>JACEIK010000136.1:183887-261591 GCA_018107945.1 Datura stramonium | reverse complement strand
ATATATATACAATAAGTTTTCTTGTAAACCATTGGCGTGTCTTGACGCCTACAAGACTAGAACCATGATAGAACGACCTTACCTCCCAGTTAGTGGAACAAATGTTGCCGAATAGACTGGACGATAGCTTTTCAAGTGAACTACCTCACTTTTAGAAATCGAATAACTACTTTCCACGTAGATAAAGTTATAGGAGCCCAAATGGCTAAGATACAATTACAGGAGCCCAGACGGCTCAAATACAGTTACTGGAGCCCAGACGGCTCAAATACAGTTACAGGGGCCCAGACGGCTCAGATACAATTACAGGATCCCAAATAGCTCTGGTATAGTTATAGGAGCCCAGACGGCTCAGATACAGTTCCAGGAGCCCAGACGGCTCAGAGACAGTTACAGGATCCTGGATGGCTTAGACACGATTATAGGAGCCCAATGGATTAGGCATAGTCGGAGGAGCCTAGAAGGCTCGAGTACATCTTCAGAGGTCAAGTATTCCCTAGTTACAGCTTGCCTACGGGCCTATAGTAGATCAGATAGAAAGAGTGTGCATTTCTTGTACTTGTCGGGGCTTATAGGGGCCCAAGTAGGTTATTCTATGTTGATTGTACCTTCCAGTCTTATGGGGGCCAGGTTAGATTCTTGTTTGTATGTTACTTTTTAGCTGTTTTCCCTATTGTGAGGTTATTTAGGTTAACTACTGGCCCTTATTACTTACTAATTCTAGTTCCTTATCAACTTTTAATCAGTGATTATTTACTGCCTTACTTATTTGGTACATATTGTACTGACTCCCACGCATGGGGCACTGCATACTTGCCTGTACATTCAGATAGAAAGGGCTTGAGGCTGTCTCAATAGCTATTTAGATCTAGTATATTGGCTATCTCCTTTCTTCAAGAGTTGCCAAATGTTTAAGGTATGCTATTTTTACTGTACAGTTTCGAGTAGGTCGGGGCCCTGTCCCGACCACTATTTCACTCCTAGAGGCTTGCGGACTATAGTTTTCAGTTGTTGGTTGTTGTTGGCCGTGTGGGGCCTATGTATATTATATTTTGCATGATGTCCATATGGGGCCTAGTGTATCTTTTAGTTAGAATCCATGTTGGCTATTGTATGAATATGACTTCTTGCTTTCCTTTTGTTATGAATAGACAACATGGTGGTCTTGTCGGCCTGCATAGGATCCCTTTATCTTCATGTTGGTTAGGTTAGCTATTTTCTTTTACAGGTGGATGTGTGGCCTTATTGGCTCGAGGTTGTGTCTACAACTTAGATATAACTCGTTATTTCCTTGATTTTGAGTTGTTGGCAATAACCAGAGGTGCCTATGCCCAGCCAAGTCAGCCTAGTTCCTAGTATGGCACTAGGTTCCAGTCATGCCTCCCAAGTTAGGGCGTGACAATTGGTATCAAAGCAATGTCATATCCCAAGGAGTATGCAAGTTGTTTCTAGTAGAGTCTTGTTTATAAATGTGTTGTGCACCACATTTTATAAGCAGGAAGCTATGAGGAATAATAGTTTGGTTACCCCTCCTTCTTCTTAGATCGTGCTATAGAGACGAGTTATATAGGGTTGAGTCCCTAGGCTTATGTTGTTACGTCTTTCTGCGGAGATTTCAGATACAAGGCAGACCACAACTAGTCGAGGGTTAGACACCGCAGCAGGAGAGGGTACTAATAAGGTGCTGCAGTTGGGGACAACCCAGTGTGAGGACGAGAGAGAGACATCCTCTTGGTCTCCCTAGTGTTCCCAAGGGCATTGGGAACCTCCAAGGGTAACATAAGTATCAACCCTACCTCCAGTTGCTCCTATACCCTCAAATCAGGATGTCAGACGTGCAATATGTATGTTGGTTCAGATGATGGCTGCCCAGTGTCAGCCTCAGCCAGTAGTACCAGCTATTGCTAAGCCTACTTAGGGGCCCGGGATTTCAAGAGTCTGTGAGTTCCTTTCTTTGAGTCCTCTACAGTTTACTAGAATAGACCGTAGAGAGGACCCACAAAACTTAATAGACCAGCTACAAAGGATATTCAGGGTTATTAATGCTTCATACATAGAATCAATTGAGTTAGCAGTGTTTCGATTATGAGAGATATCAATTTTGTTGTATGAAAGCTGGAAAAGGACCCGAGGCAGAGATGCACCTCCACCTCATGGCCTAGCTTCTCGAAAGATTTCGTGGACCACTATTTTCCCTGAGAGATCTGGCAGGCCAGAGTAGAGAAATTCTTACATCTGGAGCAGAGCAGAATGAGTGTCAGAGAATATGCGTTTGAGGTTTTATTCCTTGGCTAGATATGCGCCAACATTTGTTGATACTATGCCAGCCAGGGTACATCGGTTTATTATGGGACTTGCACTAGAGTATGTGGAGTCTTTTATCACAGCCACACTACGAGAGGATATGGACATCTCACGAATTCAGGCCTTTGCTTAGAACATAGAGGAAATCAGGCAATGTAAGTACGTGATTGACAAGGCAGGTGAGGAACAACGTCGGAGGGCTAGACCTGCTGACTCCCAAGTAGAATTTCAGGGTGGGCCCAGGACTCATTTTTTAGGTGGGCCACCTAGGCCCCCATTTCAATAGCAATAGGGCAGTAGATCAGAGCGTCGCGGACAGTCAGGTCCCGGTGAAAGTTCACAAGCGTCAGACGCACAACAGTAGAGGGGTCCAGATCAGATGAAACCAACTATATCACGTTGCAGTACTTGTAATAGGAGACATCTGGGGAGCTGCAGATATGGATCCATCACCTATTATTCCTGTGGATAGGAGGGACACATGATTAGGGATTATATGACTAGACACCAGGGTAATCGAGACCAGCAGAATAGGTCCTCAGTATGTTCATATGCTCCAACACCTTTTGCAGGGCACAGGCCCTTAGCTCCAGCAGGCAGAGGAAGAGGTAGGTCAGGGGTATCAAGTTCTGGCAATGGTCCAGATCGCACTTACGCCTTAACAGGGTGACAGGAGTCAAAGTCCTCACCAGATGTTGTGATAGGTATGTTGAACGTTTGCTCTCATTCAATTTATGTTTTGATAGACCCAGGTTCCACTTTGTCCTATGTTACTCCATTAGTGACATGAAAGTTTGATAAAACGATGGAACTGCTTCAACGACCCTTCTCGGTGTCTACACCCGTCGGTGACTTACCAGGGCTGTACAGTAGAGGTTGTTGGTCACCAGACCTTAGCAGATTTAGTGGAGCTAGAAATGATTGATTTTGATATAATCATGGGCATGGACTGGCTAGCTCCATGTTATGACAATGTAGAGTGCTGGACCAAGACATTCCGATTTCATTTTCCAGGGGAGGTACTGGCAGAATGGAAAGGCAATGCAGCTATGCCAAAAGGTAAGTTCATATACTATCCTCGGGCGAGGAAGTTGATAGTGAAGGGATGCATTTACCATATTATATGGGTTCAGGATATCTAAGCAGAATCTTCGACTCTTCAGTCTATTTCGGTGGTTAGTAAGTTCGTTGATGTATTTTCAGATGAACTTCCCAGTATTCCCCTAGAATGGGAAATTGACTTCCCCATCAACATACTACCAGATAGAAAACCCATATCTATTCCTCCGTACATAATGGCCCCTACAAAATTGAAAGAGTTGAAAGAATAGTTGAAAGACTTGTTGGATAAGGGTTTTATCAGACCTAGTGCCTTGCCGTGGGGTGCACTAGTCTTGTTTATGAGAAAGAAGGATGGCTCCCTATGAATGTGTTTAGATTATCGGTAGTTGAATAAAGTTACTATTCAGAATAAATATCCTCTTCCATGGATAGATGTATTGTTTGAATCGCTAAAGGGGGAAAACTATTTCTCCAAAATCGGCTTGAGGTTAGGTTATCACCAGGTGTGAATCCGGGAGAAAGACATTCTGAAGACAACTTTTAGGACTGGTCATTTCGAGTTCTTAGTTATGTTCTTCGGGTTGACCAATGCCCCCCGTAGTGCTCATGGACTTGTTGAACAGTATCTTCAGGCCATATTTAGATCTATTTGTGATAGTGGTTATTGATGATATTCTGATATATTCTCGCTTGAAATTGGACATAGGGATAATTTGCGAACAGTACTCCAGATCCTTAGAGATTGCCAATTATATGCGAAATTCTCAAAGTGTGAGTTCTGGTTAAATTCTATAGCTTTCTCGGGTCACATTGTGTCAGATGAGGGTATCCAGGTTGACTCATAGAAAATCGAGGCAGCAAAGACATGGCCTAGACCCACCACTCCCACTGAGGTCCGTAGTTTCCTGGGGTTAACCGGGTATTAGAGAATGTCCGTGGAAGGATTCTCTGCCTTATCAGCGCCATTGACCATATTGACTCAGAAAGAAACTAAATTCCACTTGACCAAGGCTTGTGAGCAGAGTTTCCTAGAGTTGAAAAATAGATTGATATATGCACCAGTATTGGCCTTACCGAAAGGTTCAGAGGGCTATGCCATATATAGTTATGCTTCAGGCATTGGGTTAGGGTGTGCTCTGATGCAACATGGAAAGGTAATTGCCTATGTTTCAAGGAAGTTACGGAAGCACAAAAAGAACTACCCCACCCATGATTTAGAATTGGTTGCAGTGGTTCATGCATTAAAAGTATGGAGGCATTACTTGTATGGTGTGCATGTGGACATCTTTACTAATCATAAAATACTTCATTATATCTTCACGTAGAAAGAGTTGAATTTACAACAACGTCGTTGGCTTGAGTTGCTGAAAGACTATGATGTGAATATCTTATATCATGCAGGGAAAGGCTAATATTTTAGCTGATGCCCTTAGCCGCGGATCCATGGGAAGCCTAGCATATTTGAGTCTAGAACAGTGGGAAATGGCCTGAGAGGTGCATCAGTTAGCTAATCTAGTATTCCGAGTAGTGGATTCAGAATATAGCGGAGTGGTGATTCATAATATAACAGTATCATCTCTGGTTGTAGAGGTGAAGGAGCGATAGTATGAGGACGCTAGTCTAGTATAACTTAGGTAAAAGTTTAGCAGGGCGAACCATCAGCCTTCGAGTTAACAGGAGATGGTGTATTGAGGTTCAGGGCTCTACTTTGTGTTCCAGACATAGAAGGGCTTGATCAACGGATTATGGCAGAGGTACATTATTCTCGTTACTCTCTTTACCTAGGTTGAACTAAGATGCACCATGAAGAGATATATTAGTGGATTGGAATGAAGAAAGGTGTAGCTGAGTTTGTAACACAGTGTGAAAATTGCCAGTAGGTAAAAGTGGAAAAATTAGAAACCTGGCGGACTGACTCAGGAGATAGCGGTACCTATGTGGAAATGGGAAGCAATTAATATGGATTTTGCGACAGGGTTGCGTTGCACCAGGCATAGATTTAATTCCATTTGGGTCAAATGTCGACAGATTGATGAAATCAACTCATTTCTTGCCAGTCCGGGCTACATTTTCAGCTGAAGATTATGCAGAGTTATGTATTAAGGAGATAAATGACTGCATGGTTCCCAACATCTAATATTTCCGACAAAGGGCCACAGTTCACAACTAGATTTTGGCAGTCATTTCAAAAAGGTTTGGGAACACATGTTAATTTTAGTACAACTTTCCATCCCCAGATAGACAGTCAGGAAGAGTGTACCATTCAGACGCTCGAGGACATGGTGCAGGCATGCGTGCTAGATTTTGTAGGAATTTGGGATGAGCATCTACCCCTTATTGAATTTACATATAATAATAGTTATCATTCCACTATTCAAATGGCACCTTACAAAGCTCTATATGGGCAGAAGTGTAGGTCCTCCATAGGGTGGTTCGAAGTAGGAGAGTAAGGGCTGATCGGACCCGATATGATACATCAGTCAAATGAAAAGGTGAAACTCATCAAGGACATTTGCTAACAGCTCAGAGTCTTCATAATTCATATTCCGATGTTCGGCATAGAGACCTGGGGTTTAATGTCGATGATTGAGTATTCCTTAAGGTTTCACCTATGAAGGGCGTGATGAGATTTGGTAGGAAGGGCAAGCTTAGCCCTATATTCATTAGCCCGTACCGAATCCTTCAGAGGGTAGGCTGAGTAGCATATGAGTTAGAACTACCTTTAGGGCTAGAATCTGTTCACCCAATTTTCCACATACCAATTCTATGAAAGTGCATAGGAGACCCGTCTCGGGTTGTTCCAGTGGAGGATGTTCAAGTTACTAAGGAACTGTCCTATGAAGAGACCCTAGTTTCTATACTGGATCGATAGGTTCGCAGATTGACCACTAAATATGTAGCCTCCATTAAAGTCCTGTGGAGGAACATAAATGTACAAAAGATGACCTGGGAAGCTGAGGATGACATGAGGTCTAGATATCCTCACTTATTTCAGGCTTGATCAGATTATACAATTGAGGTCAAATTGTGATTCAGTTATTGTGTTGCTTCTTATATTATCAGTATGATTTAGTTATTCACTTTTATAATATGGAGCTATGATGTATCGTTGCTTGTAGTATCCTGTGAGATGAATATGTTGGACTTTTTTTGCATTTCAGGTTTCCGAATGGTCCACATTACAGAGGAGACTCTGCAGGAATTTTTTTAGCAATAGTTAAAGGAATTGAGTCTTCTAAGTTTAAGATTACATTCGAGGAAGAATATTTTTAAGGGGGGATGATGTTACACTCCATAAGTTTCTATCGTTTAACCGATATGTGTGTACATATGTTGAGAGTTTTGGGTTACGACATATGCAGGAAAAGACCGGGGGATGAGTATGTGAGCATGGTATTAAGCTAGCAGGAGGCCAAGCCTGGAGGCTAGGTGCACTGGGCGTCGCGCCGTGCAGGCCATGCCAGCGTACCAGTCGGCACGTCACGCTAGTGGCCTGGCGCGCCGCGCCCCCTACCACCGCCTCACTTATATATAAGTCCCTTCTTGATTTGGTCAAGTCATTCTTAATATTTACCCTCGACAGAGAAGAAAGACTAAACGTGAGTTTCATCCATTTCTCATCAAATTACGCCGCTAAACTCCGTCTAAATGAAAATTCATCTTTGATAACGAGTTATAGGCCTAAGAGGAACGTCTCTTCGGAGTTATTTCTTGGAAATTCACTCGGAGTACCGGAACCTTGCTGAGTATAAGTTGTAGAAATCACTTCTGATTTTGTCGTAAGCGACTACAAGTTATAGGTTAGAATTTCTACCTTCAAACTTCTCAAGAAATTGTAAGTTCTTGGTGAATCGTATGAAGTTAAGTTATAGTTAATAGTATTGAAAGATATTGTTATTTACTGATTCTTAGTATTAAAATAGCCTTATTCTCAGAATGCGAGGGTTTCCCATTAGTGGAATTACTGGCTCCCAATTGAAACTGTTCGGGTGAATAGTAATCATCGATTAAGGTATGTGAAGACAGATTCCTTTTCAGAAAGTTATTCTTGTTACTTAGCTGATGCGATTAAAACCATGTAGTAGCTTATGCCTGTAGTGTTGTGTTTAGCTGCTGCGAGACAAACTGAGTTTATAACATAGTATCCCATGTTAGGAAGTTGTAGTTAGTTTTTTCTATCAGCAGAGGCGAAGATGGGATTCATTGTTAAGTTATCTACCGTTTAAGGCGATTAGTAATGTGTTGCTACCACGTTAAGGCCAAAGAGGCCTAAGATTAGCGGTTAACACCCTTCATTAGTTAGCAAACATACAACATGGTTGGGTGATATGGTGTTCTATTATGTATATATATACAGTAAGTTCTCTTGTAAACCATTGGCGTGTCTGGACTCCTATAGGACTAGAACCATGATAGAACGACCTTACCTCCTAGTTAGTGGCACCAAGGTTGCCGAATAGTCCGGGTGATAGCTTTTTAAGTGAACTACCTAACATTAGCAACGAAATAGCTTATTTCCACACAAATACAGTTACAGGTGCCCAGACAACTCAGATATAGTTACAGGAGCCCAGATGGCTCAGATACAGTTACAAGAGCCTAGACGGCTCAGATATAGTTATAGGAGCCCAGACGGCTCTGATACAACTATAGTAGTCCAAATGGCTCAAATATAGTTACAGGAGCTCGGGTGGCTCAAACACGATTACAGGAGCCCAGACAGCTTAAGCACAGTCACAGGAGCCTAGAAGTCTCAAGTACAGCTTCAGAGGTCGATATACCCTAGTAACAACTTGCCTATGGGCTATGGTAGATCATATAGGAAGAGTGTGCATTTCTTGTACTTTTCAGGGCTTATGGGGGCCCAGGTAGGTTATTTTGTGTTGATTGCACCTTCCAGGCTTATGGGGGCGAGGTTAGGTTCTTGTTTGTAATTTACTTGTTAGATGTTGTCTATATTGTGAGGTTATTCATGTTAACTTTCGGCCCTTATTACTGAGTACTTTTAGTTCCTTATCAGATTCCATTCAGTCATTATTTATTGCCTTACATATTAGGTATATATTTTACTGACACCCACGCATGGGGTGCTGCATACTTTCCTACAGGTTCAAATAGACAGGGCTCAAGGCCGTCTCAGTAGCTGATCAGATCTAGTAGATTGGATATCTCCTTTCTTTTAGAGTTGCCAAACATTTAAGGTTTGCTCTTTTTACTGTGCAGTTTAGGGTAGGTCGAGGCCCTGTCCCGACGAGTATTCCACTCCTAGAGGGTTGCAGACTACAATTTTTAGCTGTTGGTTGTTTTTGGCCGTGTAGGGCCTATGTATATTATATTTTGCGTGATGGATGTCTGGGGCCTACTGTAGCTTTTTGTTAGAAGCTTTGGTGGCTATAGTATGAGTATGACTACTTGCTTTCCTTTTGTTATGATTAGATAGCATGGTGGTCTTGTCGGCCCGCATAGGATCTCTTTATCGTCATGTTGGTTGGGTTAACTATTTTATTTTACAAGTGGTTGTGTGGCCTTGTCGGCCTGAGGTTGTGTCTACAACCGAGATATAGCTCGTTGTTTCTTCATTTTGAGTTGCTGGGAAGCACCAGAGGTGCTTATGCCCAGCCAAGGTCTCAGTATGGAACTAGGTTCTAGTCACGCCTCCCAAGGTAGGGTGTGAAAATAACATACTCTCTATGATATATCACTTCACGATAAAGGCTCAGGTACCCAGACTCAGCATCACAGCTAAATTTTCTCCGGTAATAGCCAGCAGTAGTCAGTGGTGAGTCCTCATCTTTTGAAGACTTAAGCTCTTTCTTTTTTATTCAATTTTTTATTTTAGTTATGAACTTAGAGTTATCTTGGAAATTATCCCAGCAGCTCATCAGTTATTAGATACTTTTAGATAGTTTAGTATTAGTTTCAGCTTATGACTCAGTGTTTCTATTGGATTACCTCTTTATGTATGAATGAATGGTTTACATTTCAGTTAGCTTCCACTCAGATTCTTTATAAGTTTATATCATGTTAGAAATATGCTATGCCATGGGTTAGCTTGGGTCACATGTGGCTCTAGGAAATGCCTCGTGTCTAGGGTGTAGACTCAGGTCCTGACAAACTTAGTATTACAGCATCAAGTTCAGGTGTGTCCTAGGGTGTCTGAAAGCCTCGTTAAGTAGAGTCTTTTCATGTGTGTGAAACGCACCACACTGATGAGGAAGAGGCTACAAAACGTTTTAGGAAATTTCCCTTTTTTCATGATTCTTATCATGTGATAGAGTGTGAAACCCTAAAAATAACCTTCTAACTCGTGCTCTACAGGTTTACAGACAATGCCTTCCTGATGATCTAATAGAAGAAGGAATGGAAATGTAAACCAGCAAGCCCCTTTGAACGAGCAGGTGACATATATTGATTTCCAGGCTGCATTCCAAAAGCTTTCCCAGGCTGTGACCAACTGTAATACCCCAAAGTTTCCTAAGACTAGACTCTAGATTTGAAGTTTGATCAAGTGGAGAAAATAGGGAAATATCTTAGTACGATCCACAGTACAGTCCGTATATCCTTTCTACGAGTCATACCAGGATCCATACTAAGAAATCTTAAGGATTCAACATATAAGGATGGAGGAACTGCAATGGGATTTCAAGAGTCGTACAAGGTCACCATGGGTCATAACTACGGTGCATAGTAAGGGATTTAGAGAGTCATCAAGGAATGGCCAAGAAACCACTATAGGATCCCATGATTCGTGCTAGGATGGTAGGGTCATACTGAAGGGTCGTAGGAAAGAGATTCAAAGAATGACCAATATGGCTTGGGAGGTATGAGCAGCATGTTATGGATCGTAGGATGATGGTACCGTTCGTACTATCTGCTCGTGAGTTGAGATATTTTAATGCCTCAAACTTTCGTGCTAAGTTTGAAACTGTGCTAGGTATGTAGATAGACCCAAGATAGATGAATTTTATGGAAACTAGGTGTTAAGTTCAATTCTTAAGTGTGAGAAGTTCATTGGATACAAAGTAAGGTCATAGGGAACCTCTAGCACAAAGCCGAGTTGAGAGCTTTCCTACCGGTTGAGTTTTTCATATTAGTTCTTATAAAGGTCAACTTTAAATAATCATAACTCCCACTTTACAAATACTTTTTGGGTCAGTTAAATGAATAACTTTAAATGATCATAAGCTCTCTCATGATGGTGTCAGTTATGATGAGTCTCCCATTGTTCGTCATGTTTTACGTTATTCATATTTATACCTTACAATATTATGTTTTATAGTGTATTTGACTCATTGATCGTTTATGAGCTTTTACTTCTTAATTTAAGTATGTTAAATCAGATGATTTTCTTTCGAAAACCTTGGGTAATTATGTTTCAACTTATGATGAATAACTCATGTTTATGATTACTTCAAGAGTATGATTTTTAGTATGTCGTCCTTACTCTCATATTCTATCTTGTTTTATACTCATGATTTCAGACTATCATTTTACTACTGTGTTTTACTTACTCCACATCCTCAGTACATTCAAAGTACTAACCACATACTCTATGCTATATCATGTTATGATATAGGTTCAGGTGATCAGTCTCAGCCCATACATTAGCTCTGCTCCCTTCCCAGGCCACCTTAATCCCTGTTAGGTGAGTCCTCATCTTCTGAGGACACTTGATAGTTTGCTATGTTTTAGTATATCTTTTAGTTTCAGACTTAGCGAGCTAGTTGGAGGTGTTGTCCCATCAACTCTTCTTACGGCTAGAGGTTTTTTTAGACAGTTATGTATTACATGGTTTCGCATTGTGACATGTTGTCCTTGTTCATACTTTATAACATTTAGACTTTCACGTATCTTATGCTATGATTCATTTCCGCTTTAGATATGCTCTCTTTCATGCTATGTATGTACCATGGGTTAGCTCTGAGCCTTTCGTGGTTTTAGGTTCCTTGTCTCAATCCGAGGTCTATGTTCAGGTCATGAAAAACTTGGTATCAGAGCATTAGGTTTAGGTGTGTCCTAGGGTGTCTGAAATCCATGTTAAGTAGAGTCTTTTGCATGGGTGCGAAATGTGCCACACTTATGGGGAAGAGGCTATGAGACAGTTTAGGAAATTTCCCTTCTTTTATGATTCTATATTGTGCTATCAAGTCCAACTCTTTTACTCTTATAACTCGTGCTATACGCGTTCGCAGAGAATATCTACCAAAATAGCAAGTGAAAGAGTAACCAGCGAGGGGAATTAGCCATCACCACCAATTCTAGTAGGCCCCCTTAGCGGGCAAGTTATCGATGTGGAGTTCGCGGCTACCTTTAGAATGGTGATGCACGCCATGGGTACCCAACTTAACCAGCAGGCAATCGCAGCTACTAACATTACTAGAGGGACAACAACTACTAGGGTTTGAGACTTCACTAAGAAGGGCCTGTTTGAGTTCCATCGTCAAAAGGCTGATAGCGAGTTTAGGGAAAGAGGAAAAGGGAACAAGAAAGCCAGGACAGACAACCCTAAGGTTGCCTAATAGAAGGTAAGTGGTGGACACCAATCATATCCCCAACACCATCGACAGGCAGTGTTCCATCCAGATCCAAGGTGAGGGAGATTATGTATCCAGTTCTCAAGGAATATGGAAGGAACTACACCAAAAATTGCTTGATCGGTAGGGATATTTTCTTTGGGTGTGGGTATCTTGGCCATGGAATTCGAGACTATCCATTAGCCTGGCAAAGCGATGTCAGTGGTCGTACTTATCTAGCTTGCAAGAGCTGCGAAAAGAACTACTTAGGAAAGTGCTTGGTGTGTTTCGATGCTTGCTTCAGGTGTGGTAAGCTAGATCATAAGTGCAGAGATTGTCCAATAGCCAAATGGGGCAATGTAACACCCCAAAAGTACCTAGAATCAGACCCGAGGGTTGAAATAGAGAAATCAGACCAAACTACACTAGAACATAGAATGAGTCGTCAAGTGAATCATTAGTTCACTTAGCAATTCATTAAGTGAGTTGTTGGGTGCAGGGCAACCAAGGAATGCTGAAGCCCAGAACTCTTAAAGAATTGAGGTGATGAGTCATCCAGTCACCTAATGAGTCTTAGGTGATTCGTCCAGTGTGAAGCAGAGGGGAAACTTGAGATTTAGAGGGCTCAGGATGAGTCGTTAGGTGACCCATTGGGTGTGATGACGAGTCATCAAGTGGAGGTTTCAAGATAAGATCAGAAAGTGGGAATTTGATCTAGTGGTGACGGGAGGTCAGGACGACTCATCAAGTCCCCCAACGAGTCGTCCAGTCACTCGTGGTGATCGATAGTGTCCTATTTTCTGTCGAATTACTAAGGATGTTTTTGTAATTTCTAAGCTTCTAACTCCTAAACCACATTATTTTAAGCTTGAAAAAGGGTGAGTTAAGGGGGATATTCACCCTAGAACTCCCATTATACTCCTAACACTATAATTTGAAGATCAAAATCCCTTAAGGCTCTCAAGAACAAGCTAGGGTTCTTTCACTCTCATCCTCTCTAATTCTCTTTGGGTTTCAAGATAATTCAAGATATCGATGAATCGAGGTATGTGGAGTTCATCAATGAGGGGTTCTTCCCCCTCATGCCCCTTCTATAATTGAAATCATGGTCTCCCATTCCCCATGCCCATTTTTTGAATTTCTAGGGCTTTATTGGGTATCGTAGAATTCCTCTATGATTCTCCTACGAGTTTAGTTAACTTCAACAAATTGGTGATTCTATGATTAGGGTTTTGCATATATATCAAGTCTTCCATGATATTACTATCAAACATTATTATGAACTTCTAGGATTAAATTTCCTTCAAATGAAATACCATGATTTTCTTATAATATCAACTCTTAAGTTTTAAGTTATGTATTATGATCATGATATATGATTTTTACAAGAACCCTTAATGAATTTATGAATTTAGAGTATGATGCCTATCTCAAGTATCCATAGCTTTTACAAGTACCATGTTAATGTTTATGGCCGATACACAGGCCTCTTTCATGGATTAGTTCACGTATTTCAAGCATGTTTATGTGTCTTATGATTTTAACTAGCCAATGTATTTCAAGTATGTTTCATGTTTTCTCTATGAGCCATGTTCATGTTTTTGGGAGTAGTATTTTGCACCTAGTAGGTCAAGGATTCCGGTAACCCTGGCCATAGAACTACATGCCAACATAGGATTACACCCATGTTAACCCTATAGGGTCTCTTTAGTGATCACGCCATGTCATCGTCCCTTGCCTGGCAAGCTTGGAGCGCTTTGCCCACTTTAGCGAGATAGTTGGGGCATCATGTAAGCTCTATCATTATGGTGTCGGTTATGATGAATCTTCCCACTATTCCTTATGATTTTTATGAATGTTCATTATTATGATAATTTTGTTCAAGTTATATTTTACAAGATTTCCTTTACGAATATGATTATGACTAGTTTTTGAACTATTTCGAAAACCTTGAGCCCTCATGCCTATATTATGATTATTGCTTCATGTTTTAAATGTCCTACTCTCACGAAATTTTTATGTATTTTAATAGAACATTTTTACTCACCTCGTATACTCAATACATTAAAAGTATTGACTGCATACTCTATGCTATAGCATTTAATGATATAGGTTTGAGTGATAAAAATCGATAGCGCCGTTAGCCCTGTTCCCATATTAGTCCAGTTCAGTCCCTACTTGGTGAGTCCTCATCTACCAAGGACATTCTTCTAGTTATGTATTTTTTCTTTTTAGTTTTAGATTTAGCGGACTAGTTGGGGAGGTTGTCCTATCAGTCCATCTATGATTAGAGGCTTTTCAGACATACATGCGTTGGCTGACTCAGTTGTTAGATTCGTCACTCTTGTTTTTGCTTTATGCTATATAGACTTTTGCATATTCATGTTTATGTTTTATGCTTCCTCTTTAATTTATGTTGTTGAGTTTCTATGCATATGCCATGGGTTATCTTGGGCCATTAGTGGTTCTAGGTCTCGTGTCTCGATCCGGAGTCCCAGCTCGGGTAATGATAAACATGGTATCAAAGAAAAGATTTAGGTGTGTCCTAGGGTGTCTGATAGCCACGTTAAGTAGAGCCTTTTCCATGTGTATGAAGTGCATCACACTTATTAGGAAGAGGCTACAAGATGTTATAGGAAATTTTCCTTCTTTCATGATCCATGTCGTGTGATGAAATACCTCTTTATTCCTCTAACTCGTGTTATACGTAATAATGCTCAAACCTCACCTCCTACTGAAGTATGAAGTGGACGTTGTCAACAACGAACCCAACAAAGAGGTTCGGGTCGAACTCATAGGGAATATGGAAGATCTAGACTAATGCCGGTAAGTGAACTTGTTGGTTAGTTACTCCAATTGGGGGTTGTTAGAAAAATAATAATTTAAAACAATGATTAAAATTATGATTTAGAATAAATATTTAGGACTAACTAGGGTTTTTGTTACCCATGGGTTCATAACTGCTTCGGGTATACACATGTGATTAATACCAATGCTTACTTACAGAACTGATGACTAGGGTTCATCCAAACAACTGGCTCGTCCCTATTGGATGACTATACTCAATCACCGGGTCAGGTCTCATGAGCAATTTAAATTTAACCATTATAAATTTGTTTCAAATATAACTATCTTGCGACCACAACTCAAGTTAATACAATGATCATCAAGATCAAGGCGTTTTTGTAATTCTCTTCTCCTAATATCTACCTCTCTTGGCTCAAGAAAGTTGTACACCATTAAGAAACGTTTAAGCATGAAGAGAATACAATAAAAGTGTTTTGTATTGGTTTCAAATCACTTTTGTGCAACCCCAGCTCATTAATCCTCCATGGTTCCCACAACCCTAGCTATGGAGGGTTTAGCCTCTCATAGTGTCAAGGTTGTAATATGCATTTGTAATTAAATACATAAATCAATTCTTAGAATGGTATATGCGAGAAAAACTTCTATGGTTATATCCAAAATAACTCAAGAAAAATTCACAAAGATTAAGAAACAATCAAGAAAAGGTTGATTTACAAGCCAATCAACTCAATTCTATGTTGTCTCGATGTTCTCTCATATCCTCTGAAAAATTCTAACTATTTCCAACTCCTCTCTAACTACTCCTTCGAAAATAAAACATAAAAAGTATTTATACAGACATAAGAATCCTTTTCCTACGCTAACAAGGAAAATTTCCATAACTGTTGCCGCCTGAGCAACGACAGATCCTACGACCCATAGCAGGATTTTAGGGGTCGTACTTTCTATATGTATGTCCTTGGTTTGCTAAAATTTGGCTAAGTGTTGGGCCTTGGTACTACTCGTACATACTTCCTATGAGTCATACTGTTCTTTCGTGGCTTGATTCTGAGAATTCTCAATTTTGCTAAGGTTATTCACTAGTGTGATGGTACAACTCATACCTTGATGCCACGACTCATACTGTCTATCCATGTCTGAAATTATCCTCTTGTGCAATTCTTACAAATCTTTCCACGACTCAATGCTACTGCTCGTACAAGCGTTGTACGACTCATACTAAGAGACGTAGGACGCACTCTTTGTAACTCAGCCTTCTTAAACTTTTCACGATCTTCAGTACGGCTCGTTGCATCAACCTACAGCTCGTAATGAGACTTGTAACTTAAGCCCATTTTCTGCACTTTCAGGCTACCTTTTGCACATTCTTGCTCCAACACCTATTTTTCCTGTAACCCAAAGAAAAAGTACCTTATATCCATATAAACACACCTAAGCCCATGCTATTTTCTTAGTTTTGAGCATCCAAAGTGTTGTAAACTCACAACACATCAGCACCCTCAACTCAAGACTTATGCATGTCCTCATGCAAAGAAAAGAAAAAACTAAACACGATGCTCAACTAGAAAATAAACCTAGGATACTACAACCAATACCAAACAAAACTTGCACCATACATTCAACAACTTTTGACCCTTCTTCTATGAACACATATAAGCGAATTTACTATAAGTAACAACAAAACATGCTAAGTAGGGATCAAGACATGTCATCTAGCTATCAATAGGAAATCAAGTCATCACCGATTCTTTTCACACAGACCAATTGTTTTACCTTGGAAGCCCGAAGATCGGATTCGGGAGTTGAAACGGGGAAAATGTATAAGTTGATGTTGCATTCACAGGACGAGTCATCTCACGAATCGTGAGGACAGCCCACGAGTCATCAGGTGACTCGTGTGGAAGGCCTGAGTGTTGAGAAGATTTTCTGGAAGAGTTGAGACCCCACGGGTGAGGCCACGACTCATGGTCAGGACCCACGAGTAGTTGAGTCAGCCATGGGGAAAGATAAATAGTTGGGAGAAGGAAAAGTAGGTAGTGCACCTGACGGGAGTCCCCATGAGTCGTTGTCAGCCTTAACGATTTGTGGGGTGAGTCGTTGGCAGGCTTGGATTCTGAAGTTTGGAAATGAGATAATGTACTTAATGATTGGTGACCACGAGTCATGGTCACCCCTAACGAGTCGGGAAGTGACCCGTTACGAGCCAAGGAGAGTAGACAAGGTAGTGTACTCGACGAGCAGTGTGAGGAGTCGTTACCCAGGACCACGAGTCATCAGGTCATCCATTAGAACCACCTAGCAGTAATTTCCTGCAAATTTAGTAAGGGCCTTTTCATAATTCCTAAGTTCCTAAAGCCTATACTACATCGTTTAATTCTCGTTTTAGTGGGTTGAAGGAGGGGGGAAAACCTATTCTAAGTTATTTCATTCCATGCATGCAACTTGAGTGGTTGAGGATGTGATCTAGAGCAAGTCTTCTAGGTTTTCATTCAGGTCTTTCTTGGGAAATTAGAGAAGTGGTAGAATCAATCCCTTCCAGGTATGTAGGGTTTTGAATGGGTGATTTCTTTCCTACCCATGCCCAATCTCTCTCTACAGTGTGAAATTCCTATGTATAATCTATGGGGTTTTAACCCAATGCATGATTTTCCCTAAATTCTCAACATGGGTATGATTTAAATACATTTTTTCTATTGAATTGTGAAGCATGGGAAAGTTTCGTATTGTAGTAATCAAAAATCATGTTTCTAGTTTTATAAATTAAAAAGCCCATTGATGAAAAGTGCTTGAAAGATGAGATTTGTGAGGAACGTATAATGATGATGAGATATTCCGATGAAAAGCATGATATCATGTTACTTATGTTTATAATAATATTTTCGACATGAAATAAGTATTATCGAGCAAGATAAAGCTTTGGGCAATGCCCACATGTTAAGTGTGAATGATGTCTTTCCTTAATTAAGCTTACCACATTTTTTTGGAGCAAAGACTCCCAATTATATTTTCATCTTGTGGTATGTTTTCGAACTAAAGCTTCTCATATACATGATTTCATATTTAAGGTGTATTTGAATATTGAGCTTCGTCAATGGATGATATCGAGCTTCGTTACAAAACAATGTAGAGCATATGCATGTTTTTAGGAGTAGTGTATAGTACCGAGTAGGCGAAGGGTCAATCACCCTATACCTTAGAACTACGCACCAATGTAGGTTTATACTATTATATGTATATTACTTTGGAATCTCCCTTGTGAGCTATCCCCTACCCCGATTAGGCCCCGATCTTGATATCGATATCATGGTATCTCTCTTATCCCTAGAAGGTTTTGGACGGCTCTACACGGCTTGAGTGTGATAGTCGAAACCACCTATGCTCTATCGTGGTATGTCGGTTGAAGACGAGTCTCCCATTGTTCCTCATGATTTTTATTATACATGTTCACCATTCTTAATTTATATATATCTATTTACATATGTTCTAAAGTAGGTTTTACCCAATGTTCGGTTTACTTACGATTATCAAATTTCAGCTTTGGGTTTTGATTGAGATGTAAAGTTGACATGTTTGGATCATGATTTGGAAAATGCATGCAGCCTACTCTCGAATTCTTGTTAGATCATATTTTATAATACACATGTTTTAAATAATTTACTTCCTTAATCGGTTTTACTTACCTTGCATACTCGGTACATTTCACGTAATGATTGCATACTTTATGTTGTATCATTTCATGATATAGGACCCAACTCTCAAGCTTAGCCCCGCTCATAGTCAGCCATCGAGTTAGTGTTTGCATTATTGGTGAGTCCTCATTTCCTGAGGACTAGGATATCTAGATTTTCCTTTATGTATTTCAATTTCCATTTTATTGAGTTAGTTGGGGTCTTGTCCATTCAACGTCACGTTTAGAGGCTTTTCGGACATATGTATGTATTTGGCCGGATTTCATATTTTGATTTCATATTCAAGTTAGACTTGGTATAAGCTGTATTGTTGATTATTAGGTTTCTTATTTATTTAGATGTATGTTATGCCATGGATCATTGCAGAGCCTCTCGGGTTTCCTTGTCAGTGTTACGGTCGGGCCTTGATCGGGTCGTGACAAACTTTGTATCATAGCATTAGATTTTGAAGTGTCCTAGGGTGTTTGAAAGTCTCGTTAAGTAGAGTCTTTTTCATGGGTGTAAGCGTGCACACTTATGGTAGAAGAGGCTGTAAGACATTTAGGAAATATTCCCTACTTTTATGACTCTGCCCCCCGTGCCATGATGTTCGACTCTCTCCACTTCACTAACTCGAGAGCTATATGCATGTAAGAACATGTTGTCTCGAATTAACAATGGGAGTTAGCCTGACCCCACCTTCAATGAGTCTTTTCGGGCGAGGTTATGGATAGAAGAACTTCATTTGCCCGGTCCAAGTGTTGATATAGTCCATGTGCTGACCTACCCAATAAGCTATTTCACCTATGGAAACCTCTGGGAGGCGGCGGCTACTACGGTTCAAGAATTCACGAAGAGGAGCTCGCCTTAGTGTGGTGATTCGGATTTGAGTAGAGCGTAAGGGGAGAGAGAAGGAGCAAAAAGGCCCCGGGATCAAGGATTTGGAGGGCTGCAGCAGGGTAAAGTATTGGGAGTCGCCTCCAACCCCATCGGGAGTCAGCAGGCGTGTTAGGGTACAAGTCCCGAGTAAGGGATATCACTTATCCACTTTGTAGGCATTGAAAGAATAGGCACCTAGGAAGGTTCTGGTGGGTTCAAATATATGCTTCTATTGTGGTCATTCCGGGGAATAAGCATAGGGATAGATCCATGACCAAGCGGGAAGGCGGAAAGGTCGTTCCTGAATCCCCCTCCATCGAGTTCTATCTAATTATTAACATGCCCAAAATGTGGTAGAACACACGTAGGACCGGTGTTTGGAAGGTTCCGGGCACTTCATACGGGTGTAGGGAGGCCGAGGAACATGCGCATGAATTGACCTTTGGTCGGGTAGGGTGGTGAGTAGGTGTGCTGTCAGCCAGGACCGGCTCCAGCAAGTCACCCACCCCAGCAGTACAAGTTACCAAGAGCCAATGGCGGTCGGCCTCGAGATGTAGTCCTAGGTATGTTATTGTCACGCCACCTTGGGGGGTATGGTAGCTTTTGGTGCCCTAGTAGGACTGGACTGCTATGCGAGTGAACTCAAGCTTTGTCGGTGCACGGCTAGCTCCACATCTCGGATTTAAAACAATGGGCTATATGCGGCTATCTGACCTCCGACAGCCCAGGCCTATAGCCACTGTAAATACAATTTCGGCTAACCAAAGACACGTACTTATAAAGGGGGACCTATGCGGGCCGACAAGGCCACCATCTTTGTCCTAGTTATACGTAACTCCATGAAGAATCTTTTGTATAACTACGTGGCCCGTGAGTCACCACTACTATCAGTTATGGCCCCACCGTAACTGATCGAAATGTAAACAACTAAACAAACGCCACGGCCTCACCAACCCGGCCACAGCTAACCAAGGGAGATGTATATACACCATACGAATAATAACAACATAACTAGTAACTATGAGATAGCGAGGGAAATAGCGGAATGCATGGGCGATATAAGATGAATCGGACTTTCTGTCTTGTGATAGGGCGGGGAGCGTACATGTCGACGTGGCGATACGCTATACATTAGCTAATATAGAGCATATAAATACATATATATATATAGCAAAAGCAAGAACAAATACCAACCCCCATAAGGCGGATGGTGCCAACCAATCAAACAATCTAATACCCCACCCAGTCAAAACCCGGCCAAAAATAAGTCACTCACTCATCTACTAACTACGAGCACCTCCCGGCCCCACAGGTCTCCGGCTCGGGCTAAGGCCTCACGATATAAATAGCGTATGCGAGTCCGAAGGACTCCTGCCTCTTTAATATCTGTAGCGTAGGTATACGTAATGCATTCACTGTGGCATGCGCTGTGAGGTAAGCATGCTTATTCGGCTGATATGAACACTTCATCCCATCTTCGTCTAACGGACGGCATGCCACTCCTTGGAGTGACGTATACCCACCCGCTCAGAGTGGGCGACACAGTTACCAACACGGGGGCGGCGGGGACGCTCAAAGGTGCCCTCACGACACAATCAAGTCTCAACAATCAATAGTCACATATATAGCACGCATGTTTTAAGTTTGAAAAATACTATCACATTTGCGGTGCTTATGTTGAAACTCTTTGTGTTATCTTGTCTCATCTTCCTTTATGCGAATGCAGGATCTTTATCATTTGTATGGCTATACGTAGCCAAGATACTATCTGTTGTATGGCTATACGTAGCCAAGAATATCATGCATGCATGGCTAGGCGTAGCCAAGGTACTGTACATGCACGATTTGCTTTACTAACTTTTATTCGATTATATGTCATCTTGTTAAAGCTTATGCTTGCTAAATGCATCTTGGGCTATCTTGAGTCTGAAATGATAACTCGCCATTTGGCGCTGCTTTAGCTTTGAGATGCAGATACGATATAACAATGCAAAAACGAGGTTTACGAACTTGCACAAAACTCAATATTCAACTCTAGGAATTCTATTATGGAGTTCTTGTATTATACTAGGCTAAAAATACTAACTTGCCGAAGAAACTGGCTTTACATACCTTAACCTCAAAGTTTGACCGACTAACGAGCAGTTCGATCAGCACTCGGCTATTTCTCCCAAGCTGCATTCACATATATGTCAACTTAGCAACTAAACACAACAATATTGAGAAAGAAAACGTCACTTTCGATATATTTATAGCACAAACTTTGGCTTATTGAAAGACGGTCAAAAACATAGTATTTCTCGAGAAAGTCCGGAAGGGAGAAATACTCAACTTTAAAAGCTAGGAGTATATTGACACTAATTTGGAGCAATTCCACTTACCTTGGCTCGGTAGCATGATGATTTGTCGGCTGAATTTTGCGAAACTAAAACCGTAGCAATGCTCCTGTTTGCTACATACCTCAATACCAGAGGTTAATTTGAATTTGGACCGCGTTTGTGGCGTGTCGAATGATACTTATCAATATCGTTCGTACCCCCTATTTCAGCGACTTCTCTGGAAATTAAAAAGTGTTTAATGAATTAAGCTAGGAGGAGGCTTTATATGCGAGTCTGGACAAGGCCAGCGTGTCCACGGAGCCAGGAGGCTCCCCTCCGTGACACGTTGCCATCGCCAAATGCCTTTGACTCCTTCCACGATGGTTCGACAGGTTTCTTATTCGGTCTTTTCGCGGGCCTTTTTCTAGCATGTATGGATTTCAAATACTCATAACCAACATGCGAATAGGCCATCTATGTCACGAGAATTTTACGGGGTGTAACATTTGCTCCCCCTTAAGAACATTCTACCTCGAATGTAACCTCCTACCTATAGGACTTGCCAACACTCACTTATTTCTAGAAATATTTTAGCGGAAGTTTCCCCCGCAATATGGACTACCCAAAACCTGAAATGCGGAAAAGTCCAATACGGGGTACTCATACTGATATTATGGTATTCTCATAATGATTAAAAATCGATCATTTCACTTATATACATACTATAAGGCCTTTTGCATAAGATAACTTAATGCTAACATACCTCTTGTCGACTATGCTTGGAATAAGTAGAGGATACTCCTGGTTTTCATATCTTCCTATGCCTCTTAAGTCATATCCTCTCGGTTCTTGTTATGCCCACGGTGCTTTGGCAGACCATGGCAATATCTTTGGTTCTCAATCTACGAATCTATCTGTCACAAGATAGCTACTGGAACCTCTTATGGCGGCACTTTCGTAACTGGATATCACGGACTAGGACTGCTCTGGATGGGTCTCCTATGCATTTCCTCGGCATAGATACGTGAAAGGCCAGGATGGGCCAGTTCCTAATTCAGGAGGAAAGTTCAACTCATATGCCACTCGTCCTATCCTTCGATGAATCGATAAGGCCCAACAAATCTGGACTGAGCTTACCTTTCTTGCCGAATCTCATTACCCCTTTTATCGGAGATACTTTCGAGAAATACCCGAGTCATTCACATCAAATTCCGGGTCTCTGCGCCGCGCATCGGCATACGATTTCTAGCGGCTCACGTGCGGTCATTAGGCATTCTCGATAAGCTTTACCTTCTCCTGTTTGTTGAATAATCTACGGCCCAATGAATGCGATTCTCAGGCTTCAAACCAGCCAACCGACGATACGCATTTTCGCAGTTATAATGCCTCGAAGGCGCCATCTGAATGGTGAGTGATAGCTATTATTATAAGCAAACTCAATTAACGGCTATGCTCATCCCGGCTACCTCCAAAATCTAGCACATGCTCGTAGCATGTCCTCGAGCGTACGAATAGTGCGTTCCTTTGTCCATCTGTTTGAGAGTGGAGTCTGTGCCAAGTGTCTAGCGTTCCCCGAGACCTCTCGAAACATTGCCCAATCTAGCACTCGGTTCCCGGACCTCTCTGTACGAAATAATAGATATTGGCACTCGGTGTAATCTAACTATTTCTCGGATATACAATTCGGCATAATGTTGGTAGAAAGTAGCTTTCAACGGCGGAAAATGTGCTAATTTGGTCGGCTTTGTCAACTATCATCCATATGGAATCGTGTCTGTATGCAGTACGGAGGTAATCCTGCTACAAAGTCCATGTTCACGGCTTCCCATTTCGAGAGAGGCACGGCTATGTCACGAGTTAACCGCTGGCAGGTGTTCGCTTTTTGTTAGCGAGTTAGGACCTTGGGCCTAAATTCGGCAATTTCCTTTTCTGCTTGTACAGTAGTTCTCCTTGATATCATGGTACATTTTGTGTATTTGGGGTGGAGAGAATAGCATGAGTATAATGTACCTCGTTCATAATGCATTGGCGAAGACCACTGAAATATACAGACTGGTGGCCTTTACGGCGCAGCACTTCATCCTCGATTATCTAAAATCTAGCTTTCCCTGTCTTGAATTGTCCTTGGTGGACCAGGTCGGAAGTCCCTCATGTGCCTTTCTTTTTACTTCC
This sequence comes from Datura stramonium, assembly GCA_018107945.1. NCBI lineage: Eukaryota > Viridiplantae > Streptophyta > Magnoliopsida > Solanales > Solanaceae > Datura > Datura stramonium. Next base: position 237,867 of record JACEIK010000136.1, on the reverse strand, counting down.
ATAACTAATGATGACACGGCGGTTTGAATTACTCCTTTGTTGTCCTCTATTTACGCTACAATGGCTAGGGCAGCTGGTGATGTCTCTCCTAACCAACTCCCGCTGCTCGGAGTTGCAAATACGCCAAACTTCCCATTGATTTACGGTTGAGCATGCTGCTACTACATTGGCTTTTCCGGATGATACGAGAATATCACGTCATAATCTTTTAATAACTCCAGCAGTGACGTTGTCTGAGATTCAACTCCCCTCACAGTGAAAGATATACTATAGGCTCTTATGATCTATGAAAATATCCACATGGACGCCATACAAGTAATGTCTCTATATCTTTAGGCCGTTGATCACTTTATGACTAACTCGGTCGTGGGTAGGGTAATTCTTTTCGTGTTTCCTCAGTACATGCAGGCATACGCAATCACCTTACCATCACACATCAACACACAGTAACCCATGCACGATGCGTCGCAATACGAATAATCTTGTACCTTGACATGCTAACCTTTGGGGCGGAGGTTAATCTATCTTTTAATTCTTGGAAGCTCTGCCCACGTGCCCCTCATCCATTGAAACTTTAATGCTTTCTGTGTCAGCTTAGTCAGAGGTGCCGCTATAGTGGAGAATCCTTCAACAAATCTCCTGTAATATCCCGCTAACCCCCGGAAGCTACGGACTTCGGTCGGAGTGGTAGGCCTAGCCATGTTTTAGCTGTTTGCTATTTTACGCATGTCAACTTTGTATACCGGCCTTGAGCACAATGTGCCAAGAAGGCTGTGAGTTCAACCGGAATTCACATTTGGAGAACTTAGCATATAAGCCCGCGGATCATGAGGAATGGAGCCTTTGTCAGTAAATGAGCACAGTGGTCCGCCTCGGAGCGAGAATACACCGGAATATCATCAATAAACACTATCACGAATAGGTCGGGTATGGTCTAAAAGTGCTATTCATCGAGTCCATAAATATTGCTGGGGCGTTCGTCAACCCACAGGACATGACTAGGAATTAGAAATGGCCGTATCTGGTCTTGAAGACAGTCTTTGGAATATATCTCTCTTTCACGAACTCGAACCTAATGATATCGGATCGCAAGTCAATCATAGAAAAATATCAGCCCCTATAGCGATCAAACAAATCGTCTACAATCCAGGAAGAGGATACTTGTTCTTTGCGCCCAACTTTATTAAAGATTCTTAGATAATCTATACACATGCGGAGCGAGCCATCTTACTTTCTCACAAATAGAATCGGCGCACCCCACGGTGAAGTACTCGGCTTTGTTAAGCCCTTATCTAACAAGTCCTTCAAGCTGCTCCTTTAACTCTAAGTTACGTAGGAGCCATACGATATGGAGGAATTGATATGGGCTAAGTGCACAGTATGAAATCGATTGCAAAATCTATCTCCCTGTCTGGGGGAATACCGGGTAGCTCATTTGGAAATGCATCAGGAATTCGTTCACCACTTAGGAGCAGATGGAATATCGGAGACTCTACTGAACATCCACGAAGCCCTGACTAGGTGGTAAATACATCCCTTAGCTATCAATTTCCTTGCACGAAGGTAGGAAATAAACACCTTTGGCGTAGGCAGAGTTTGCCCCTTTCCACTCTCGCCTTGCCTCCTGGAAGAGTGGAATCGGGCCGTCTTGGTCCAACATTCTACGTTGGCATAGCACGACACTAACAAATCCATACCCATTATGGCATCGAAATCAATCATTCTAACTCTACCAGATCTGCGCAGTACGGCGATCGGCAACCTCTCTCACGCACCACCGTAAATTCACCGCTTCATTTATAATAGAGTCACCCAGAAGCGGGTATGGATCTTGAAAATTTCTTTGTAATAACTACAGTGCGACATTAAACTTTCGAGCCACAAAATGGGGTAAAGTAGGACAAAGTGGACCCCGGGATCAATCGGTACATAAGCAGGGGATGAGCAAGGATAGTCATCATACACATTACCACATACAGAGACGCCTTTGAGTCCTCTCTCCTGGTAATGCATAGGTATGACTTGAGCAATCACTTTGGTAGGATCCTAATTTACCTCGGCCTCTACCTGCTTGAACACGAGGCCTACGCCACTGCGAGAGGGATGCTGAGCTCGTGGCCTGCGGATCCCCTGTCCTGCTATCTCGGCTCTCTTGCTTTGGCTAGACAATCTCTCATCCAGTGCCCCTCATTTGCCCATATATAACATCACGAGGAACCATATCTACAAGCTCCGGTGTGGGGGTAGGCGCAGTAGGGGGCGGGGTGGGGGTGTGAATCTTCTACGCTCTATCCTCCTCTCTTGCGCGGGGGAATCTCTTTTGTTCAGCGCCACCGGACTACGGCTGCCTCGTGAATAAATCTACCTCGGTAGCTGCTATGGTGGAGGTGGGGGTCTAGAGTGTTGTTTGATAGCAGGAGCTCAGGTCTGTCGAACCTCCCTACGCATATCATCTAATCTGTCTGCCCCGGCGCTGTTCTGGTTGTACATCTACTTCCCGTTACTTGTCTAAGGCCCTGATATAATTAAAGGGCAAAAGCCTACACTCGGGCAATATCCATATCTTCTCGTAATGTGGCTAGTCATGCGTAGCTATTAGCAATGCGGGTTAAGACCCATAATGAACACATGAACTACGGACAACATGATATCCACAAAAGGCTGGAGCATAACGGGCTAAGGAGTCAAAGCTGTATAGCATATTCTCGTACGCTCCTTTTCTCCAAATGCAAAAGCCGATCCATGGGCTGCTTGAGAATCTCAAGTGGCAAATGTGGTCCCGAGAAAGGCCTCAGAAGGCTGGACCGGAGTCGGAGGGGCAACTTCTCCCCCTCGGGCCTTTTCCAGCTCTCGTACCATGTCTGACCATCATGGCGGCTCTTTGTCAGCTCTCAGGCGATTACGTAAGAGAGTCCATGCGCCCAACTGGAAAATTCTCTGCATACGGTCTGCAAAGTCACGGGTCCTGCACTTTGATGTGACCCTATGAAGCTGTGGGGAACCCGGTGCCGAAACTCCACGACCCTCAAGCCCGCCGGGCCAACGGTAGCTCACGCCGCTGCAGTGGCGGCGGCGCGTGGCCACTTAATTTGTGCCAACATAACCACTCTGCTGCGAACTACGTCACGATGGTGTAGGTACGGGAGCTATGGAGGCGGTGTCGTGCCAACGGCTCTACGTGTGAGGGGCTATTGGCAGAGGATGTGTGAAGCCTCTATATCGCCTAAGATTGGGGCGACTCACAGATAAGAAGCGAGGCATCCTACTAGTGCCTTCTCTAGCTGTGTATCCTAATCTTCTAGGTGGCGAGGTATGCATTAGTCTCCATTCTTATACGTAGAAAAAGAATATGATAAGTTTTAGGGACTCAACGCTATACTATATCGCTCTATAGCACGCTTGAATGAGAAGGAAGAGTAACCATCCTATCATGCCTCGCAGCCTCCTGCCTATAGTATGTGGTGCACAACAAATCCATAGACAAGACCCTACACTTAGCACGGCTTCCCGGACTCCACAGGACCACGACCTACTACGATACAGTTTGTCACGCCCCACCTTGGGGGTATGGGCGCTTTTGGTGCCCTAGTAGGACACAGATTTGCTATACGGTGAGCCACAGATCATCACAGTGCTGGCTAGCTCTATCTTAGATTCCTAGAATCGACGGGCTATAACGGATGTAATCGGCCTCCGTGGCTGGGCCTATATACTGTAAATATAATTTCAGCTAACCCGGAGACATACTTATAAAAGGGGGACCTATGCGGGCCAACAAGGCCACCATCTTTGTCTAGTTATACGTAACTCAACAAGAATGCTGTATAACTACGTGACAGCGAGGTCACCACTACTATCGATTATGGCCCCACACGGCCAACGCGATCGGAAATGCTAAACAACTAAACAAGCGCCCACGGCCTTACGGCTGGCACAACTAACCCTTTTGAGGAGATGTATATACACCATCGAATAATAACAACATAACTAGCAACTCACGAATAGCAGGAAATAAGCGAATCTATAAGAGCCGATATAAAGTGAATCGGACTTTCTGTACTATATTAGGCGAGGCGTACTGTCAGCGTGGCGATACGCTATCCGTTAGCTAATATATAGCATATAAATACATATATATATATATATATATATATATATATATAAAGCAAGAAACAATACAAACCCCATAAGTCGGATGGGTACAACCAATCCAATCCAATCTACCACCCCTACCAGGATCAAAACCAACCCAAAAATAAGTCACTCCACTCACTACTAACTGAGCACCTCACCAGGCCCCTGGTGTCGGCTCGGGCTATGGCCTCCGATACAAATAAGCGTGTATGCAGTCAGGAGGACTCTGTCCTTATTTATGCTTTATGTATGTCATGTCTGTTCCACCAGGCGCATGCGCACAATGAGGAAGCATCGCATGTCTTTGTCCCGGCTGATATGAGCTTCATCCCATCTTCGTCCTCTTTGCGGATGGCATGCCACTCCTTCAAGTGACGTATATACCCACCCTCATGGGCGACACGATTACCAGCCGGGGGCGGAGAGGAGCTCAAAGGGTGCCCTCACGACACCATCAAGTCTCAACAATCTAATAGTCACATATATAGCAAGCATGTTTAAACTAAAAATGCTATACGTATATTGATTGCTTATGCGAACTCTTTACGTGTTATGCGTTCTCATACTACTTTATCTTGAATCTGGGATCTTTATGTTGTATGGCTATACGTGCTTAGATACTATCGCTGGCCTTGACTATCTTGTGGCAGATATCATGCAATGCTGTATGGCTAATTTGTAGCCAAGGTACTATCTATACGCCTAATTTACTTTATAACTTTTTATTACAGTTATATGTCATCTTATTCTAAAAACATGCACTAAGCGCGAGGCTTGGGCTATGCGAGTGCAGAAATGATAACTTTCGCCATTTGGCACATTTTGCTTTACTAACTTTGGAATGAATACGATATAACAACGCAAAACGGAGTTTACGAACTTGCACAAAACTCAATATTCAACTCGAGAATTCTGTCGGAGTTTCCTATATTATACTAGGCTAAAGTTACTAACTTCTTTGAAGAAAGCGGCTTTATGTCTTAACCTCGGGATTATCCGACTAACGGACGAAGCTGGGAGTCGGTACTCAGCTATTTCTCCCAAGCTGCATTCACATATATGTCAATTAGGACTAAATACACCAATATTCTGAAAGAAAACATCACTTTCGATATTTATAGCCCAAACTTTGGCTTATCGAAAGACGGTCAAGCTTACTATTTTCTCGAAAGTCCAAAACGGAGAAATACTCCCGAGTTTAAGGATAGGAGTATATTGACACTAATTTGGAGCAATTCCACTTACCTTGGCTCGGTAGCACGATGATTTGTCGGTCGAATTTGCGAAACCAAATTCGTAGGAATGCTCGCTGTTGCTAAATACCTCGGTATCTGAGGTTTATTTGAATTTGGACCGCGTTTGACAGCGTAATCGAACGATACTTATCAATATCCTTCGTACCCCTGTTTCGTAGCTTCTGCGGAAATTATAAAGTGTTTCGAATTAAGCGAGGTGGAGGCTTTTATACTTGAGTCTGGACAAGGCCAACGTGCCGCAGGCCAACGCGCGGGCTCCCCCTCCGTGACCGCATTGCCATCGCGGAGGGGCTTCCTCCGACTCCTTCCACGATGGTTCAATAGGTTTCTTATCCGAGTCTTTTCTGGGCCTTTTTCTAGCATGTATGGCTTTCAAATACTCTTAGCAGAGCATGCGAATAGGCCATCTATGCGAAATTTTTATGGGGTGTAACCAGTTATAAGTTTTCCCCTCGAGCCTACCATTATTTGTAGTTAGAGAACTACTGTAGAGGAGTACCAAATCCCTTTGTGTGTTTGAAGATGAGATTTATTTCTTGGAAGGTATTGAAATGGTAGAAGGGCCAAGTCAAGTCTCGGAGTTTTCCTAGTAAAGGAGGCCCTATAGATAGTATCTTGGGGTATTCCATCCTTTCTCCTTTAGAATTTCCCTTACGTATTGATCGATGCTACACTCGAATTATGCTTACATTCAGAACCCCCAAATGATAGGCAACTAGTCCATCAACGATCCCGGTATTGCAGATTCGGCTTTTATATCATGACCCTCGTATTGTATGCGATCAACTCATAAGATCGTGCTATATCATGTATATACCTAGCTTAGATATCCTAAACGATTTGTTCTCATGATCCCTTGTTCTAAACCCTATGGATGTTTCCCATGATGTAAATGATGGTGAATGTGTATGTTTAGGATGACCCTATCCCCACCATAGATGTTGGGTACGTAAAAAGTTCGAGAAAACACGGTTATTAGCCAAGCCTGGAAGTGTACCAACCCACATGGTCATTTTGTGATTGTCAATCCGTTATCCTATGTTGAACCTTTCCATTTCTTTATTCTACTATTCATGATTTGCGGAGGTGGATGACATCATTCTCGAGATGACATAATGAAGGTGGGTGAATTTTCGATTTTGAAAGGTTTGAAGTGTAAGGGGTTGACCAAAGTCAACAATCCTAGTTGTCAAGCTTGAATTTGGATTAAACTTTGTTGGTTTCGGATGGTGATTTATGATTTGGTTGGGCGATTTGCATGGATTACGGGTGTTCGGGAGTATTTGAACCTTTGGTTGAATTTATGAGCTTTAGGGAAACTGGGTTGTAACCTCGGTCAACTTGGAGTCAAACAGCCTTATATGGGATAACAGGGGTTCCAACCGATGCAGTGGGTTTTGAGGATAGGATTACGCGTTTGGGGTTGTGAGGGGAGGATTTCGGATGAATTTTGGGTGGATTCAAGCGTATTGCGTAAATGGCATGATTTTTATCATAGGAGGAGAACATAGAAGTGGGACTGAGGTTTTAACGGGAATTGTCGGAGTTCATTTGGTTGCCTCGATCGGTAGCGGTGTTATAGTTCATAATGCATCCGAATGGAACTCGGTGAATCTTGTAAAAGTTTATGAGTGAGATTCTAGATTGAGTGAAGTTGGAGGGGCCGGATTACGGAGCGGTAGGGGTAGGTCTCCAAAGGGAGATGGTATACTTATTTGTCATGACCCAAACGTACACCGGATCGTAGACACGAGATAAGGATCACAGGGAGCCCCCAAGTCGACCCATGGCATTAGCATACATTTAATTCAATCACATGAGCGAAGACTTAGCATAGAGAACGTAATCATAACATAACATAAGGAAAATAGAACAATACTTATACAATACGATAGAAATAACTTTTGATCTGATGGCCCCTAAGCATGAAAGGCCGATTGATGGGACAACTCCCAAACTAATCCAACATCCAAAGACTGAAGAAATAACATGGGGGTGTGAACAGCCCTCGGAACACGAGGACTCACCAAGTTCACTTGTGAGCAAGTCCGAATCTATCTATGGGTGAGGGAGAGCTTGAGAATTAGGACTGTATCATGAGACGATACAATAGAGAAAGTATGCGGTCGATACGTGGAATGTCTTGAGTATGCAAAATGATAAAGTGGACATTTAAAACATATATGAAACTCATAAATGATCATAAGGATAGGACAACATGCTCATATCATAAATCATTATAACATAAAAATCAAAATGAAATTTATTTTAAAAATATTCGTAACATAAACTTGTCACTTAATCATAATAGAAGAGCTTTGCTAACATGCTTGAGCCAGCATATATAATCATAACATGCGTAAATCATGAGGAGCGGGGGGAGATTCTCTTCGCAGAGTCATACCCCCATATGAGCACACATGAAGCCCAGCTTGTTACCCTAGTCGGGAGTGTTTTCATACGATGCAAGGTAGGAACCATGAAGGGCACGATCACACATAGAATGGGACATTCGGGCTAGGGACAAACATGGGGGTGCAGATTCCCCTTTATGTCCTACGGTGGCATGTCATTCATGAGATGCGGGGCAACTTTGAGCCGAACCTACTCGGTGTTCGATACTACTCCCAAAATATATATAGTGCTCATAATAATTCATACAGGTTCATGGGACTAGTTTAGATCATGATAATCGTAAACATGCTTGGACATACGTGAACTAGCCATGACTTGAGGCAGTGAGTCGTCCAAAAACATAATTCATGCTTAATAAAATACATACATACTTGTATATCATGCATATAGTTTATATTTCCATAAGATCATAGTAGATAACATAATAGATTCATGATTTAATTCATAATAATTGCTGGGCTTATCAAAAAAATCAATGGATGATAGATCATAGTCGATTTATCATGGGCGCTGCATAACCAAGCAATTGATTAAAAATTCAAAATCGGCCATATTAATATCAATTTAGAACTCAAAGATGATCAAAATTAGTAGATAACAGTAGAGTTTCAAAATCACAAGGTCATAATTAAATCATTAAATTATTATACAAACTGAATATAAAACCCCATGAGTTTTAAATAAACTTTGAGTAATTGAGAAGGATCATGGGTGTGGAAGAGAATCCACCCATTGAAGAACTTACATACCTAGGATTATCAACTCCTAACCCTCATTAAAATCCCAAGGATGAATTTTAAGGAATTAGATAAAATCTTGGGAAATCTCCCTTAGATCACTTGTCAAAAAAACCGTGCATGCATGAATGGGGTTTTGGAAGGTTTATTTTCTTAAAACCCATCTTTCCCAAGCCAAAACGACGTAGTTTAGGGCCTTATATCATGAAAAACTCAAATATACCCTTAATGAACCTGCCTCAAAATTTGGACGGATGGGACCCGGGGACAACACCAGCGGGTTGTTGGAACGCACTATGACCGTCATGTCTCTCATGGGATGAACTGTAGATGACCCATTCTCCCGAACCAAATAACAAGTCGAATGAGCGACGCCTCCAACCCACGTCTCGTTACATCGTCAAAATTGGTTAGTCCCTTGAACATGGCATCTCACCTTGAGTTTACACCACGACCGATCACCACAAACATGGTCGTTCCCCCCCGTCAAGCCTACTAGAAACTTAATCCTCAAACCCTGACCACAACCAACGACAGTGCTTCTCCCTAACGGGTCATTGAATTACCCATTGTTTACAGCATTTGCCCCGGCTGACCGCAACCCACATTTGCTGGGGCCGATTGTATCCCACAAGGGTCATCATGCCTCTCATTGTCTCCCTTTGCCACCAACATTTCACCAACAAAGTGACAACATACAATGACTCATGGTTTGATACAACGAGTCGTAATGTGTATGTCTTGTGATATTTGCTAGTTTTACGCAATTTTTCAAATTGAACTCCCGGAGTCTATTCTTAGGCCTTCCCAGGTATTACAATATCTCCCCATTAGAAACTTCGTCCACTCGAATATGGAAACAAGCGACAAACGAGAAACATACAATTTATTATAGCCATATCTTAGTCGTTTTAGCAGAATTTTCACGGAATGACTACCTCAGAACAAAGACCATATAGTTGAACTGATCTCAATCTTCACATACACACTCGTACACATAAAATAAACTTTAACACATTAACTAAACATGAAATTAAAGTGGGATCATAGAGTAGAACTGATACCTCAAGTCGAAACTAAGTCGGTAGAGAACAAATGTGGGTATCTGCGCCATCATATAGCTTTGGCTTCCCTTAGCTCACTCCAACATGATGATTTCTCCATAAAACCTTAAAAATAAAAGCTACTTTTTGTTTCTCAACCTTCCAAACTTGACAGTCTAATATTTCAATGGGGAATTTCTTCATAGCGAGGCGTTCTTTTACCGTATGTTGTCTAGGAACTACGAGGCTGGATCACCCAAACACTTTTTCAAAAGAAACACATGGAAGACGGGATGATTTGAAGATAACTTCGATGGAAAGTCCAACTCATATGCCATCTTACCAACTCTTCTCACAACCCGGTAGGGACCAACATAGCGGGCGCTGAGTTTCCAGCTCTTCAAGCACTTTTGACTCACTTTATGGGGAATACCTTTAGAAATACCCAATTGTCCACATCAAACTCAAATCTCTTCTCCTCGCGTGGCCATATGATTTACATTGACTACGAGCGGTTTTTAACTGGTCCCTTATCAATTGGACATTCACCATCACCTCGTAGACACATTTGGCCCTATCATTGTCTCACTCAACCTCGCTTATCATCGATGGACACGAGTATAACTATAATTTTAACCAAACTCCAATCAAGGGCAAATCTTCATCCCAACAACCTTTAAAATCCATAGCATGCCCTCAACATATCCTCAAGAGTATGGATTGTTCATTACACTTTGGCCACCCATTTGCGGATGGAATCTTTGTCTTGAGCTTAATCTAAGTCCCATGTCCCTTCTGAAATGACCACCCCGAGCGGGAGGTAGCTGAGTATCTCGGTACCGAAATAATAGACAAGGGAACTCCATGAAGCTGGACCAACTCCAGAATATACAACCTAGCATAATTATCCCACTTGAATCCATGATCTTGACAGGTAGGAAGTGTGTAACCTTTGACCTTTGTCTACCACCACCCAAATGGAATCATAGTGTCGACGAGTACGAGGTAGGCTTGTAATAAAATCCATATTAATCTATTCCCACTTGCAAGTGGGAATGCTAATACTGAAGTACACCTTAGGCCTTAGGTGCTCGACCTTTACTTATTGACAGTTTGGACACTTGGCTACAAACTCTACGATTTCCTTCTTCATACCTTCCCACCAATAGATTTCTGCCAGAGTCAGTACATCTTCGTGGATCCCGGATGGATGGAATATTTGGTACCGTGCCTACGTACGTGCTCCCGGACTCTCAAATTATCATCATCGAGAACACATAACCGACCACGGTATTGATGTACACCATCTCTCCCTTGGGAGAAAACATCCACCTTTTGACTCCATACTTCTTCCTTCGGCCTTATCAAAATTAGATCCTCATCTTGCTTAGATTTGAAATTGACCACCAAGAACGATTCGGCCATTACGCACAGCAACGTCGCGATCGGTCGCGTCGATCAATCTAACCCCCAAACTTGCAAGTCGATGAACATCTCTCACCAACTCCTTCCTTCCCTCATCCCACGTGGGACACACTCTTCATAGAGAGCCTACTAAGTGCATCCGCAGCCATATTAGCCTTGCACAGGTGGTAAAGGACACTCATCGTAGTCTTTAGCAACTCCAACCACCTTCTTTGCCTAAGATTGAGATCTTTCTGTGAACAAATCTTTTGCCAAGATCTGTGATCAGTAACGAACACGTTCACGTGAACCCCATACAAATGTTACCGCCATATCTTGGGTGCGAACACCCACGGCGGCCAACTCAAGATCATGGGTCGGGTAATTCTTTTTGTGAACCTTTAACTGTAGAGGCGTATGATATCACCTTCCCACGTTGCATCAAGGAGCCACATCCCAGTCGACTCTCGAAGCATCTGAATATACAGCAAAGCCATCGAGTACCCTCGGGTAAAGTCAACAGGTCTTTGAGAAGTGCGTTGGGTCTTTAATTCCTGGGCTTTTTCTCAAAATCCTACGACCGTTGGAACTTTATCTTTTAGTCAACTTGTTCAAAGGTGCCGCAATAGACGAGAAACCCTTAACAAACCTTCTCTAGTAGCCTACTAGGCCCAAGAACCTCTGAATTTTGAGTTAGCGGTCTAGGCCAATTCTTCCACCGCTTCAATTTTTTAGGAATCCACCCTTATGCCCTCCTCGACACCACACGAGCCCCGAAATGTTACCAAGTACAGCAAAAATTCACGGTTTGCTAAACTTTGCATACAGCGCGATCCTTGAGAGCTGAAGCACTACTCTCAAAGAGCGGCATGCTCCATAAACTCTGGGGAGTATATAAAGATGTCATCAATGAACACAATAACGAACATGTCAAATATTCCTTGAATAACATGTTCATTAGATACTATAAAAGCTTCAAAATAATTGGATTAGTACAAATGATATAAATACAAACTCATAATGGCCATGCAGTCTTGAAGGTTGTCTTTGGGATATCCTCTCTAGGACTGCAATTTAGTGATACCCAGGACTTAAGATCTATCTTCGAGAAACACTGGCACCCCCGGGGCCCAGTCCAAATAAATCATCAATCCCAGGAAGTGGGTACTTGTTCTTAATGGTGACCTTATTAAGTTGCGATAATGTACAAATTTGAAGGGTCCATCCTTCTTCGAAAAAAATAGAGCAGGATTGTGCCCCATGGAGACTTGCTCGTTCTAATGAAACCCTTATCCAACAAATCCTTAAATTGTTCCTTTAACTCTTTTAACTCATTGAGGCCATCATAAGGAGGAATAGAGATAGGCTACGTATCGGGCGGTAAAGATCAATTTCAAAGAAATCAATTTCCCTTTTCGGAGAGACGTCACGGTAAATCATCGGGATAAACCTCAGGATACTCGCACACCACTAGAGCGGCTGAATAGTCGGGGTCTCGAACTCTACATTCTTAACCCTAACTAGGTAGTACATGCAACCTTAGAGATCATTTTCCTAGCCCTTAATATGTGAAATAAACTTCTGGTAATTTTAATTGAATTACTACTTCCATTCAAAAATTGACTCACCCGGAAATTGGAATTCCCTTTGCCTGAGGTCCTATAGTGTCAGAAGCATAACATGCAAACAACCAATCCATACCAAAAATGATGTCAAAATCATTCATGCTACCATGATCCCTCAAACTGCCAGCTCTGCTCCTCTTGTCTCCCACAAACACGGATGGCGCTAGTCGATGATGGAGTTGGAGCGGTGGACACAGTGTTGGTACTGCGCGTGATCCACCTCTGACTTGGCACGAGAAACCCCATAGCTATCGTTCCTGGTCCTCTTGGCCTCTCTTTGCCTCCTATAGACCAAATCCATCTCTTTTGCGCACCATGCAATACGATACGGGGAAAGTCGATGTCAGGTGTAGCATGGCAATTCGGCAATCGTTGTCCAAGTAATTTGCTCCATGCAAAAGCGTCTCCGTCCCGTTGATACGCCACCGACTCTGGAGAATATTTAGATAGCCGAGTGAACTACAAGGCATACTCATGGACTAACATGTTGCCCTACTCAATATTCAAAAACTCGTAGCCTTGAGTTCCCTCTCGTCTCAGGAAGAATCGATCGATGAACACGGTGTGGAACTCATCCCGAGCCTATCGGGCTGCACCGCTTTCCTAGCACCTATCCATTGCTTGAACCATATATGTTCTACCCGCTTTAGCTGATAGGAGGTTGAATCAACACATTCCCTATTATTCAAGCCCATAGCACAGGTGATCTTCATAATTTCCTCAATAAAGTCATGTGGGTCCTCGTCTACCTTCGACCACTGTGAACTTGAAAGGGCTCATCCTCAAAAGTCCCTCACCCTAGAAGCTACCGCATTCCCATTTTACGAGATAATGTACATAAGTCTGGATTCTTGACTTGGTTGTCATGTATTGTGCCAACATTTGATTCGTCGCCCTAAACTCGGCTTGGGCCAACATGCGAACGGGTGGAGCGGGCGATACTCTCCATCATGGCACCCTCGTGATCATTACCATTACCATTCCTTCTCGAATTTACTCGGCGTGGAGGCATGATTCTGCGAACGCGAATAGCACGAATTGGAGGAGTAAGGGACGTTCATCACACGACATAGATCATGAAAGAAGAGAACATTTCCTAAATGTCTAGTAGCCTCTTCATCATAAGTGTGGCGCGAATCACACCCATGAAAAAGACTCTAATTATCGCGGCTTTCGAGACTCCCTAGGACACATAAACCTGGCTACGATACAAAGTTTGTCATGAACCAAACGTGCCCTCGGATCATAGACAAAGGGCAAGGAGCCCCGCGAGACCCCAAGTCAGCCCATGGCATGAGCATAGATCTAATTGATCACATGAGTGGAAGACTTAGCATAGAGAACATAATCATAACATAACATAAGGGCAAACAGTACAATACTTATACAATCCGGTGAAATACAACTTTTTAGTCTGATAAGCCTCTAAACATGAAAGGTGGATTGTGGGACTCCCACCTAATCTAACATCCCGAAGCGAAGGAATAACATAGAGTATGAACACGTAGCCCTGGAACATGAGGACTCACCAAGTGCATTGTGAGCAAAGTCCAAATCTATATATCGGTGAGGATGAGCACAGGCCAGGACATGTATCTGAGATGATACAACATAGAAAGTATGCGGTCGATACATGGAATGTGCGCGGAGTATACCAAGGTAAAGTAAAGCGGACATTTAAAACATGTATGAAACTCATAAATGGTCATAAGAGTAGGAAAACATGCTCGTATGATAAATCATTATAACATATCTACGGCTAAAGGTTTTCAAAACATTCGTAACATAAACTTAGTCATAATCATAATAGAAAGGCTTTGCTTAACATAACTTGAGCCAACATACACATTCATAACATGTATGAAATGTGAGAGCAGAGGGAGATTTTCTTGACCGACATACCCCATATGAGCATACATGAGGCGATTTTTAACCTAGTCGGGAGGGTTTTCGTGATGCCTTGCCAAAGGTAGGGACATGAAGGGCATGATCACATATGTGAAAGGGCCATTTAGAGCGGGGACAAACGTAGAGATGAGTCCCAGCCCGCCCTGCGGTGGAACATAGTTTTGAGATTTGGGGTTTAACACGAACCCTCAACCAACTCGGTTTCGATACTACTCCCAAAACATATATAGTGCTCATAATAATATATAAATGAGTTCATGGGCTAGTTAAATCATGATAGCGTAAACATGCTTCGACATATGTGAGTTAGCCATGACTTGAGGCCGTCAAAGTCGGCCAAAACATAATTTATGTAATAAAATACATACATGCCTGCAGATCATGCATATAGTATAAATTTCCATAATATCATAGTAGATAACATAATATATTCATGATTTAATTCATAATACATCGCGCTGGGCTTGTAAAACATCAATGGATCATAATTCGATTTCCATAGGCATGCATATCCAAGCAATTGATTAGAAATTCAAAATCAGCCATACGAATATCAATTTAGAACTCAAAAGATGATCAAAATCGGTAGATAATGATAGGGTTTCAAAATCACAAGACCCATAATGAATTCATTAAATTTTTATTCAAACCGAATATAAAACCCCATGAGTTTTTAAATAAATTTTGAGTAATTAATAGAGAAGGAGAATGGATGTGGAAGAATCACCATTAAAGACCTTACATATAAGGATTACCCAACTCCTAACCCTCATTAAAAGCCCAAGGATGAAGTTTAAGGAATTGAGGTGAAAACCTTGAAATCTCCCCTTAGATCACTTGTCAAAAACCTTGCATGCATGAATGGGAGTTTGGGAAGTTTTATTTTCTTAAAAACCCAGCTTTCCCAAGCAAAAATGACATAGGGATTTATATCATGAAAAAGTCAAAAATACAATGAACCTACCCTTAAATGCGGATTATTAGGTTGAGCAGGACAACACCAGCAGGGTCATTTAAGGACCCACCATGACCCAGTCGTGAAATCTCCTAAATTAGGATGGTGCTGATGACCCATTCTCAAAAACCAAAGCGGCGGGCCGCCCAGGATGACCGAGTGCCTCCAACCACGACTACGTTACATCATCAAGTGGTTGGTCCCTAAACCTTGGCATCTCATCTTCTAATGGAGTCACACCATAACCCATCACCACGAAACAATGGATCATTGTTTCCCCGTCAAACCTCTTGGAAAACTTAATCCTCAAACCCACGACCATAACCAATAGGCCAAAGGCTTCTCACCTAACGAGCCGTTAGGTCTCCCATTGTTACATTGTCGTGACTGACCTTAACCACGGCGCAAGGGACGGCCCACATTGTATCCCACAATGGGTCTTCATATCTCTTGTTGTTTCCCTTTGCCCGGCCAATATTTCCCGACCAATGACGGCATACAATGACTCGCTTGGTTTGATACAATGAGTTATTAATAGAGTCCCATCTTTGTGATATTTTCAGTTTTCTTCACTTTTAAATTGAACTCCGATTCTATTCTTAGGTATTCCCTAGGTATTACAACTTTGATATTAGAGTGATTGGTATGTTTGAGGTGTGATAGCTCGAGACGGCTCAAAGTGATCAAAGTCCTATGCGTGTGAGAAGGATGGGGCAGGTTCGAGGTGGATGGCCCAGGTGTTTCTGAAGAGTATCTCCCATGAAGGGAAGTAATGCGGTGAAAGAAAGGAAAAATTAGTACCTGATGATGGACCCTCTTGGATCGTGAAAAGAGTTGGCAAGTGGTGTATGAAGGTTGGAATTGCCCTTAGAGTTATCTTGAGTACATCTTGTGTTTCATGTATCACTTTTAATGCATTAGGAGATTCAGCTCTAGTAGTCACAGTGGACGGCGTTGTATGAGTAGCCTTAGCTATGAAAGAGTTCAGTGAAATAGTAGATCTTCGAGTTCGGAAGCTAAGGAACAAGGATGTGGGTTAGTTAAAGCATTATGGAGGAATCGGCATGTTGGAAGGGCTACGTGGGAAGACGAAGCGGATAGATAGCTAATACCCATAATTATTCTCTACCGACTTAGTTTCGACTTGAGGTATCAGCTTTGCTCTATGAATCTATTTAGTTTCATGTTTAGTTCATGCACACAAGTTTCTTTTATGTATATGGGTGTGTATGTGATTTGAGAATTCGGATTCGGATGTATATTTTTTAATCAGAGATAGTCATTCTGCTAGTTTTCGGGTTAAATGATCAGTATTTAGATATGAAAATTGCATGTTTTCTATTTCTTTGTCTTATTTCAAAATTCGAGGACAAGTATTGCCAAGGGAGATATTGTTATACCCGGAATCCGAAGATTGGACCCGGGAGTTGAAACGGGGAAAATGTAAGGGTGGTGTTTCCCGAGTCACGGGATGAGTTGAAACGGGGAAAATGTAAGAGTTGAGGAGGTGATCTGGAGCAAGTCTTCAAGGTTTTCATTCAAATCTTTCTTGGGAAATCGGAGAAGTGGTAGAATCAATCCCTCGGTATGTAGGGTTTTGAATAGGTAGTTTCTTTCCCTACCCCGCCTGTCAATATCTCTCTAAAGTGTGAAATTCCTATGTCTAATCAATGGGGTTTTAACCCAATGCATGATTTTTCCTAAATTCTCTACATGGGTATGATTTAAATACGTTTATTCTATTGAATTGTAAAGCATGGGAAAGTTTCATATTGTTTCAATCAAAAATCATGTTTCTAGTCTTATAAATTAAAAAGTCCATTGATGAAAATTTCTTAAAAGATGAGATTTGTGAGGAATGTATAATGATGATGAGATATTGCGATGAAAAGCATGATTTCGAGTTACCCATGTTTATAATGATATTTTTGACATGAAATGGGTATTATCGATCATGATAAAGCTTTGGGAAATGCCGTGTTAAGTGTGAATGATGTCTTTCCTTAATTAAGCTTACCACATGGTATTGGAGTAAAGACTCCCAATTATATTTTCAGCTTGTGGTATGTTTTTTAACTAAATCTTCTCATATGTATGATTTCATATTTGATATGTATTTGATTATTGAGCTTCCTCATAGACGATGTCGAGCTTCGTTACGAGAATGATGTAAGAGCATATGCATGTTTTGGGAGTAGTGTCTAGCACCGAGTAGGCTAGGGTCGATCACCTATGCCTCGAACTCTAGCCAACATGAGTTTATATTATTATATATATTACTTTGGGACCTCCATTGTGAGCTATCCCCTACCTAGATTGGGCTGATCTTGACATCGATATCGATATGGTATTGTCCTTATACGACAAGGTTTTTGACGGCTACCATATATATATATATATATATATATATATATATATTACTTTGGGTCCTCAATTACGAGGCTATACCTTACTGATTGGGACTTGATCTTGATATCGATTTCATGGTATTGTCCTTAGCTTTGATAAGGTTTTGGACGGCTCTACCCACTTGAGTGTGATGATCGGGACCACATAAAAAGCTCTATCGTGGTATGTCGGTTGAAGATAAGTCTCCCATTGTTCCTCATGATTACGGTTATGCATGTTCACCATTCTTTATTTATATATATCTATTTACATATGTTCTAAAAAGGAGTTTGACCCAGTATTCGGTCTTAACATGATTATCAAATTTCAGCTTTAGGTCATTTGATTCGGATGCTTAAGTTAGGACATGTTTGGATCATGATTTCAAAAAATGCATGCAAATCCGTACTCTAAGATTCTTTTTTGATCATATTTTTATGATACGCATGTTTTAAATAATTTACTTTCTTATGTAGTGTTACTTGCCTTGCATACTCGGTACATTCCATGTGCGGCCACATACTCTATGTTGTATCGTCTCATGATACAAGACCCGACTCTCTGACTTCGGCCCCTCTCTTAGTCATCCGCCCGAGTTAGCATTTGCATTGTTGGTGAGTCCTCATCTCTCGAGGACTTGGATATGGAATTTTTCCTTTATGTATTTGATTTCGGTTTGTTGGGTTAGTTGGGGTCTTGTCCCATTAACTCATCACGTTTAGAGCTTTTCAGACATATATATATGTTTAGCTTCGGATTTAATATTACGATGTCATATTCCAAGTTATACTTCCGCTATAAGCGTATTGTTGATTATTTAGTTTTGATTGATTTAGATGTTGTTATACCCGAGAACCCAAGGATCGAGACAGGAGTCAAAATGGTGAAAAACTATAATTTCGCGAAGGTCACGGGGCCGAATCGTGAGGAGTGACCACGAGTCATGAGGTGACTCATGGTACATCAAAAATTTGGAAGGCTTGTGAAGACCACGGGCATGACCACGAGGTCATGGTAAGTCCTCACAACTTGTGGGGTCTCCTGAAGTGGCCTAGACTGAATTGTGGCAAGGAGGATTTGGGGCGATAGATGCAACGGATGGTGACTAGGAGTCGTGGTCACCCACCACGAGTCGTGGTATCTTCCGTGAGGTCCTCTAGTGGTGTTGAGCAGAGTACGAGACGAATCTGACCACGAGTCGTGGCTGTGAGCAGAGTCGTCTTTGTCCCTCGTAGGGGCGCAAGTCAATAAATTACATGATTTTAGTAAGGGCTTTTCCATAATTCCCTACGTACTAGGGGCCTATACTACGTCGTTTAAGGCTCTTTTTAGTGGTTTTTAAGGGGAAAACCTATTCTAAGCTAGTTCATTCCATGCATGCGGAGAGTTTAAAGAGAGGATTTAGAGCATGTTTTGAAGGTTTCCATTGGAGTGCCTTCTTGGGCAATTAGAGAAGTAGTAAAAATCATCCCTCCTAGGTATTTAAGGTTATGAGTGGGTGTCTTCTTCCCTCCATTCCCAATTTCTATCAAATCAGAAAATTACCTATGATCAAGTATGGGGTATCTACCCAATAGCATAATTCTTTAATCTCTATACATGGGTATGATTAGATTATATTTATATAGATGAATTGTGAAGCTTGGGCAAATTTTTAAATTATTTCCAAGAATTGTGTTTTCTAAATTATGAAAACTGAATGCCCATGGATGAGAAGTTCATAAAAGAAGAGAATGATGGTAGTGTATGATGATGATGAGATTTGATTATGAAAAACATGTTTCTAAAGCTACCCATGATTATGATGTTGTTTTCAAAATGAATTGGGCATATCCAAGTATGGTAAAAAACTTTGGGGCGGTGCCACATGTTGATTAAAATTGAAGATTTTCCCGAAATAAGCTTACCATATTGTTTGGAGCGAAGTCTCCCAAACTTCATATTATTAGCTTGTGGTATGTTTCAAATTAAAGATTCTCATATGCATAAGTTTATAATTGAGATGTATGTCATTATTGAGCCTTGTCAAGGGACAATGTTGAGCTTCATTTCATATGATGTCGAATCTATGCATGATTGCATTATTAAGCTTTGTCAAAGGATAATATTGAGCTTCATTTCATACGATGTTGAATTATACATGATTTAATCTTGAGCTTCATCAATGAGCGGTGTTGAGCTTCGTTATATAAGATGTAGAGAATTGCATGTTTTAGGAGAAGAGTCTAGCAAGGCGAGCTAGGGTCGATTACCCTATGCCCCGAACTACGCTCTAACAAAGGTTGATATTAATATATTTTGGGAACTCCTTGTGAGCTATCCCTGGCCCAAATGGCCCATGAGCTTGATATCAATATCATGGTAGCATCTTAGACCTAACAAGGCTTTGGGCGGCTACCACCCACTTGAGTGTGATAGTTGGGACACGTAAGCTCTATTGTGGTATATCAATTAAATGACGAGTCTCCCATTGTCTACATGTTTTAGATTTGCATATTCATTACTCATGATTATTACTTCAAGCATGCATGTTCTAAAGTAGGTTTGACTCATTGTTCGGAGCTTTTCTATAAATGTCATATTTCGGCTTTGAGTCATTAGTCAGTTTTGATGTTATGAAACTATGCATGGTCATACTATGAAAAGATTATGATTTCAGAATGAGTGCATGTAATTCTTTCTTCTCATACTTGGAAGCTTATGATATGTTATGAAATGATTTAAATGTTTTATTTTACTTAAGAGGTTTACTTACCTTGCATACTGTTTATGTTCACGTACTAACCACATAATTTATATATTTGTATCGTTTTATGATACAAGACCAAACTCCCTAGTTTCATCCCCGTTCTTAGTCGCTTTCCGGAGTTTGTATCTTGTCACGGTGGTTAGTCCTCTTCATCGAGACTAGACTATCATTTTCCATTTTTGTACTTCAGGTTTAAGTATTGTTGAGTTAGTTGGGGTCCTATCCCATCAACTCGTCAGATTAGAGAGCTTTCGGGACTTATGTGTGTGTTATCTTCGGATTTTATTCTGATATGATGTTGAATTAGACTTCCATTGAGATTATGTTGATGCTTTCTTCAGTTTATCAAATGATTTAGATGTATGCTTATGCCATGAGTCGACTTGGGGTCTCTCGGGATCCTTTTCCCATGTCTACGATTCGGGCTCAGTTACGGGTCATGAAATATTTGGTATACGAGCCATAAGTATGATGTGTCCGAGGGAGTACGAAAACCGAATTAAGTAGAGCCCTCACGAAATTTGCAAATGTTCCCTTCTTTCATGATCCATCGTGCGGCCAGATGGTTTTCTATCCTTCTAATTCGTGCAATTTGCGATTCCAGAGTCATGGCTCCTCGAAGAATGAACGGATGGAGGAATGGAGGTGGTGAGGGCCATGACAGTAGAGTAGTTTATGGGCATCAACCAGCCCCACTAGTTTAGGAGCCTCAGCATGCCAGGAGCCGGCGCTCATGCATCAATTCGGGCCTACATTCGGATGCTTGTGCGGGCCTTGACCGCTCAGGTCAATCAACGAGGCCGTTGCGCATGTTGCAAAATGGCAATGCGGCGGTGGCTCGGGTCGAGACTTCTTGAGGATGAACTGCTAGGAGTTCCTAGGGTCAAAGGTAGATGAGGACGCATGATTCATTGATGAGATTGTCAAGATCACCCAAGTCATGGGGATGCGTAGTGTTGAGTGAGCGAGTTGGCCTCCTACCAATTGAAGGGTTACGCATATACGGTTTTCGCCAATGGAAGGACAACGAGTCGTAGGAGTAGGTTCGATCACATGGGTAGAGTTTCGGGTAGCATTCCTAGATAGGTTCTTCGCTCGGGAGATGAGGGAGCTAAAGGCAGCGGGTTTGTGAACTTGAAGCGGGGAGGATGGCAGTGCAAGATTATTCCTTGAGTTCACACGCTTATCGAAATATGCCTCGGGTTAGTGACCCGATCGGAGAGCAGCAGTGGCGGTCAAGTGCATGAGTATAGTGGGGTATTTGGACAAGGAGTGTCGGATTGCTGCGCTTCACCGAGGATATGGACTTCCCTCACATGAGTGTTGTCGCCCGGCGAGATGGGGGAAACATATTTGGCGAGAGAGGCTAAGGGGGCGGGGCCAGGTGATCCACCCAGTACTCTCAGTAGAGGATTGGTGGTAGACACTTGGAACCATGAGACTCACCGGCGATCATTAGCCAGGTGTCTTCGGCATTGAGTGTACCATCTAGGCCTAGACATGATCAAGGGCGAGCATCAAGCTCGAGGTGTAAAACGATGGGCAGCGGATCCTAGCATCCCAACTTGTCGCATATGTGGTCGGGGCACATAGGCGGTTCTTGGAAGGTTCGGGTGCTTGTTTCGGGAACATACTTCTATATTGTCCGGTTGTGAGAGAGAGGATCAGGTTGGGGGCGAGGCCCGGCTTCTAGTTGCCGGCCCCTCCCCCCGCTCAACACATCGAGGCATCTCTATACGGTGGCAGTGTTGCTTCGGCAATTTTATTCCATAGCCACCGTCATGAGCGGGGAGGCATCACCGGATGTGGTCAATTACGTTGAGAGTTTTCCATGTTGATGCTTATGTTTTCTAGATTCGGGGCTACCCTATTTTTTGTATCACCTTATGTGGCTAGTAGCTTCGGAGTCAGTGTCGATGTCTTGTTAGAACCCTTCTCGCTTCCACCCTAATGGGTGACTCGATTATAGCTAGACGGGTGTATAGAGTTGCCAGTCTCAATCCTTCATAAAGGTCATCTCGGTAAACTTGATAGTGTTATCCATGACCTATTTTGATGTTATTCTCGGCATGGATTGTATTTGCATGCTATGCTTCGATTAATTGTAGAACACGGAGCTAGTAGAGTCAGTTTCTGAGTGATCCTCTTAAAATGGAAGAGTAGTTCGATTGTGCACATTAGGTCGATTCATTTCCTACCTTAAGGCAAAAAAGATGATTTCTAAGGGTTGCATGTACCATCTAGTTATGGTTAAGGATGTAAATTACGAAACTAGGACTATTGATTAGTTCTAATAGCACCTGAGTATCAAGAGGTCTTTCTAGATGATTTTCCAAGTGTCCCTCTGGCTGGAGATTGATTTCGATATTGATCTTCTTCCTAACATGCGCTTATATCTATTCCACTGCGGAATGGCTCAGTCGAGCTAAAAGAGTTGAAGGATCGGTTGAAGGACTGTTTGATAAGGACTTTATTAGGTCGAGTAAGTCTCCATCTGGGTGCCACCAAGATGTATCATGATCTGCGGGAAATATATTGGTGGAATGAAATGAAGAAGGATATTGCGAGTCGTATCAGTTCCCAGACTGTTATTAAGTGAAAGTTGAGCATCAAAGGATGGGAGTCGTAATTTAGGATATTAGCATTCTCATGTGGAAGTAGGAAGAGGTTAATATGTATTTCATACAAGCCTACCTCGTACTCACCAAAACTACGATTCTATTTGGGTATTGGTAGGCAGGTTGACCAAGAGGCTGCCCACACTTTTGCAGTCAAAACCACAAATTCAGTAGATGATTATGCTAGGTTGTATATTCTGGAGTTGGTGTGATTACATGGAGTGCCCTTGTCTATTATCTGGTCCAGTACTCAGTTTACCCCTCTGTCGGATTGGCGGTCTTTCCAAAAAGGGCTTGGGATTTCGAGGTTAAACTTAGCACATCTTTGATTTGAAATGGATGGTCGAGCGGAGCGGACAATCAGAGACCCTCGCTTGATATGTTGAGAGCTTGTGTGATGAACTTTAAAGGTAGTTGGGATGATCACTTTCCCTTTATCAAGTTTGCTTAAAATAACAACTATCCTCCGACATCTAGATGGCATAGTTGAGGCTCTTCTGAGAGGAGGTGTAGATCGCCCATCGGATGGTTTTGAGGTTGGGAAACGCTATGATAGGGCTGGGTGGTTCATGATGCCATGGTAAAGAGTTCGATTGATAAAGGGGCGGGCGAAAAAATAAAACCGAGTCGCCGAAATCATATCGCGATGTGAGGAAGAGATTTGTAGTTCGAGGTAGACGATTGGGTATTTACGAAGGTATCTCCCATAAGGGAGTCATACGGTTAGGAAGAAAAGAAAAACTCAGTCCCGGCTATGTTGGTCCCTACCGGGACCTTGAAAAGAGTTTGTAAGGTAGCGTATGAGTTGGACTAGCCATCAAAGTTATCTTCAGTTCATCCGTCTTTCATATATCGCTCTTGAAAAAAGTGTTTGGGTGATCCATCTTTAGTTGTTCAGGTGGAAAGTGTTGGTGTGGGAGATAGACTCAGTTATGAGAAATTCCAATTTCAATCTTGGATCGTAAGTTCGGTAGGAACAAAGTAGCTTCAGTAAGTGCTATGGAGAAATCAACATGTTGAGCGTTACATGGGAGGGTAGGAAGTGGCTATGATTGCTAAAAACCCCTTTGTTTTCTTTGGCTTAGTTTTAGTTTGAGGTATCGATTTTGTCCTAATTCCTAATCGGTTCCATGTTCATTTCATGCGCGCAAGTTTGATTTTGTTATGATAGATGTATGTGATGCTTGAATTCGGTTCGGCTATGTTGTTCTTTTACCGGAGTTAGTCATTTCGAAAGTTTTCGGTTTAAATAACCAATATTTGCATATGATGATTGCATGTTTACGAGTTTTACTGTGTCTTTCTAATATTTGAGGGCGAATGATCCCAAGGGAGAGATATTGTTATACCAGGAACCCAAGGATTAGACAGAGTCAAAGCGATGAAAAACAAAAATATCGCGCAGTCGTGGATGAATCATGAGGAGTGACCACGAGTCGTGAGGTGACTGGTGGTCCATGTCGGGATGGCGGGGCTTTTGATAAGACCACGAGCATGACCACGAGTCATGGTCGGAGCCTCACGACTCATGAGGTCTCGTGGCCTAGGCGGTTGTTGCAAGGAGGCTTTTTGGGCGTAGAAGCCACGAGATGGTGACC
Source organism: Datura stramonium (assembly GCA_018107945.1). Lineage (NCBI taxonomy): Eukaryota > Viridiplantae > Streptophyta > Magnoliopsida > Solanales > Solanaceae > Datura > Datura stramonium. The sequence continues at coordinate 213,037 of JACEIK010000136.1, read as the reverse complement.
ACGAGTTGTGGTCACCCACCCTGTCATGGTGTGCTTGCAGCGGGGTCCCACTAGTGGTTTTGAGAAGTCACCACCAGATGAATCATGTCCATGATTCGTGGCTTTGTGAGCACGAGTCTCCGAGTCCCTCGTGAGGATTGCCAGAGTCAGTAAATTAACGATTTTAGTAATGTTTTCCCGTAATTTCTAAGTCCTAGTGGCCTATACTACGTCGTTTAAGGCTCGTTTTTTAGGATTTTAAGAGGGAAAAACCTATTCTAAGCTAGTTCATTCCATACATGCAAACTTGAGAGTTTGAGAGGATTTAGAGCAAGTTTTGAAGGTTTCAATTGAAATCTCATCTTGGGCAATTAGAAGTGTTAAAATCATCCATCCAAGTATGTAGGTTATGAGTGGGTGTCTTCTTCCACACCCATGCCCAAATTCTATCAAATCATGAAAATTACCTATGATTATCAAGTATAGGGTTTTTATCCAATTGCATAATTCTTCCATCTCTATACATGGGTATGATTAGATTTTATTTATATTGATGAATTATGAAGCTTGGGCAGATTTAAATTATTTTTTAATAAAAAATTATGTTTTTCTAAATTATGAAAATTAATGCCCATGGATGAGAAGTTCATGAAAAGAAAGAGAATGATGGTGAATGTATGATGATGATGAGATTTGTTGATGAAAAACATGTTTCTAAAGCTACCCATGATTATAATGCTATTTTCAAAGATATGAATTGGGTAGATCAAGTATGAGAGTAAAGCTTTGGGCAATGCCCACATGTTGATTTAAAATTGAAGATTTTCCCGAAATAAGCTTACCACATTGTTTGGAGCGAAGTCTCCCAAAGTTCATATTATTAGCTTGTGGTATCTTTCAAATTAAAGCTTCTCATATGCATAAGTTCATAGTCAGAGATGTATGTCATTATTTAGCCTTTTCAAGGAACAATGTTGAGCTTCACTTCATATGATTTTGAGAATACATGCATGAATTCATTATTGAGCTTTTTCAAAAGGACAATGTTGAGCTTCTTTCATCGATGTTGATTTATGAATGATTTCATCTTGAGCTTCATCAATAGGCGTGATCGATCTTTGTTATATAAGATGTAGAGGATTGCATGTTTTGGGAGAATAGTCTGAGCACCGAGCGGGCTAAGGGTGCGATCACCTTATGCCCCCGGAACTACGCGCCAATGTAGGTTGATATTAATATGTTGTTGGGACCTCCCTTGTGAGTTATCCCGACTCAAATGGCCCATGAGCTTGATATCGTGTATGGTAGCGTCCTTAGATCTAACAAGGTTAAGACGCTCTACCCACCTAAGTGTGATAGTCGGGACTATGTATGCTCTATCGTGGTATGTTAGTTGATGACGAGTCCCCCATTGTCTACATGTTTTGATTTGCACATTCATTACTCTCATTATTATTGTTCAAGCATGCATGTTCTAGGAGCAAGGTTTGACTCATTGTTCACCTTTTTTATAAATGTCATATTTCATCTTTTAGTCATTGAGTTAGTTATGATATTCTGAAGCTTCTGTATGGTCATATTATGAAAATATTATGATTTTAGAATGAGTGCATGTAATGGCATTCTCGGACATAGCTTATGAGAAATTTTATGAAATGATTAAATGTTTTATTTTACACTTAAGCGGTTTACTTACCTTGCATACTCGGTACATTCCACGTATTGACCGCATACTTTCTCTCATTTGTATCATTTCATGATACAGGGCTCGGCTCACAGTTTTAGCCTCATTCTTGATCGGCTTTCCCGAGTTTGTATCTGCTCAAGATTGGTGAGTCTTCGTCCTTCGGGGACTATACTATAATTTTTCCTTTATTTACTTCCAATTTTAGTATTGTTTAGTTAGTTGGGGTCTGTCCCATCCAAGCTCATCAGTTAAGGAGGCTTTTTAGACTTATGTATGTGTTAGCTTCGAATGTTATTTTTATGTGATATTGAATTAGACTTCCATTGATTTTGTTGATGTTTTCTTCAGTTTATCGAATTAGTTAGATGTATGCTTATGCCATGGGTCAACTTGGGGTCTCTCGGGGTCCCTTGTCCAGGTGTCTCTACGATCCGTGCCTCCGTTCGGGTCGTGTCAAATGTATGCTTATGCCATGGGTCAACTTAGGGTCTCTCGGAGTTCCTTCTCCACGTATTACGTCTGAGCCAAATTAGTCGCGATACCAATCAGTGTTATACCCCGGGAGATTAAAGATCGAGACCCGGGGAGTTAAATAAGGGAAAAAGTGAAATTTTATTGAGTCATGAGCGAGTCATCTCACGACTCATGGGGACGGCCCATGAGTTGTTAGGTGACTGCGTGGGAGCAGGCGAGTGTTGGGAAGAAGTCACGGAAGAGTTGAGGGCACACCATGGGAGAGGCCACAACTGCGTGGTCGGGACCCACGAGTCATTGGGTTAGCCGTAGAAAAGGATAAATAGTTGGAAGGAAAAGTGGGCGGTGTACTGACGGGAGTCCCCACAGTCGTTGTCGGCCATAACGATTCGTGGGGTGAGTCGATAGTAGGCTTGGAGTCGAAGTTTGCAAGTGGGGCTTGTGTACTTAACGGTGACCAAGAGTCTTGGTCACCTGGCCAGTCGTGAAGTGACCGGGTTACGAGCCTAGAGAGTAGGAAAGACCATATACTTGACCCAGCCGGTGTGGCGAGTCATTGCCATTGACCATGAGTCGTCGGGTCGTTTCGTTAGGACCACACAGTAGTAATTTTTTGCGAATTTAGTAAGGGCCTTTTCGTAATTCCTAAGTTTCTAAAGCCTATACTACATCGTTTAAGGCTCGTTTTAGTGCGTTTAAGAATGGGAAAACCTATTCTAAGTTAGTCCTTCCATGCATGCAAACTTAGGGGATTAAGGAGGTGATCTAGAGCAAGTCTTCCAAGGTTGTTCATTCAAATCCTTCTTGGGCAATCGGGAAGTGGTAGAATCAATCTCTTCCGGGTATGTAGGGTTATGAGTGGGTTTTCCTTCCACACCCATGCCCAATTTCTATCTAAATATGAGAATTTCCTATGATCAAGTTATGGGGTTACTTACCCAAATCATGAATCTTCAAGTTCTTTACATGGGTATGAATTGATTATGATTTTATTATTGAATTGTGAAGCATGGGCTAATTTTATAATGATTTCGATTAAAATTATGTTTCTAGCCTTAAGAATGTTAGACGCATTGATGAGATGATCATAAAAAGTGAGATTTATGAGGTATATGTGCTAATGATGAGATCTTATGATAATTTGAAGCTACCCGTATTTTATAATTATTTTTCGATGAGAATTTAGTATTTCTAAGTATGATAAAGCTTTGGGCAATGCCCATATGTTAAGTTTAAATGATAATTTTCCCAAACTAAGTTACCACATTATTTTTGGAGCGAAGACTCCCAATTTTTATATTCTAGCTTGTGGATATTTTGAGTTAAGTCTTCCAATGCGCGGCTTATCACGTATTTTGGAGCAAAGGCTCCCAGTATGTTATCTGACTTGTGGTATGTTTTGAACTAAAGCTTCTCATATGCATGATTTCGTATTTGAGATGTATTTTATCATTTTGAGCTTCATAAATATATGATGTTGAGCTTCGTTATATACGATGTACAACATTTGCATGTTTGAAGAGTATATGCCAGAAGCAGACTGGGGTTGACGTCTTACTATGCCCAAAACTACACAAATCAATGTAGGATGGTACTATTATATTATTGGATCCTCCCTTATGTCTGTCCCGGCCTAATGGCCCATGAGCTTGATATTGATATCATGGTAGTGTCCTTTGCGACAAGGTTTTCGAGCGGCTACATTTCACTTGAGTGTAATAGAAGGGACCATGTAAGTTCCTATCGTGGTATGTCGGTTATGTGAGTTCCAAATTTTCCATATGGTTCGATTATGCATATTCATTACTCATGGTTATTATATACATATGCATGTTCTAAAAGCAAGGTTTCACTCAATGTCAACACTTCTATAGATGTCATATTGCATCTTTGAGTCATTCGAGTTGGTTGATGTATAAAGGCGTGTATTGTCATGTTGTGAAAAGATCATGATTTCGAAAGACTGCATGCAAGCCCTACCCTTAATTTCTTACGATGTTTATATACTTGCATACTCGGTATATTTCCAACGTCTTATTTGCATACTTTCTATGCTATATCATTTCATGATACAATACACAGCTCTTAAGTTCGGCCAAGCTCTTAGACGGCTTATCGGAGTTAGCGTCTACTTATTGGTGAGTCCTCATCTTTCTAGGACTAGACTATCTATCTTTTTCTTATGTATTGAGTTTTCATCTTGTTGAGTTAGTTGGGGTCTTGTCCCATCTACTTGTCGTGTTTAGAAGGCTATTGAGACATATATATGTATTCGCTTTAGATTTTATATTCGAGATGTTATATTTAAGTTAGAGTTGATTGTGATTGTATTGATGGTTATTCAGTTCTTTATTGAGTTAGATGTATGCTTATACCATGGAATTAGACTTGGGGTCTCTCGAGGCTCTTTGTCTCGTGTTACGATTCGAGTCTACGCTCGGAATTCGTGAAAATCTTGGTATTAGAGAAATAGGTTTGAAGTGTCCTAGGGTCATCTGAAAGACACATTAAGTAGTCTTTTCCATTAGGTGTGAAACGCTACACCTATGACGAAGAGACTACGAGACATTTAGGAAATGTTCCCTTAACTCTGTAGTTTATGTCGTTTGATGAAAAGTCTCTCTATCCTTCTAATTCATGCTATTAGCGTTGCGAATCATGGCTCCTCAAAGAATGAAAGGAAGGAGGAATAGAGGTGGTAAAGGCCACGAGGATGGCAATGGTTATGGGCATCGGCGGCCCCACCGGTTAGAGGCCTCGAGCACTTAGGAGCGCCGCCCATGCTAAGTTTCGAGCCACTATTCGAGATCGACTAGGCCCTAACCGCTCGGGTCAATCGGCGGGGCATCGCATGTTCCAAAATGGCAATGCGGCGGTGGCTCGGGTCATAGATTTTTTAGATGAACCCGTTGGAGTTCCTTGGGTCCCAGGTAGATGAGGACCCACAGTGAGTTTGTAGATGAGGTTGTCAAAATCACCCAAGTCATGAGGGTGAATGGGATTGAGTGCGTTGAGATGGCCTCTGCTCGGCTAAAAGGGGTGGTGCATATTTGGTTTCGTGAGTAGAAGGATGGCAATTCGCGGCGAGGGGCAGGTCCGGTCACTTAGGAAGAGTTCTATGTTGCATTTCTAGATTGCTTCTTCCTTTGAGAGATGAGGGTTAAAAACAAGCGTGTCGTTAATTTGAAGCAAGAATGAGTTTGTACAAGAGTATGCCCTTAAGTTCACTCGCCTATCTAAATATGCCCCGAGTTGGTAGTGATTAGAGCATGCGAGTGAATAGATTCATCCATGAAGTAGAGGGCTACTTGGATAAGAATTGTGGGGCCAGTATGCTCAATCAGGATATGGATTACCTACGGATAGTATTTATGCGCCCGAGTAGATGGAGACGGCACATTCGAGTGAGAGGGAGGCCAGGAGGGCCGGGAGGCGAGGACCACATATTCTCCATTAGAGGTCTCCGGTAGAGGAGGTGCGATGGTGAGCACTTGAGCAACGGGACACAACGAGATCATCCCAGCCATCGACGTGAGTATACCATCGACCTAGACATGATCGGAGAGGGAGCACATCGGGATTGAGGGGGTCGGAAGCGACGGGGCCGCAAATTCCTGGCATCCCCGGCTTGTCGCGGATGTGGTTGGGGACAAGGCTAGTGTTTGGCCGGGTCAGTTGCTTGTTTCGGGTGTGGGCGACCGGGGACACATGCTTAGGGTGTCCGGCTATGAGGCGGGGATCAAGTTGGGGGCGAAGCCTAGCTTCTAGTTCGGCGGCCCTCCCTCACGCTCAGCACATCGGGGGAATCTACTAGCACGGCGCGGTCAGCACGAGCAGAGATTCTATGCTTTAGCATCCCCGTCGGGAGCAGGAGGTCTCCTTTGATGTGGTCACTGCTAGTATATTGTGAGTTTTCCATATTGATGTATGCTTTGATAGATCGGGGGCTACCTTGTCTTTTATGACACCTTATGTGGCCGGTAACCCGAGTTAGTCCCAAAGTCTTGTTAGAACCATTCTGGATTTCTACTCCAGATGGTGACTCGGTTATAGCTAGACGAGATTGTATAGGGTGCCCAGTCTCGAGTCCTTCATAAGGTCACCTCGGCGGTGGTAGAGTTAGCCATGACCGATTTTGATGTTATTCTTGGCATGGATTGGCTATTTCCATGCTATGCTTCGATTAATTGTGTTTCAGGCGGTAGAGTTCAAATTTTTGAGGTGACAGTCTTAGAATGGAAGGGTATTTTAGTTGTGTGGGTTGTTTTATTTCCTACCTTAAGGTCAAGAAGATGATTTCTAGGGTTGAATGTACCATCTAGTTAGGTTTAAGGATGTCAAATGCGAGACCCCGGAGCTATCCGGCCCGGTTTCGGTGATACGTGAGTATCGAGAGGTCTTTACGATGATATGCCCAAGTGTTCCTCCCCGAAGCGAGATATTGATTTAGGCATTGACCTTCTTGTCGACATGCAACCTATATTTATTCCTCCCCTCTGAGAATGGCTTCAGCCAAGCTAAAAGAGTGAAAGAAGCCGGTTGAAGGACTGTTAGATAAGGGCTTTATCGGTAGACGGGCCTCCATGGGGTGCACCGGTGTTATTTTCTCAGAGGATGGTTAACGGATCTACATTAACTATTAGCAATTGAAAAAGGCCAACATTAATAATAGGTATCTAGTTACCCGAGTTGATGATTTGTTTGACCATCTTCGGGGTGCCAAGTGTTTCTCCAAGATTGATCTGATCAGATTGTCATTGGCTTAGTGTTCGGGAGAGTGATATCTAGAGAAGGCCATAGGACGCGGTATGGTCATTATGAGTTTTGTAGTTGTATTTTGGACTAACGAATTCTCCTACAGCTTTTATGGACTTGATGAACAGGGTGTTCAAGCAATATCTAGACATGCTCATGATTGTGTTCACATTGATAGCATCATATATACTCTCGGGCGAGGAGGAGCATGCCGCTCACTAGAGAATAGTAGTTCGAACTCTCAAGGATCACCAATTGTATGCCAAGTTCAGCAAGTGTGAGTTTTGGTTAGACTCAGTGGCATTTGGGCCATGTGGTATCGAATGAGGGCATAAAGGTTGAAGATCCATGAGAAGAATTGCAGGCCCATGATCTTGAATTGGCTGCGGTTGTATTCACATTGAAGATATAGAGACATTACTTGTATGGGGTCCATGTGGATGTGTTCACAGAGACCACAGAGCTATGATATTATGATATTCACACAAAAAGACCTCAATCTACGGAAGAAGAGGTGGTTAGAGCTGCTCAAGACTGTGATATGAGTGTTCTTTACCATCAGGGAAAGGCTAGTGTAGTAGTGGATGCGCTTGTAGTAGAATCTCTATGGAAAGTGTGTCCCATGTGGATGAGGAAAGAAGGAGCTAGTAGAAAGATGTCATCGACTTGCAAGGTTGTGAGTTAGATTGAGTCGACTTGGCCGATGGCGGTGTTGTTGTGCAAAGCGGTTAGAGTCGTCCTTGGTAAATGATGTGAAATCTAGATAAGATGAGGAATGGAATTTGGTAAAGCTAAGTAGTCATTCGAAGTCGGAAGGTGGAGGTATTCTCCCAAGGGGAGATGGAGTGATGCGTACAAGGGTGCTATGTGTTCCGAGATGTCAACGATTTGAGGAGTTAGATGTTGCATGAGTCTCATAGATCGATACTCTATTCCTCCGAGGTGCCACAAAGATGTCACTTGTGACTTGCGGGAAATATCTGTGGAATGGCATGAAGAGGGATATTGAAGAATTCGTGGCCGGAGTGCCCTGCGCTGACAAGTAAAGGTTGAGCATCAAGGCGGGAGAACACTGGGATATCAGCATTCCTACTTGGAAGTGGGAAGAGGTAATATGGATTTCATCACGAGGCCTACCGCAATCGCGACAATATGATTTTATTGGAATTGGTGGTAGACGGGTTGACCAAGGCTGCACATTTTCTACCGGTCAAAACCACAAATTGAGGATGATTATGCCAAGCGTATATCAGGGAGTTATTTTGATTACGTGGAGTGCTTGTATGCATTATTTTAGGCGAGGTACTCAATTTACCTCTCCATTTGGCCGATCTTTTCAAAAGGGCTTGGGACTGGAGTTAAACTCGGCACAACATTTCATCCCCAAATGGATGGTCAGCCGGGTAAATTATTCAAACTCTAGAAGACATGTTGAGAGCTTGCGTGATGGACTTTAAAGGTAGTTGGCATATGTTCGGGCGTTTGGTAACTACACGCAAGTGCACGTGATCGAACAAGTAGTCAAATGGCTTAAGTAAGCCAAGTATCGATCCCACGAGGGGTGGTGAACTAAGGTAGTAATTAACTTAAGTGTTAATGAATTATATCTTTAAGAATGCATACAACCAAAGAAATAATATTTTGAGTTGAGTTTCCAAATCAATACGAATATAAAGACAAAATTATAAAGTAGTGAACTATAGTAAGAGCAAGGCGAGGTTAAAACGAACATGCATGGATTAATTTATCGATAGAATTCGGTTAATCTTCCTTGATTTGCTAGTCAAAATTATTTCCTATGGATTGGAACTTTCGTCTCTATCAACTTAGAACCATGAACCTTCAATCTACATTACGCTTGATGAAAGTTTTTTCATGTTCTAGCCATACATTCACAGGTCCTTAATTGACTAATAAGACTTTCGATATATATTTCTATTCGAATGTAAATAAATTCTCAATTTTCCCAAACTAAGTAAGAGTCATATCCTACCAATTCACAACTTTTCCAATTTCTTTCCTTTTCAAAATCAAAATTGATTTTTTTAGATATACATTAACATTGGCCAAACATTAATGCGGTAAGAACAAATTGGATAGAACAACCATTGAAGAAAAGAAGAAAGCTGAAAATCATCAACTTAATTACATTCCACTACAATTGTTCTTAACCTCGACAAGAAGTGAATTTATCCACTCATTTGTGGATTAAACATCATCAAATGGTATAAATCCATACAAACAATTGAAATAAAGAGAAAGAGATGAGAGAAGAACCCTAGAATTTTCATTCCCTCAGCACTTTTTGTAACCCGTTCTTGCTCAACTAAGTCAGAATGTTTAAAAAATAAACCTAAGTGTGCTATTTATACTATTGAGAATTTTCCTAGGAATAACAAGCAACGTGGCACGGGTGTATCGCGGAGCACTCCTCCGTGCCACGGGGTAGGCTAGCGGACCCTCTCTGGAATTTGGCTCCTTAGAATTTCACCTCGGCGTGCCACGGCATGCATCGAGCACAGCCAGCGTGCCACGGTTCTATCGCGCACCTACACTAGAAATTGATGTCCCGAGATAGTAGCCTCAGCGTGCCCACGGCTTGCATCACGTGGCACTACCTCCGTGTCACGAGGTAACATGGACCTTCCTTTGAAATGGCCAAATTAAATCACCCAAGGAAGAATGCCTCCTTGATAGCGTGACACGGCTCGATCGCGGAGCCCTTTTTTTTCTTTGCTCTTCCTTGACCTTTTCCACTCCTTGCTTCCAAGTCCATTCTCGATTTTTACCAAGATGTATCTTAGCTTCCCAAAATTCCATTTTACCTGCAAAACAACACTAATCATGTTGGTTAGTATAAATTATTATTTTAACTACAAATCACATGAGAATGCACATAACTGATATAAACAAGACAAAATGAAGCATTTGAGTATCACTTGGGCATGCAATTACGCGAATCCGTCTGATCACTTGCCCCGTCGAGTTCTCTTATAATAAAACCTATCACTCGGTATCCAAATGGCATCTTTAAGGAGGCTCTCATGGGCGGAGATATAGATCGCCCGTCGGATGGTTTGAGGTTGGTAGGCGACTATGATAGGGGACTGGAATTCGATTCAAGAAGGCTATGTGAAGGTTTAGTTTGATAAGGACGGGCTAAAAGCATTCGAGTTTCAAGTCATATGTTGATGTGAGGAGAGTTGGAGTTTTAGGTGGATGATTGGGTATTTACGAAGGTGTCCCATGAAGGGAGTCATGTGGTTTGGGAAGAAAGGAAAACGTAGCCCCCATTATGTTGGTCACAGGCAGTTGTGAGAAAGAGTAAGTAAAGTTGGCGTATGAATTGGAATTGCCCTTAGAGTTATCTTTTATTGCATCCCGTGTTTCATGTATCTCTTTTGAAGAAATGTTTTGGAGATCGGCTCTAGTAGTCCCATGGACGGCTGGTGGTGTAAGGATAGCCTTAGCTATGAGGAAGTTCCGGTGGAAATATTGGATGGTCAAGTTTGGAGGCTAAGGAAACAAAGAAGTAGCTTTAGTTAAAGTGTTATGGAGGAATCAACATGTTGAAGGAGCTAGATGGTAAGCCGATAGGTATGATGGCTAGATACCCACATTTATTGCTCTCTTGAGCTCAGTAATAAAACTGAGTGTCAATATTGACCTAAAAATCCATTTAGTTTCATATTGTTCATGCATGCAAGTTTCACCACATGTATGGGTGTGTATATGATTTGCGAATTCCCGGTTCGATATTTTTGAATCGGTAGTCACTTGCGTCCCGAGTTTTCGATTTAAATTATTGGTATATGCATATTATAATTGCATGTTTCTATTTCGATTGTTTGAGCATTCGAGGATGAATGTTCCCAAGGGAGGATATTGTTTATGACCTAGGAGCTCAAAGATCGGACCCAGGAGTTGAATCGGGAAAAAGTGGAAATTTTATTGCGATCACAAAATGAGTCGTCTCACGACTCGCGAGATAACCCACGAGTCATAAGGTGACTTTTGGGGAAGGCTTTGAGTGTTAAGAAGAATTCTTGGAAGAGTTGATACCTCACGGGCAGGCCACGACTGCGTGGTCGGGACCCACAGAGAGTCGTCGGGTCGGCCGTGGGGAAGGATAAATAGTTGGGAGGAAGGAAAAGTGGGCAGTGTACTTGACGGGAGTCCCCCGCGAGTTGTTGTCGGCCTTGACGAATCGTGGGGTTAGTCTCGTTGGCGGGGGCTTGGAGTCCTATGTTTGGAAATGAGACGATTGTGCCCAATGAATGGTTACCACGAGGTCATTGGTCACCCTTGGCGAATCATGAAGTGATCCTTCTGAGCCCCGGGGAGAGTAAGCAAGGAAGTGTACTTGAAGAGGGCGGTGTGACTAGTCGTTGCCCTTGACCACGAGTCATCAGGCCAGTCGGATGTTAGGACCGCTGCGGTAATAACCTACGAATTTAGTAAGGGCCTTTCATTATTCCAAAGTTCTAAAAAGACTATACTACGTCATTTAGATTCCGTTTTAATTAAGGTTTAAGGAGGAAAACCTATTCACAGTTACTTCCCTCCATGCATGCAAACTTTAGAGGTTGAGGAGGTGATCTAGAGGAAGTCTTCAAGGTTTTCATTCAAATCCTTCTAGGGCAATAAAAAGAAGTGGTAAAATCAATCCCTTCTAGGTGTGTAGAGTTATGAGTGGGCGTTTCATTCAACACCCATGTCCAATTTTTATCTAAATATGAGAATTTCCTATCATCAAGTTATAGGATTTTTACCCAAATGCATGAATATTCAATTTGTTTACATGGGTATGAATTGATTATGATTTTACTATTAATTGTGAAGCATGTGCTAATTTTATAATGATTTCAAATTAAAATTATGTTTCTAGCCTTATGAATGTTGAAGCCCATTAACGAGATGATCATGAAAAGTGAGATTTATAAGATATATGTGATAATGATGAGATCTTATGATGAACAACATGATTTGAAGCTACCCACATTTATAATTATGTCTTCAATGAAAATTGAATATTCTAGATTGTGGAATGTTTTAGTTAAGTCTTCCTATGCCAGCTTACCACATGGTTTTGGAGCAAAGGCTCCCAAGTATGTTAATACGGCATACGGTATGTTTTGAACTAAAGTTTCTCGTATGCATCATTTCGTATTTTAGATGTATTTGATCATTGAGCTTCGTCAATAGATGATGTTGAGCTTCTTTATATACAATGTAGAGCATTTGCATGCTTTTGGGAGAAGAGTCTTTACCTTGAGGCAGGCTAAGGGTCGATCACCTATGCCCCAGAATTACGCGCCAGCATAGGATGATACTATTATATTATTGGGACCTCCCTTGTGAGCTATCCCCGACCCTAGTGACCCATGAGCTTGATATCGAATCATGATAGTATCCTTAGCCACGACAAGGTTTTGGACCGCTATGCCCACTTGAGTGTAATAGTCGTGACCACATAAGCTCTATCGTGGTATGTAAGTTATGTGGCAGAGTCTCCTAGTGTTCCATATGATTGATTGTATATTCATTACTCATGGTTATTATATACACATGCATGTTTTAAAAAAAAAAAACAGGTTTGACTCAATGTTCAATTTTTTTCTATAAATTTCATATTGCAGCTTTGAGTCATTCCAGTTTGGTTTGATGTATCAAGCTATGTATTGTCATTTTTTTAAAATATCATGATTTAAGAAAGAATCCATGCAAGCCTACTCTCGGTTTACGTGTTTATGTTTAAAGATTACTTACTTTAGCGGTTTTACTTACCTTGCATACTCGGTACATTCCACATGCGACCGGATAGTTTCTGTGATGTCGATTTGTGATCTAGGACCCGGCTCTCGAGGTCCAACCTCGCTTTTAGATAGCTTATCGGGATTCTGGGGCCTTATTGGTGAGTCCTCATCTTCGGAGGACTAGACTATCTATCTTTTTCTTATATATTTCAGTTTTCATCTTGTGGAGTTAGTTGGGGTCTTGTCCCATCAACTCGTTGTGTTTAGAGGCTATTCGGACATATGTATGTATTGACCGGATGTTATATTAAGTTAGACTTTGGCTATGTTTGTATTGATAGTATTGAGTTCTTGATTGAGTTAGATATGCTTATACCATGGGTCCATTTGGGGTCTCTCGGGGCCTTGTCCCGTGATGCGATCCGGCCTCCATTCCGATCGTGAAAAATGGTAGAAGTAAACATAGCCATGTACCCTCACAGAAATGAAGTCCCTACTCATAGATATAGTGTCGAGATATTGCATGGGATAAACAGCGAGACTCTCACTATCACAAGAAGTTTCAAGTACTTTGTATCGAATACCATAGGCTTGCCATTATTTTCTACTTGCTTAGGTGCAATCGGATGGTCATGTTAGGATGATCACTATAGAACTTGTTGTGGCTTTTCATGTAGGCTTTAAGGGAATTTGGACATGATAAATATCGAGAGATTTTTTGGTGACTATCCCTTCCTTTTCTGATTTGTTGGCTTCACCATTCACCTATTTCACCTTTTTCTTTTCATTCCTTTTCCTCCCTTTTCACCTCTTTTATGTGCATTTGTATGTGTGGTGAATTTCTAACCTTTTTAAGCATTAATTTTTTAATTTTCTTTTCAAGATTTTCATCTTTCATCTCTTTTTTTCTCATTTTCTCACCACGACACCTCATTTTAGCCTTTTCTCTTTTCTTTCCCTTTTTCGTTCAGACCATTTATGCACCCCTACTCTAGACACCCTCAACTTAGGAATTTTGCCTGTGTTGAGGCTCACAATGTCCAAGGAAGGACGAGGGCCAAAATAGGTTCATTATAAAAATGGGAACAATTCATCGATTAGTCAAATAAAAATGGTCTATTAAAGGCTCAAAATTGGGATCAAGGGAATCTATTATGATTTTGGTAGGGTCATTTAGGCTAAAAGTGACTTATTAAGGCCTATATCATATCCTAATCAACCATCCTTAGCCTATGCAAACACCAGGCCGGGAAGATGTAGATCTTCAACCTGTCTTCCGAACTAAGTATCCTACATCACTCGCTAATGGCACATGATTTATATTCCCTTTACCTATCTTGTTTACACATGGATTAACAAGACTCCTCATGCTAATAAACTAAATGACATCAAAATATCCACAGAAATCATGCATGAAGTCACAAATGCATAGCTAATGCATCAAAATTTTTTAAATATGTTTAATTTTTCAAATATTCAAGACAGTGCTCTTTCATTGGCCGAGTGCTCCTAAGTTATTTCCTAATTAAAAAATCACAAAATAAGAAAATAAAATCCTAAAAAGTTGGTTTTACTAGATAGCATGCCCGGGAAAAGAAACACGACAAGAAAAACCTCGGACGAATTCAAAAACCAAAAACAAGTACCCCTGCATTTTTGAAAATTGAGCTTCATACCTGAAGCATGAAAAACAAGAATAAAGGGAAGGGAACATATGTTGTGGTGCTCTAGGCGCTCCTATCATCTGAAGGAGGTACCTCCCGGTATGTCGATTTATCAATAGGGGAGTGGTTACCCCCTCGAGTAGTCTCGGATGCCTCTATGGCCTCGCGGTGATCGGGTTGAATGTGGCTCGCTCAAAGGATCCCTTGCCACTACGTCTCGGGGAGTTTGAGCCATGGTAGAGTGCCTTCTCCTCTCGCTCACTCACCATCTCGACATATCATAAGCCTCCAGGCTCTTTGCTCATGCCCGCTTGAGTTCTCTTCTTTCTTTATTCCTCAAACATTCTTCTCCAACATTCTTGGAGACTCTTTTCTTCCCTTTTTCTCTAACAGTTTGTCATTGGCTCCCAATAAGTTTTGCCAAGTCAATCTCCTCATCGGGCTCTTCATCAAGGTTTGGAAGAAGTAGGGAAATATATTCTTAGGTTGTTGTGATGACAACTCAACTACTTGGCTTCGAAGAGCCTTCTTACGGAGATTCTTTGGTATCCGTCTGCTCCGCCATCCTCATGTTGAACCGTCTCTCAAATCCATCGGTGAGCATGTAAGGCACATCTTTGCCTATATCAATCTGCTCGACCCATTGCTTCACATTCTCCATCATCCGCTGAATTTTCTTTCGGCCATGGTCGGCCTCTTGGCAGTTTACGCAAAAAATCATGGGCACTAGGAGCGTACCTTGCTGGAGTATGAGTCGGCAGGCTAGGAAATGGTGAAGTGCTGGGTTACCTGCGAATGATCGTGCAGCAATGGGTGTCTCGCTCTTCTCCTTTGAGGTGGGGGAATTACTTGTACTCCCCTGGCAGGTGGGTCTAGCAGAACTACGCCCAGGTAGTCGGGATCTATTCTGGGTTCATTTCATCTAGGAGTTATGCCAATATACGCTATCTCGCCCTCCCGTCAAGTGCCTCCTCCCGTCTCACTAGCACTCACCTCTTTGCACAATCTGAAAATAAGGCTCGCAAAGGGGATGGTAGTGCTCAATCTCCACCGCCGTCCTCGTATTTCCTCTGCCATTGATCCTTGGGATGTTGATGGGATATCGTGCACATGAGCATGCCACGGAAGCTTCTGTCTACACTTAAGTTTGTCATTATTTGTAGGTGCTAATCGGTGGTGCACTAGGGTCAGTATGCTTTAGCTATGAAGTTTAGTGAGTTTTTGGTAACCTTCTTTCCACCTGAGATCCATTACGCTTCGTCTTTATCCTAAGCTATAACACCCGCCAACCATTATGGTGCCTCTTTGTCTCTCCTTAAATCCCAGTGCCTAAGTTGCTTCGGTGCCTCACTCGAACTCACTTCTAGCGTGGCATGTGGAGATATGGTGGGGCTCTGGGGATCGACAAATAGTCCGCTCGAGAGATATCTACCTCTAGCCCTCTAACCATGACGCTCTCAATCACAAAATTTTGGTCTTTCACCTTCTACCCCTTCTTTGCCTTCTCCTTCATGGTTGCCATGTAGTTGGCGTAGAACTCTCGGACTATCTAAAATTGTGTTGAGTCAGGAGTCCAAGCAGATTCATTGGAGCCCATAAAAGCTGAAAATCTGCTTGATCTCCTCTACTTCATTCGGTGTGATGGTAAGATGCTGCGGTTCTTCTTGGATTACTCCTCTAGGTTTATATTTGGCGGTGAAGTTATGCCTTGTTCGTAGATTTCTGTGCTCTAGCATTCTCCACTTAGGATAGTTCGACTCTCCCTAGCTTAGCATTGGGAGTCTCCTCCTCAGGACTTCGGGGCTCACTTGCCTCTGTTGATTGGGTCTCTTGGATCCTTCCTTACGCATTTGAAATTTCTTCCCAACTTTTGATTACCTTCTTTAGATCCCTCCTCGGACTAGGGAGCTTGGGCGAGATGTGAAGTAGGCTGCGACGGCTGTGATTTTTGCTTTTGCCCTAGTGGTTACAGGTTTGAGTCGGTATCTTATGCTTATCAACACAGTGCTCCTCTGAGAACCGCTAGGGTTTTCCTTCTTGCTCAAGCTTAGAGATGAGATGTTTCATCATGTAATATCCTCATAGAAGTCGCTTTGGATGCCTTATTAGCCATATTCATTGTACCTATAGAAGGGTTAGAATTCCATATCGGAGAAAAAAACAATAAGAAATTCTGATATCTAACCACGGGTCAATAGTACGGCTAAATACCTTGGAAGTACGACTCGTATAATCCAATCCTATGTGCATAATACGACTCACGAGGTAAGACTCATACTACCAGTGCGACCCGTACCTTGAGTTATCTGAGATGCCCTACCTTACAATTTTCTCACGTATTTTTCCACGACTCGTAGTACGACCCATAGAGTTGATTCCACTAGTGCGTACAAGGGTACTACGCCTTATGGTCTTGGACTGTTCATGTCTTTAGTACGAATGCACAATATGACTTGTAGAGAAAACCATGAACGTCTCTTGTGTTTACGTACTTTGGTTCTTGGCTTATTCAATTTTGGTCCAATTTACAGGGATTCTTTTTCATGATTTGGAGTGCGAGAATTCCCAGTCCTAGAGAATTTTAGTTCGGTTTATTACACATACTACTCATCCCTCCCTTTTTATTCACTACCCGTAACTAATTGTGAATGGTTAAATGCACAATTTCATCACATTTTAAGGACCTTTCCCGATCGAAAACAACTCAATAGCACCCCCATTTCATTGTCATCTTAAATTTTTCAAGAAAAACAAAGACTCACAAGGGTTTTAGCACCATAACCTCAAGAACATAATAAATAAATAAACTTGTTGATTGTCTTCTTTTATTATTGTCGAGAATTAGGGTTGAGATGAATGTGATTGAGCAGAAATTGCTCGGTGTTCCTTGTTTTTGAGTTACGGGTGTGAGGGATTGGTACATATAATTCATGCTTTGGTTTTTATCGTATGGGAAAGGGTCTGGCTAGGTTTGATGTTTAAATAAGTGAGGAGCAGATTTATAAAATGGGCGAATCGGAGTATATTGAAAGATTTTTACCAGTCACGACTCGTACCCGCAGTGAAGCCCAGGAAGACCCTACGACTCGTCCCTTGTACCCATAAGTCGAGTTTTGAAAAAACTTACTGAGGACCTACGAGGTACATCCTATGACTCGTACAAGGTGGAAATGAGTCCATATGATTACTCGTAGGTCATTGCTTTGAAATACATCTTTGAACCTCTCCCGACTTATACTACAACTCATACAACCCTCTCAAGAGTCGTACTAAGAGTCATAACACCTTTACTTTTTATGATCTTTCTGTCTCCTATTTTGTTTTCCACACCTTGAACACACATTAGTTGATTATAGGTTGCCTCTCCAAGAAGTGCACGATTTAACATGCGGCACGATGCGAGGTGGCTTGATTTTCGAGAAATTCACTAAGCCACCTCTTGAGTTGCCTCCCAATAGCGCACGATTTAACATTGCGGCACGACCCCAAGTCTCTTGACTACTCGTAATTAATCAAGTAGTGTAGTTTCATCATCAAGTGTTGATACTACACTTTGAATTCCTTGATTTGTTGCATTCACTGAGATGTTGAAGGTGACCTCTTCTTTGTTAGTATGAACCTCAATTTTACCACCTCCCACATCTACTAAGGCCCTCTAGTTGCAAGGAATGTTAGCCTAAAATGATGGGGACCTTATAAGCTCAACCTCGCGATCAAAATCTAGAAGTAAATTGGGAATATGAATACGTCTACCTTAACAAGCACATGAGCAGGAATGCCACTTGATTCTTCAGCACATTACGTCAGCAATCGGTAGCCACGTAGTAGTTGGTGTGGGGACTCCTATGTCCAATTCTTCTTGCTTGCCAAGAGCATTGGAGTTGATGCTTGCTCCCAGTGTAACGTGCCCTTAACGAGGCTCGACATCGGTGGTGCAAGGTATAGTGAAGCACACATGGGTCTTCATTCTTTTGAGCAAAGACCCGTGTATATATAGCACTATAGTGATGTACATTGTCCTATCGGCTTATAGCTTACGGACCTCTTCTTTGTCACCAAGTCGCTTCATAAACTTAGCATATCCAGAGCATTTGTTTAATGCCTCTCAACCAATGGTATGTTCACCGATAATTGCTTAAGCATTGTGGAAATTTCAAGGAACACCATATTCCGCCTTTTTCTTCATTCATTTGAGGAATGGTAGTGGTGAGTCTACATGAATAGCGCTCTGTACATTTGATTACAAGCTCCTTGATCAATGTCGAGTTCTATCTCTCACCTATCCGGGGTCTCTGGCAACACAACATTCTCCATCTCAATAGTCTTCTTATTCTCCTCAATTATGCTCTCTTTCTTCTGCTCAACTACAACTAGAAAATTGGGGTCAAATTTGTTGTCTTACCACTCCTAGTCATCACCACCATGCGTGTACATCATTCTTTGGGTTCTAGACGGGTGTTGCTAGTTAGTGTACCCTTTTGTCTAGGGTTTGGTAATCTTGTTGTTGCCCAAGTTGTTGTTCAATCTGCTTGGTAGGCATTTGCATGAATTCCACTCTCGACCCATATGATATTTCTGGATCTCCTTTAGGGACTCTCGAGTGGACCTCACCTTTTAGCATCTCGGCCATCATTCTCTCTAGCACTCTTGCTCGTCCTCTCCCTCTCGTGCATTGGGGAGGAACATATATTCCAACTCGATCGGTGCGGTTGCCGTCATTCCTTCTCCTCCATTCTCCATCACGCTCACAACCTCGGCTCCACATGCAGCTTGCCCATTCGGTTGTCAGTTATCTCTATATTGGTTCTGAACTTTGTTTGTAGAACCTTGGTGCCAATTGTCTTGTCTAGACGTTGAACATTAGGTAGGAAACCTGCCACTTGGCTATCCAGAAATTTGCCTCTTCCTTGAAATCGAGTGATCTGCTGGCTCCATTCCTTATGTCTCCTTGCATTCACTTTTTGGCTCTACTCCCTTAATGTTCCTTGTAACCAAATCCAACAATGTGCGCATGTGAGCCAACTCACAGTCATGTTCTTTTTCCTTCCTACTTTGATGCGCAATCAAACAAACATCATATGTCTGCATTGCTTGCATCTTCCTCCTTGTAAGACATGCCCTATTTGTATTGATTATCCTGTCAAGGATAGTAGCGGCTGTTCCCGGTGTGACTCATCAATGCTCCTCTTGTCACCATATGCATACAACTTTTGTGCTATTGTTTAAAGACACATGAAGTTTCCAACAAACTTCCATGCGGGATCTTGGGTTTAGGAACATCGCTTCTACTTGAACCTCAACCAAGTTTCATGAAGTGCCTGAGTTTGGTGTCAGGAAATTGTAAATCTCATCTTTAGGCTGCAACATTCTAGGAAAGAATCTTTCCAAGAAGGCTTACACAGCGAGTTCCCTCCGAGTGGGTTATGAGTCGTTGGGAAACCGATAACCATAAGGTGGATTCCACGATAGAGAAGAATAATGCGAGCCTAAATGGCATGCGCTAACCCGGTCAACCTATACCCCTTGCATATTCCAACAAAGTTCATCGGGCGTAGGTTGATCATCCGTTGCGTGCTTGAACACCCTTTTCTGTTTAACGAGTTGAATCATGGTGCTCATGATGTTAAATTTGTCCCCCAGGTAGTGGTGGTGGTACAATATCCCCTGATTGACGAAGCTTCATCAATGTACGGGTCTCGTCATCGGCGAGAACAATTCTATAACCTCTATTTCCCCGAATAATGATGTGTCATCCGGCATTAACAACTTCTTCTATGACATCTTCCACATCATGAAGTGCATCTTGCCGAGCTAGCTCGGCTTTCCTAACTTCATCATTTATGCGGACATCTCTCTGTTCCTGGTTCCATTTTGTGCCAGTATGCGATTTTGATTTTGAGGTTCAATGGAATCGGGGATTTCAACTACTCCAGTGCTTGGCATCCACTTGAAAACAACCTGTGTGTATCAAAAAAATGTAATTAATGAAATAACTACCAAAGTCTAAGCACAAGAAATTAATCTAGTCTTAGTAAGTATTCCCTAGCAACAGAGCCACTTTTGATAACGCTCAAACCATCTCCCTCTTAGTATGAAGCGGACATTGTCAATAAACAACCCAACAAGAGGTTGGGGTCGACCCACGAGGGAAAATGGAAGATCTAGACTAACGCCTATAAGTGAACTTGTTGGTTAGTTTATCTAATTGGGGATTATAAGAAAAATAATAATTAAAAACAATTATTAAAATTTTGATTTAAAATCAAGAGTTAAGACTAAGCCAGGGTTTCTGCTCCCCATGGGTTCATAAATGCTTTTGGGTAGCACATATATGATCAATACCAATGCTTACTACGAGTGATAACTAGGGTTCATCCAAACGGCGGTTCATCCCATTGGATGATTATACTCAATCAACTTGAGTCAAGTCTCATTAGCGATTTCAATTTAACCATTATCAATTTGTTCCAAATATATCACAATGCAACCACAACTCAAGTTAATACAATGATCATCACGATCAAGATGTTGTTGTAATTCTCTTTTCCTAATCTCTACCTCATCTAGGCTCAAGCAAGTAAAGAACTAAGGAAAGTCTTAACATTGACACCATCAAAATATTTAATCATGAAGAGAATACAATACAAACATTTTGCGTTGGTTTTGAATCATTTAGTGCAACCTAGCTTATTAATCATCATGGTTCTCACAACCCTAGCAATGGAGGTTTTAGCCTCTCATAGTTGCAGGGTTGTGATTTGTGTTCATATTTAAATACATAAAGCAATACTTACAATGGTAGATGCGAGAAAAACTTCTATGATTATATCGAAATAAGTCAAGAACAATTCACAAGATCAAGAAACAATCAAGAAAAAGGTTGATCACAAGCCAATCAACTAAATTCTATGTTATCTTGATATTCTCTCACGTCCTCTAATAAATTCCAACTATTTCCCAGCTCTCTAACTACTCCTTCGATAAAAAACATTAAAGTATTTATACGAGACATAAGAATCCCTTTCCTAGGCTAACGAGGTAAATTTCCATAGCTTGGTGTCGCTTGAGCCACGGCGGATCACCTTCTGCTTGAGTTGTATGGGTCGTACCTACTATTCATATGTTCTTGGCTTGCTAAAAATTTGCTAACCACGGGCCTTGAGTACGACTCCTACATACTTCCACCTACAAGTCGTACTATTTTTCCGTGGCCCGGCTACGAGAATTCTCAATTTTGTTGAGGTTTGTCACGAGTGTGATGGTACGACTCGTACCTTGATGTCACGATTCATACAGTCCTATCCGTGTCGGAATAATCCCCTTATACAATTCTTGAATCTTTCCGACTTAATGCTACGGCTGTTACAAGTGTTGTATGACTTCCAAATGCGAGAGTGCGTAGGATGCCTCTTCATAACTCGGCCATCGAAACTTTTCACAATCTTTAGTACGACTCATAGAATAAACATATGGCTCGTGCGAGACTTGTGACCAAAAGCCCCATTCTTGCACTTTCAAGCTAACTTTCCCCTTCTTGCTCCAGACCTATTTTCCTGTGGCTTGAAAAAGTGCCTTATATCCATATAACCACACCTAAGTCCATGGTATTTCCTTAGTTTTGAGCGTCAAGTGTTGCAAACTCAAAACACATCAATATGCATTTGCAAAAAATATGCCTCCACGCCAAGTAAATGGAAGGAGAAATGGCAATGCAAGATGTCGTGCCCAATGGCAATGGTTATGGGCATCGATCGGCCACACTAGCTCCATGAATCCACGCACGACGGTCACATTTAAGATGTTGGCGTGAAGCCATGACCACTCAAGTAAACTAGAAGGAGGAGGCCTAAGTTCCTCAGAATAGACGCAACGACGAGAGTCGCGAGACTTTCTCGGGATGAACCAACTGAGTTTATGGTGTCGAAGGATGAGGACCCACATGAGTACATTGAGGGTGCAGAATATCGCAGTTATTGGGTGGCGACGGGAGAGAGGAAGTCTTGGAGCTTAGCCTCTTATCGGTGAAGGGGGTTGCTCACATATGGTTTAGTTAATTGGAAGGATAATGGGGGAGTTGTAGCGGTTTCATGGGTTGCAGGATGAGTTTGTGAATGCTTTCCTACATAGGTTCTTCCCGGGGTGAGAGAGGCAAAGGCGCCGGAGTTCGTTAACTTGAAGCAAACCCACGAGGACTATCCAAGGTATGCCTTGAGTTTACATTGATTAAGTATGCACCGAAGATGATTGTCGACTAGAGGGCTTGTATGAGTTTATGAATCTGGAGTAGAAATGGTCAAGCAAGACCGACATGTTGAACAATGACATAGATTTCTCCCGATTGGTCATATATGCCCAACATATAAGTGGAAGTAGATGAAGGAGAGGGAGAGAGAGGAGGCCAAGAAGGCGGGACGGGGACTACGGGCGGTTCCGGCGAGAGGTCGGATGGTGGATGTCGCGGTCGGTCCCACAGGGTCATCGGCCCGGCCCCATTATCACCCGGTGTTTCGTCCATACCCAAGTATGATGAGAGAGGCGAGAACATTAGGCTCTGAGGGGACAAGGAAACGAGACAGGATCACACTTTCCCGGCTTGTAGGAAGTATGGTAAAATCCACCTGGAGAGTGCTTGGTGGTTCAAATGTTTGCTTTTGGTGCTAGAGGCCCGAATACATGCTCAAAGATTTTCCCTTCATCTGGGCGGGAAAAGTATAGGTCGTGCCCCTGCCTCCACTTCAGCCCTCCACTTCAGCAACTCCAGCAGCTCCCCACCTCAACAGGGCACCAATTGTAGTACAGGTGGCAGTCAGTGCCAAAATAGGTATTTTTATGCACTACCTTTCCACCAGGAGTAGTAGGTCATCCCCATATGGTCACTGGTATGTTACGAGTATTCCATGTTGATGTGTATGCATTATTAGATCCAGGGGCTATTTTATCTTTTGTGACTCCTTATGTAGCTGTTAGTTTAAGAGTCAGTCGCAAAATCCTATTAGAACCCTTCTCAGTCTCCACTCCTGAAGATGAGTTAGTTTTAGCTCGACGGGTGTACGAAAATTTCCCTATCATAGTTCTTCAAAAAGTCACCTCAGCTACTTAGCAGAGTGAGACCGACTTTGATGTTATATTCAGTATCGATTGATTACATGCATGTTAAGCCTTAGTTAATTGTAAAACATGTACAGTGGAGTCTCAATTTCTGGGTGAGCGAATCCTAGAGTGAGAGGTAGTTCAGTTGTGCCTATAGGTCACTTTGTTTCTTACCTCAAGGATAGGAAGATGACCTCTTAGGGTTGTGTGTATCATTTAGTTCGGGTCAAGGATTCTACGTCCGAGACCCCGACACTATAGTCAGTTCCTATTTTATGTCTGTATCCTGAGGTGTTTCCAAATGATTTACCAGGAGTCCCTCCAAAGCAAGAGATTGACTTCGATATTGACCTTCTCCCTAATACGCAACCCATATTCATTCCTCCTTATATAATGGCTCCAACCGAGCTAAATAAGTTGAAAGAACATTTGAAAGATGTCCTAAATAAGGGTTTCATCAGGCCTAGCTAATCCCTATGGGGTGCTCCAGTTCTCTTTCTTGGAAGAAGGATGGTTCTCTTAGAATGTGCATTAATTATTTGCAGTTGAACAAGGTCACAATCAAGAATAAGTATCTCCTCCATATAATTGGTGGCCTATTTGACCAGCTTCAGTGTGCTAAGTGATTTTCAAAGACAGACCTCAGATCTGGCTATCAACAACTTAGAGTTAGGGAGAGTGACATCCGGAAGACAGCCTTTAGGACTTAGTATGGTCACTATGAGTTCGTAGTTATGTCTTTTAGTCTAACGAATGCTCCTGCAACTTTTATGGACTTGATGAACAGGATGTTCAAGCAGTATTTGGCTATGTTCATGATCGTCTTCATAGATGATATTCTCATATACTCTCTAATCATGCCACTAATTTGAAGATTGTGTTGCAGGCTCTCAAGGATCAGCAACTGCTTGCTAAATTTAGCAAGTGTGAGTTTTGCCAAACTCAGTAGCATTTTAGGCCATGTAGTGTCTAGCGAGGGTGTACAGGTGGACTCTTAAAAAAATATAAGAGGTGAAGAATTGCCCTATACCTATCAGTCCTACGGATATTAGGAGCTTTTTGGGTTTAGCTGGCTACTATAGGAGGTTCATAGAGGGATTTTTATCCATTGCAGCACTGCTGACTAAGTTGACCCAGAAGAAGGTCAAATTTATTGGTTGGATACTTGTGAGAAGAGTTTTCATGAGTTAAAGGCTCAACTTACTTCAGCCCGAGTATTGACCCTACCAAAGGGCACAAATGGTTTTGTTGTGTTTCTGATGCCTCTAGGATCGGTCTCGGTTGTGTATTGATGTAGCATAGTAAGGTCATTGTGTTTGCCTCTAGATAGCTTAAGACTCATGAGAAGAATTACCTGACGCATGACCTAGACTTGGCAGCTGTGGTATTTTATTTGAAGATTTGGAGACACTATTTGTAAGGGCTATATGTGGATATATTCACGGATCATAAAAGCCTTTAATACATGCTCAATCAGAAGGACCTAAATTTGCGACAAGGGAGATGGCTAGAGCTTGTCAAGGACTATGAAATGAGTTTCCTTTATCATTTGGGCAAGGAGAATGTCGTAGCAGATGCTCTTAGTAGGTTGTCCATGGAGAGTGTATCTCATGTGGAGGATGGGAGGAAGGAGTTGGTAAAGGATGTCCATGGGCTTGCTCGATTTGATGGTTCACCTTACATATTTGGCGGATGGTGGTATAATTGTTCAGAATGGGTCAGAATCTTCATTGGTAACAGAAGTTTAAAGCTAGGCAAGATGAGGATCCTATTCTAGTGAAGCTAGAGGAAACTTTCCGAAATCAGAAGGTGGAGATGGTGTACATTGATATCGAGATCGATTGTATGTTCCGGATTTGGATGACTTGAGAGAGTAGATGTTGAGTGAGGCTCATGGCTATCGATACTCTATCCATGTAGGTGTCACCAAGATGTACCGTGACCTACGGGAAGTCTAATAGTGGAATGTTATGAAGAAGGACATAGCGTAGTTTGTGGCTAAGTGTCCGAATTTCCAACAAGTGAAGGTAGAACATTACAGACCTGGAGGTATACCTCAAGATATTAACATTCCTACATGGAAGTTGGAAGAGGTCAATATGGACTTCATTGCAGGCTTACCTCATACCCGCCGATAATATGACTCTATATGGGTGATTGTGGATAGGTTGACAAAATCTACCTATTTCTTACTAGTCAAAACTACCGATTCAACTGAGAATTATGCTAGATTATACATTCAGGAGTTAGTTCAGTTGCATGGAGTTCCTTTTTCCATCATCTCATATAGGGGTACTCAGTTCACCTCCCAGTTTTGGAGGTCTTTTTAGAGGGGCCTCAGTACTTAGGTAAGCTTAGCACAACCTTTCACCTGCAGAAAGATGGTCTGGCCGTTGGACCATTCAGACTCTTGAGAATATGTTGAGAGCATGTGTGATTGATTTCAAGGGTAGTTGGGATGATCACTTACCTCTCATCGAGTAGCTTATAATAACAGTTATCACTGTAGCATTCAAATGACTCTATTTGAGGCCCTCTACAGATGGAAGTGTAGATCATCTATTAGATGGTTTAAGGTAGGTGAGGCTACATTGATAGGGCCAAATAGAGTTCATGAGGGGATGGAGAAAGTTCATCTTATTAAATAAAGGCTAAAAACAACTCAGAGTCATCAAAAATCTTATCCGAATGTTAGGCGGAGGGAGCTTGAGTTTGAGGTTGATGATTGGGTATTTTTGAAGGTGTCTCCCATGAAGGGAATGATGAGGTTCAGAAAGAAGGGAAACTTAGTTTCTAATATGTTTGTCCTTATAGGATTCTGAGGCAAGTTGGCAAGGCGGCATATAAGCTGGAGCTACCAACAGAGTTAGTTTCGGTACATCTAGTTTTTCATATATCTCTATTGAAGAAGTGCGTTGGTGACCCGACCTTAGTTGTCCCGGTGGAGAACATAGGTGTGAAGGATACCCTTACCTATGAGGAGGTTTCAATTGAGATCCTTGATTATTAGGTTCGAAAGCTGAGGAATAAGGAAGTAGCTTCAATAAAGGTTTTATGGAGGAATCAACTTGTTGAAGGAGCTACGTGGGAAACCGAAGCAAATATGATGTCTAGATTCCTGGATCTTTTTCCTTACAACTCAGTTCTTGCATGAGGTACTAGTTTCCTCCTAAGTACTCTATTTAGTTTCATGTCAAGTTCATGTCTCTAAGTTCCTTTCATGTTATTGCATACACGTATGTTTCACGAATTAGTTCAGTCATGTATATTAGTCCACAGTCAGTCACTCTGTCAGTTTTCAACTTTAATTTTTTAGTTTTGGGATTGCAATTAGTTCCCCAACCTTTCAGTATTCTTATTATACATTCGAGGAAGAATATTCCCAAGGGGAGATAATGTAACACCCCAAAAGTCCCTACGATCTGACCCAAGGGTCGAAATAGAGAAATCAAACCAAATTGCACTAGAACACAGACTGAGTCATCAAGTGACTCGTTAGTTCACTTAATGACTTCTTAACTAAGTCGTTGGGTGCAGGGCAGCCAAGGAATGCTGAAGCCCATAAGTCTTAATGAATCGAGGTGACAAGTCATCCAGTCACCTAAAGAGTCATTAGGTGACTCGTCCGTGTGAAGCGGGAGGGAAACTTGAGATTTAGAGGGGTCAGGATGATTCGTTAATTGACCCATTGGGTGTGATAAAGATTCGTCTGGTGGAGGAATCAAGATAAGATTAGAAAGTGGGAATTCGGTGCAGTGGTGACGGGAGGACAGGACAACTCGTCAAGTCCCCTAAGGAGTCATCCAGTGTCTCATGGTGACTATAGTGTCCTATTTCCCATTGATTTATTAAGCACATTTTCATAATATCTAAGCTCCTTACTCCAAAACTACATCATTTCAAGCTTAGGAAAGGGTGTTTAAAGGGGGATATTCACCCTAGAACTCAAATTGTACTCCTAACACTGTAATTTGATGATTAAAATCCCTCAAGGCACTCAAGAACAAGCTAGGGTTCTTCACTCTCATCCTCTCCAATTCTCCTCGAGTTTCAAGATAAGTCAAGAAATCAGTGAATCAAGGTATGTGGGGTTCATCAATGAGGGGTTCTTCCACCCTCATGCCTCTTCTCCAATTAAAATCACGGTCTCCTATTCCGCATGCCCTAATATTCAAATTTCTAGGGCTTTGTTGGGTATTGTTGAATTCCTCTATGATTCTCCTATGGGTTTAGCTATCTTAATTAAATTGACGATTCTATGATTAGGGTTTTGTATATCTATCAAGTCTTGTATGAAATTACTATCAAGCATGATTATGAACTTCTAGGGTT
Organism: Datura stramonium; assembly: GCA_018107945.1. Taxonomy (NCBI): domain Eukaryota; kingdom Viridiplantae; phylum Streptophyta; class Magnoliopsida; order Solanales; family Solanaceae; genus Datura; species Datura stramonium. Next base: position 185,300 of record JACEIK010000136.1, on the reverse strand, counting down.
AAATTTCCTTCTATTTAAATTCCATGATTTCTTATGATATCAACTCCCAAGTTTTAAGTTATGTATTATGATCATGATGTATGATTTTTATAAGAACCATTCATGAATCTAAGAATTTCAAGTATGATGGCTTTCTAAAGTATGCATAGCTATTACAAGTATCATTTTTATGTTTATGGCTAAGTCACGGGCCTTTTTCATCACTAGTTCACGTATTTCAAGCATGTTCATGTATCTTATGATTTTAACTAGCCAATGAATTTCAAGTATGTTTAATGATTACTCTACGATCCATGTGCATGTTTTTGAGAGTAGTATCTAGCACCGAGTAGGTCGGGTGTTCCAGGAACTCAGGCCTCAGAACCACATGCTAACGTAGGATTATACTCAGGTTAAACCTACGGGGTCTCTTTAGTGATCGCTCCATGTCATCGTCCCTTGCCTGACAAGCTTTGGGCGACTCTACCCATTTGAGCGAGATAGTTGGGGAATTATTTAAGCTCTATTATGATGTTGTCGGTTATGATAAATCCTCCCACTATTTTATTATGATTTTTATGCGTGATCATGATTATGATAATTTGGATGAAGTTATGTTTTTGAGACCGGTAACAACTGGAGAGGAGCATGACCTATTTTTGAGGTTCATGAAGATGAAGCCTCCCACCTTTTATGGCACTGAGGCAAAGGATGCCTATGATGTTTTCATAGACTAAAATGAGAGGCTCTACAAGATGGGGGTTGTAGAGAAAAATAGAGTAGAATTTTTTACGTTCCAGCTGATAGGAGATTCCATGCTCTGGTGGAAGGCATTTGTATAGTGCAAGTCAGTGGGGTTATCGCCATTAACACAGACCTATTTCTACTTTACCTTCCTGAAGAAGAATTTTCCTCTCACTCTGCGAGACTGAAGGTGTAGTGAGTTTACCAATATTGAGAAGGGAACCTCCTCAATTGAAGCCTATGAGACCCAGTTCAACTCATTGTACAGGTATGCCTTGCCATTATTACCCATATAGGAGGAGAGGATGAGGCAGTTTGTGAAGGGCCTAAATGTGGGGCTCCAATTGTCAACTTTGTAGATGGTCTCATCAGGTAAGACATTCTAGGAAGTGGTGGATTTTGTAAAGAATGTGGAGGGGGTTAAGTAAGATGGCTATGAAAAGAATGCTGAGAAGAAAGCTCAGAAGGTGGGTGACTTCAGTTGTACTCTTACTAGATCTCCGATTCCCCACGGATCCTCTGGGTGCCCTGTTCAGTCGGCTATGCAGGTATCAGTTGGGGATTTTTCCAAGGACTAATCAACGCCCTTCAGTTACAGTTGGGAGCACTCAGATTATTCACTCAGATTTTAGGGCTTATCCTATCTCTTTCATTCTGGCCTAGAGGCCAGAGCTCGATAAGGTGTGTCAT
>JACEIK010000136.1:171081-183817 GCA_018107945.1 Datura stramonium | reverse complement strand
AGCTTTCTTTTTTTCTTTTTTTGTGAGTAGTTGCTTAGTGAAATTGGAGGCTTGGGCAGGGCGATCATTCAGCAGGTAGAGATGGTACTCATCCTGATAGACAGGGTGCTAAAATAGGAACAAGTGGTACTCAGTCCGGTAGAGGGGGTATATAACCAAGCATGGACGGGTCTCAGGTAGGTGGTTAGGCTCATTCCTATGCGTTCCTCGATAGACCTGAAGCAGATGCTTTAGACACAGTCATCACAGATGCTTTTCTCATACACTACGAAATAGCTACAACTTTATTTAATCCTAACTCTACTTTTTCTTATGTGTCAGCTTACTTTGCTATGGGGTTGATTATTTTTTATGATTTTCTTAATGCCCCAAGTCATGTTTCTACTCTCATTGGGGATTCTGTAATTGTGGATAGAGTTTATTGTGCTAGTTCAATGGGCTTTATGAATTATGATACGCAGGTAGATCTAGTGATCTCAGAAATGGTAGACTTTGATGTTATGCTGGGAGTGAGTTGGTTGTCTCCCTATCATTTCATATTAGATTTCCATGCTAAGATAGTCACCATAGCAATGCCAGGAATGTATATACTGGAGTGGAAAGGGAATTGTAACCCTGCTCCTTGGAAGTTTATCTCTTATATTTGTGCATGAAAACTGATAGGGTGGGTGTGTTTAACTTACCTGGCCCATATTAGGGATACCAGTGTTGAGGGTCCATCCACAGAGTCTATTTCAATAGTTTGTGAGTTCCTAAAGATGTTTCTCGTGGATTTTCCTGGCATGCCACCAGACCGCGATATTGATTTTTGCATAAATTTAGAGTCAGGGACCCAACCTATTTTCATACCACCATATAGAATGGAACCAGCTGAATTGAGGGAAATAAAAGGAGCAATTGCAGGAATTGCTTAGTAAAGGGTGTATTCCCCCGAGTGTCTCTTTATGGGGTGTCCCTGTGTTATTTGTGAAGAAGAAAGATTGTAGCAACGAAATGTGCATTCACTACCGTCAACTGAATAAGGTTACCATTTGGAATAAGTATCCTCTTCCTCTAATGGATGAGCTATTTATCAGCTTCAGGGCATAGCAGTGTTCTCAAAGATTGATTTGAGGTCGGGTTATCATCAACTGAAAATCCTTACTGAGGATATTCCAAAGGCAGCATTTCCAACTACGTATGGGCATTATGAGTTTTTTGTCATGTCATTCGGACTCACTGATGCTCCAACAGTTTTCATGAGTCTGATGAACGTATCCTCAAACCCTATCTGGACTCTTTTGTAATCGTTTTCATTGATGATATTTTGGTGTATTCCAAGACAAAGAAGGAATATAAGAATCACCCGAGGATTGTATTGGGGCTGCTAAAGGAGAAACAACTGTATGCAAAGTTTATTAAAAGTGAATTTTGGTTGGAATCAGTGTCCTTTTTGGGGCACGTAGACTCTAAGTAAGGGATCAAAATGGATCCACAAAAGGTGGAAGAAATTTAGAATTAGGATTGGCCCACTATAGTGACTGGTGTTTGTAGCTTTCTGGGGCTAGCTATTAATTACTGTCGCTTTGTGAAGGGTTTTATAGCCATTGCCTCTCATTTGACAAGGCTGACTCAGAAAGATGTGCCCTTTCAGTGGTCAGAGGAGTGTAAAGAGAGATTTCAAAAGCTCTAAACCTTGTTGACCACGGCCTCTATCCTGGATCTACTAGTGGAAAGTAAAAACTTTGTAGTTTATTATGATGTCTCGTGGTCTAGCTTGGGTGTTGTGTTAATGCATGAAAGATTAGGTCATTCCATATGCTTCGAGATAGCTGAAAGTGCATGAGAAGAACTACTCCACGCATGACGTGGAATTGGACACGGTGGTATTCTCTTTGAAATTTTTGAGGCATTACTTGTATGGGGTCCCTTTTGAGGTATTCACAGATCATCACAACTTATAGTGTGTGCTATCTTAGAAGGGTCTCAACTTGAGACCGCAAGGTGGATGGAGCTACAAAGGACTATAATGTCACGATTCTGTATCATTCGACGAAGGCTAATGTGGTGGTAGATGCATTGAGCCAGAAAGCTGTAAGTATGGGTAGTTTGGCTTACTTGGAAGCTAACTGGCGCCCAATTGTCAGAGAATTTCAGAACTGGCCCACATCTTTGTTAGACTTACACTATTGGAGTAAGGTGGAGTATTATCTAGTGTGGAAGCTAGATAATCCGCGATAGATGAAGTAAAATCTTGGCAGTTTGAGGATGCAAAGCTAAGTAAGATTCATGACAAGGTCTTGTGAGGGGAGGCTAAGGTGGCGGTGATAGATGATGAGGGGGTGTTAAGGATAAGGGGGCGTGTATGTGTTCCCTGGGTTGGTGAGGTCATCAAAACCATCTTAACAGAAGCTCAAAAAATGAGGTACTCTATACACCCTGGAATTACTAAGATGTACCATAATCTGAAGCACCACTATTTTTGGAGTAGGATGAATAGAGACATCACCGAGCATGTTGCTCAATGCCTAAACATTCAGCAAGTGAAGTAGGAGCATCAAAAGCCTGGGGGATTACTCTAGAGAATTCCCATCTCGGAATGGAAATGGGAGTGGAGAGCGATGAATTTTATGGTTGGCCTTCTGAAGACCTTGGGAAAGTTTGACTCAATCTGGATCATTGAGAATAGACTGACTAAGTCAGCCTATTTCTTTCAGTTCAAGCGACATACAATATGGAGAGGATGGCCAAAATATATGTGAAGAAGGTGGTTCGGTTGCACGGGGTACCAATATCGATTATCTCAAACAGAAGGTATGTAGTTTACTTCTCATTTTTTGAGAACCTTGTAGGCTGAGTTGGGAACTACGCTGGACTTGAGTATGATATTTTACCCACAAACAGATGGACAGTCGGAGAGGATTATCCAATTGTTGGAGGATATGCTCTGGGCTTGTGTGATTGACTTTGGGGTTCATTGGGATAAGTTCTTACCCTTGGCGTAATTTGCACAGAACAACAACTATCACTCAAGTATTGACATGACACCATTTGAGGCTTTATATAGGAGGAATCATAGAACCCCTATCGACTGGTTTGATGAATTCGAGATGAGACCATGGGGCACTGATTTTTTAAAAGAAATCCGTAGAGAATGTCCAGATAATTCAGGAATGGCTCTTGGAAGCTTAAAGCAAGCAAAAAAAGTATACAGATCGAAAGGTGAGAAATATGGAATTTATGGTAGGAAAGCAAGTCTTGCTCAAGGTTTCCCCCATGAAAAGGGTGATGCAATTTGGAGAGAGGTGAAAGCTTAGCCCGAGGTACATTAGGCCATTTAAAATCCTTCGACGTATGGGAAAGGTAGCTTATGAACTGGATTTGCCGCCAGGTTTGCCCGGAGTACATCTGATATTCCATATCTCCATGTTGAAGAAATATCATGGGAATGGTTCTTACGTCATTGGGATTCAATGCTTCTTGATGGGAATCTGTCTTATAATGAGGAGCCTATGGCTATATTAGATAGGATGGTCTGCAGGTTGAGATTGAAGGAGATCACGACAGTAAAGGTACAGTGGAGAATATCACAAATAAATCCACTTGGGAGACCGAAGCAGACTTACGAGAAAAATACCCCCGGCTATTTGTTAAGTCAGGTATTTCCTTTCCCTTGATTTCATTGACCCATTAAGGACAAGCAGTATTTTAATTGATATCTGATGTAATGACCTATCCATCTTTATAGGGGGATTAAGTCCAGAACACCTTATCTTCACCCAGGTCCATCATAGGAAGTGTTGGGGGAGTTGGATTTAGACTTGGGTTTGAGAAACGGAAAATATGCAAGAAACTTTTGAGCTACTGGTTAATGGGAGCCACTGCAGTGGTGGGGGAGCCATTGTGGCGAGACTGTCATGATGGTCAGAGGTACGCCGTAGAAATAAAGGGGGAGTAACGATTAGGTATGCTTTGGCGGGGTCCTAGCCTCCATGGCGGGTTCACAAATGCAGAAATATGATTGTTGCAGTAGATGACAGGAGGCAGTATGATGGTTTAGGTTATAATTTAGGGGTTTCTCACCTATAAATTTATGGCACGACTTTTGACAAAGGTTAGGCAAATTTTACAGAGGTTGAGGAAATTGTTCATTCAAAGGTATGATTCTTAATTAATTTTCTCCCCTTTGGATTTATTTACACCCTAGAATAAATGGGTGATCTTAGATGGTTTTCTCTAAGATAAAAACCTCAGGTCATAGAAACTAGGGAGACTTGGAGGAGAAGGGTTAGGTGTTGATTCCTAGGTCTAAAAGTGGATAATTAACACACTCTAGGATTAATGTGACTATAGAATGCCTATTTCACCATGGTTTGAGAATTAGAATTCAATAAAGGTTGGACCTTGTAAAGTTAGAACTGATTTAAAATGGTTTTTGGAGTAAGAAATTCCTAAAACATGTTGGGATAGCCTGTGTGGGATAGAACGAGATAAATTAACCCTTGGAATATCAAAATGGACCGTGACAAGTAGAATAGGGAGGTAGAATTTAAATTCTAGGTTCGAGTGAGGTGTAGATGATTGAATGTGATTTTCGTTTGCCTGTGTTAGATTTTGAATGTTTTGAGGCTTTATGAAACGGCAAAGCTCCGCAAAAGCTCATGTGAAATAGTTGAATTCTCTCTTCCGACAATCGAGGTAGGTTGTGGTTTATAAGGAGTTCGACTTTATATAATGATGTGTATATATGTGGAGTGATACCATTCTTAGTTGGTCTTCAGACACTAATTTTTGCTAATGTGATGATGTGTTAAGTATGCTTGTGAAATGACCTTAAGGTAGAGAAAGTTAATAAATGTTGTTTCTGGGAAATTTTGGGTGCATTGTGATGTTGTATGAGATCTTTCAAATTGCCATATAAGTGGTTGAGTATTGGTAAATATAACCAAGATGATGAGAGCAACTCGATGCCTTTGAAAAGTCATGCTAATTGTCTTATTGATAACATATAGACTATGAGAATGAAAGTGGATAACATGCTTTATCCTAAGATGAGTGGCTCATGCCTTAGGGGAGCATCCGGGTGAGCAATTATAATTGATTGGCTCATATTCAAGAGGAGCATTCAAACAAGAAGATGAGTGGGAGTGAGTAACATACTGGTACAGTACATGAATTTCTAGAATCCCCTGCTGGTCATGATTGGAAGGGGAGAAATAAGACCCTTTGGCATGTGTGGATAGTGATATTCTGGCCGAGCGTGTATGGTTATATGACTGAGGCATGTGCCTGACACATTACTGATGGTATGATATTGATGGAGAGCTAGAGAACAAGGATTTTTTTAGAAGCTATAAGAACCGTATAAGTTGATATGTTGAATGTGTAGTTGTTTGTAATTAATTATTAACATGTTGGTCATAACCTGCTTCATAATTGCAAAGGCCAGTTGTTAAACAATGGAAAGTTGATGAATTGATTGTTGAGGATTCATGTGCATATCCAGTGTGATAATTTGATGAACTAATTGTGAGAAATGATAAGTGAGAAACCTAAGGTTGACAGCTTGGTCGAGTTTCTGCTTACACAGTATCGCTGCAACCGTAATCTTACCGCTGCGACGAAATCACTGCCATGATCATACCACTGTTAAAGCGAGGCCTAATCTAGTGAGCAGGCCAGCTTTAGACCTTACTATGAATGATTCTAGAAATAGCGTTATGTTTTGTTTATTTGCTTTAGTGATCATATGTTGCTATTGCACATTCATTATTATTTACGGTTAGCTGATGATTCCTGCTAGTACATTGTGTTGTAGTGATGCTACTTCTGCACTTATTTTCTTAGTGCGGACTGTGACCTAAGAAGTTCCTCTCGACCTCATCTTAGGAGCATCTACGAGATATTTGAGGTTGATTTGAATTCTTTTGTGCTCTTGCAATTTCTCCTCAAAGAAGATGTATTTTGTTTTGGACAAGGTCTTATTTATTTTCTTGTTTCATTCCTCATAATATGTGTTATATAGATATCCTCAAGTACAATGACTTTCAGTTTCTAGGGATGCATATAAATGTTGCCAGTATTCTTTTATGGTTATAAGACTTCCACTTTTTACTTTAACATTGCTTACTTACTGGTATGAATAGTGGAACTGAATGAGCTAGTTGGGACGCATAGGTACACCCACTGGGGGGATTAGTTATAACACCCCAAAAGTTTCGAAGATCAGATTCTAGACATGAAGCAGAAAACTAGTAGAAACCTATCAAAAATCACAGAAAGACTTGTTAAGTGAGTCGTCAAGTCACTAAATCAAACATTAAGTGAGTTGTTAAGTGGAAAGAGTTGAGATTTGACTTGTTTCTTTCCAATGATAGCGATTAAGGCCACAATTCGTTAGTTTGGGTGATGATTCATTAAGTAGGTCATTATGACAGACTCCGGGATGAGAATTAAAGGATAAACAAGTAGTTTTTTGGATGACAGAAGGGCCTAATGAGTCATCAAGTTAGGTACTGACTCGTTAGGTGGGTCATTACCACTTGGAGGGTCTAACATACAAATGGGATCTCTGGGTTATTATTGTAACATTATATTCTTCTATTCTTTTAACTCCTACGTGAGGTCATTTTGGGTTTCCTAAGGGGATGATTAAGGGATTATATCTAGCCTAAACACTTATTCTTTTCAAACACCATACATTGAAGATTCATCCTCTCAAGTCTCTCAAGCTCCTAGGGTTCTTCTTCATCTCAATTCTCTTGGAACTCAAGTCTAGGCAAGAATTCATCAAAACCCAGGTATGTAGGGTTATGAATGGGGGATCCCTTCCACCCTATTTCCCAATCCAAACTCAATTTCATGAATTCAAGTCTCCAATTATGATTTATGTGAATTTCTAGGGGACCCGATTTGATGAAAAACTCCATGATTCCTTATGACTTTGATTCTCTCATGATCTATTCTGTGTCTTATGATTATAATCACATGATCTCTATGAAATGCTCTCATGATTCTCTACTTTCATGTTATGATCAATTTATCCAATTATGCATGAATTTCATAAATCTCAAGCTTATGTATCATGACTGAATTAGTGGCATTGTTTTCATGGTTAGTTCACGTATGTAAAGTAATTTTATGAATTTCATGATTTAAAATATCCCATGCAAAACCAAGTATGCTTCATGATTACTATATGAGAACTATGTATGTTTTGGGAGTAGTACTTAACACCGAGCGGATACGGGTTCTAGACAACCCATGTCCCATAACTACGTGCCACTAAGGATGAGGGATCCTCGCCAGTTGAGAGTGTCTCTTTCATCCCTAGCCGAAGGAGTCCTCGCCAGCTGAGACTGTCTTCCTTACGCTACTGGGCTCATGAGTGATATCACACCTTCATGGTTCATACCTCTGGTACGGTATGGACACACCTCTCATCTAGGGTTACAAGCTAGGCTCTATGTATGTTCACTTGGAGTATGTTTTTTGGCATGCTGTCCTAATTCTTATGTTTTACATATCCAACATTCTCAGTATATTTCAAGTACTGACCGCATACTCTCTATGTTATATCTTTTATGACATAGATCCAGTTACTCAGGCTCAGCCTCGCAGTTAGACACATTCCGAACTTGATTAGCCAGTAGTGGTGAATCCTTATCTTCTAAGGACATAATTTCATCTTTATGTTCTTCTTTTATGTAATTTAGTTTTCAAACCTTGGAGTTAGCTGGGGACTTGTCCCAGCAGCTCATTAGTTAGTAGAGGCTTTCAGACAATGTAGTGTTAGTTTAAGATTATGACCCAATATTAAATTACCAGATTTTCTTATTATCCATAAGTGAATGTTTTTACATCTCAGCTACTTTCTGCTTAAATTCTTTATAAGATCTTATCATGTTAGAAATATTCCATGCCATGGGTTAGCATGGAGTGACTTATGGCTCTGGCACTGATGTTGGACATATTCTTATGCCCATTTGCTATGTTATTACCAATATTTTACCCTTTTTCAACATAATTCTTATGAAATGCATGAATTCATGTTTTCGTGTGTATTTGGAGCTAAAAAATGCTTAAGGTGTTTTGAGCGTGAAACTAAGAAAAAAGGACCAAAAAATGACCCAAGAAGTGAAGAAAGAAAAGTTCGTGAAAGTGATCCTGGGGCTATAGCTGGCGTGGCGCGCCAACCCCTAAACATCAAGGAAATATGCACCAAAGTTAGTGTTATGGGTGGCGTGGGGTTCCAGGTCCCCAACATTAGAGGATAATTGAATCAACACCTTGGCGAGATGAGAGGCCTGGGGTGCTTAGAGCATCCCAGACCTAGGAAATTTTTCCAACATTTTGGTTCTTTAGATTGAGTAGGGTGCTAAAAGGGTTTAATTTCTTAGAATTTTGACTAACACTTTGGTGCTTTGAGTGGTGTGGGGCGCCCCGTGTTTCCAGAAGAGGAAATCTAGCTAACACTTTGGTGCTATGGCTGGCGTGGGGCACCCAAAGAAAAACATTAGAGGAAAATTGATCCAAACTTGGGGCTATGGAGGGTGCATCATGTCAAACCTATTCCAAGATGGATTTTTCTAATTTTGAAGCTAATTACTTGAGGGCAAAAGAGTCATTTGAGGGCTCAGACATCTAGGTCGTTTGTTATCCATCATACATCATTTTTTTTATCGTAGTAAGTGTTGTAAGGCAGCTTTGGAGGAGAGACAAGTTCTTAACTTAGGTTTCTTCTTTTCTATATCATTTTAATTTGTATGATGATGATATCTTTGTTTTTCCTATTGTCTATGAGTGGCTAAACGTGCATTCTAGGGTTTAGGCCATATCTACAGTTGAATTTTTAATGATTGATTATTGCTAGTTTTGATTCTTCGTTAAAGATTGATTATATTTACTTATTTTATTTGATTATTCTCTAGACTGATCACCTTGGGAATAAATTTGTTGGCTTTTGGTTGAACTGTAGAGAGAAAACTGAAAGGTTTAAAAGTACATGTAAAATAGGAATTGAAAGATCCTCTGGTCCATTGGTTGAAGGTTATGAGTTGTTGATGAGAATAGGGATATACAGTTCAACCCTATTTAGTTGATATACAAGTAGACATAAGCATTGTTTCATGTTTCTCCTGTGACCATAGAGATTTAGGCATTAGGGTTCATGTGATAATTCTTGGATGCTCGAGAGAGTAGCAAGAAATAGGATAGTAGTTGAAACTAGTAACCTTAGGAAGAATTAATCTAGCGCAATCAAGTCTTGATAACTCAACCTAAAGAGAAAGTGTAAGTTTCCTAGATTTTTATCATCATTTGAAGTACAAACAAGTTTGCAACAACTTTAGTTTAGTAGTTAATTTTCCTTTCAAGTTTTGTAGTTTAATTCTCTAAACCATTCCCCATTTATATTTGTTTTTGTTAAAGTAGGGAAATAAAGAGTTAACCTTGAGTGATTAATCTGATAAGTCTATGAAGGATCAATAATTGGGACTTCATTGTCCTCTATTACTTGACGACCATGTGACCTTGCATGTTCTTGGGAGACATCATGTTTATAGCACTGTTGCCGAGGACTTGAAAATTGATTATTTGTTTGTAGGTTAGGATTTTTATTCTGCTATTCTGCATTTTATATTTTTATTTGTTTATTATGAAGTTTACAGGTGTTATGTGCTCAGTGTATGCCAACTATGAGAATTCAAGGACCACATTTGGCTTGTTTTGATCCTAAAATTCAGAGAACCTTTTGTAGGTTAACTATGGGAATAACGAGCAAGAACAGGGCAACAACCAGGAGAGGGTTCCAGCATTGAATTTTGCTCGGCCGAACTTGGAGAATGCTTCTAAAGCGATCATCAAGTCGTCCATCCCTGGAAACTTTGATTTGATGATGCGGTTGGTCTAAAATACTCGCCAATATCAAGGCAAGCCGCACAAGGACCCTCACAGACATTTGGTGACGTTTCTTGAACTAAGTGAGAACTTTCACTATCAGAACCTGTCAGATTAGTATGTTAAGCTCATTTTGTTTCCATTCTCATTGATTGATGAAGCCAAGGAGTGGCTTCAGAAAGAGCCAATAGATTCCATCATCACTTGGGAGGCTCTTTCACTTAAATTCATCAATAGGTTCTTCTCTTCAAGGAGGACAAAAGAGTTGAGAGGGAAGATCTCTAGTTTTGGATGGAGAGATGGTGAAACCTTGGCTCAAGCTTGGGAATGATACAAGGGCTACTTGAGAGATTTCCCACACCACATGCAGCGGAAGGAGATTATCGGGCACAATTTTACAGAGAGCTTGAAACCAGAATCAAAGATCTTGCTTGACGCACCACACAAGGACAAATTTTATCCAAGAGCTATGATGAAATTGAAGCTCTTTTCAACCTCAGGTCAGCGAGGAGTCAAGACTATCAGGACTCAGGTAGAGGATTCACAATAGCCAAGGTGCTAGGAAAGCTTGAGGTAGATGGTGTAGCAGTAATTCGAGTAGATATTAGTGAACTGGTGAATATGATAAGCAAGCTTGTAACAGCACCAACAGAAAGTTAGGTTCAACAGGTCCACCAGGTCTAGACTCCACCACCACCATGTGAGGTGTGTGGAGAAGGCCACGCTTATTTAGGTTGTCCACTAAACCTAGAGTCTGTATATTTTGTGGGACAACAAGGTGTTGGTGGAGGTTTTGCAGGTAATACTTACAACTAGGGGTATAGGAATGCAGACAATACCTTATGGGGAGGGAATCATAATTTCCAAAGGCCCAGAACAACTATCAAAGGCCTCCGAGAAAGCAGATGAGCAGTTCATTAGAAGAACCAATGAGGAAGTGGATGGTTCAACAGACTCAGGTGGTTAATGAGATACAGAAGTCCATCCATGAGCTGGAGAGACTGATGGGGCAATTGGCTCTTCAGCAGACTAACAGACCGCAAGGGACACTTCTGAACAACACCAAGAAGAACCCCAAGGAAAATGTGAGTGCAATTTCTTTTGTGCAGTGGTAAAGAGGTACGTGAGGTGATCCCCAAAGATAAGAAAGTTGATGAGGAACTGGTCTTGATTTCGAGACAGGAGGTTGGTGAGTCAAGAAACTCAAAGTTGACATTGGGAGAAGCCAGACCACCCCCTCCATTTCCATAAAGGTTTAAGAAGTAGAAGGAGGACACAACCTGCCAGAAAATTCTTGATGTGTTGAAGTAGGTACATGTTAACTTAATGTTGGTGGGGCTTTTGCAGGATGTTTTCAAGTATTCTAGGTATCTGAAGGATATTATGGCAACAAGAGGAGGCCTACGGAGTTTGAGACTATGGCTCTCACAGAAGAGTGCAGTTCTCTAGTGTAGATCAAAATCCCAAAGAAGTAGAAAGACCCCCGGGAATTTCACTATTTCGATTGCTATTGGGATTAGGGAAGTTGGTTCAACATTGCGTGATTTGGGTGCGAGAATTTATCTAATGCCTGTATCATTGTTCATAACTTAGGGTTTAGGTGAACCATGTCCTACCACAGTAATATTGTAGCTTACAAACTTATCTCTTGCTTATCCTGACAGAGTCACAGATGACGTCTTGATCAAAGTTGGACTCTCCATCTTAGTAGTGGACTTCATAATCCTAGATGCGAAGCATATGAAGTTATTCCCCACATTTTGGGGTGAGGGTCCTTAGCCACCGATGCAGTTATAAAGGTGATGTCGGAAAAGATGTCGATGACTATGGATGTCAGGAAGCAGTCCTTGATGTGTTCAGAGCAGCAAGGATGCTACCTCACCATGAGGACTTCACAATGAAGCCAACGGTAGAGCTTGGAGGGTGTGAGCAGGCAGTTGAGAAGCATGTGTTACATGAGAATTTAGTAGTTTTCAAGATACTAACTATCTCATCAGATGAAGGAGTGAGAAGGACTTTCATCATCCTGCGACGTCATATCAGGCATTGCAGATGAGGAAACCCCTAAATGTCGTGCCACGACTATAACGATGATGCTTGGTGGGAAGCAACCCATCTTTCTAATATTTTTTGGTTTTGCAGAGATGAACAAGGCTTTGGAGGCAAAAAGATAGGGAAAAATGAGCTGAAAAAGGTTAAGTCTGGGTGAGATACTTGGCATGGGGCGCCAGGTATTATCCTTGTTGAGACTGCGTAACAGCGGTGCCAAAAACTTGTTGACGACTGCCCGAGCGCACACGTAAGTGTACGTGGTCTTACAAGTAATACAATGGCCCTTTTTAAGAGCCGGATGTCGAACCCACATGGACTGGACCAGTTCAGATAATTATCAAGTTTAAGTATGATATTAACTTTCGCAAGTGTTGATTTAGACTTTTTCGATAAAGTTTAATTAAGTCTAGGGGTGGTCATCGAAATACTCTGAAATCATTCAAGGAGCAACTAGGGATAACGCCGGATAATCATGCGATAATACGCTTTGTAATGGTTTAAGGATGAAATTATCAATGTCGTCTCACATGATTACAATTGCATGTTCATGGTCTTTCGAGTCTCTAAAGACGACAGACTAGCCTCACAACTACATCGTTGAGCGGGGATGTGACATTCTAGTTCGTGGGCAATTCAATTACGTGGATGTGATTTACGGGGTTTATACTCTTGATTAGGGACTTTCGTACCTCTAATCATAACCAAACATAGCTTCACAACTACTTCTACGAGTGGTGATGTGATAATTCTAAGTTGGTGTCTAGCTCATCCCGTTTTAGTAACCAAGCAAGGTAAATTAGGTATAATT
>JACEIK010000136.1:143242-156630 GCA_018107945.1 Datura stramonium | reverse complement strand
CCCTTTTCTTCTCCTTGTAATCCCTTTTGAGTATTGCATAAAACCGTTACTTGCAAATCAGCGCAAGCTTCAGCCTCAACCATCATCTCCGTGATCTTGGTGCTTATCATTTCTAAGGTCTCTTCATTTTCCTTAGTCTGAATTCCTACTACTTCCATCTGCTCCCTCATTACTTCTGTCTGCTCAAGGACCTGTTCCAACATGTTTTCTATTTGAGTGTGGTATTCCAAGTCCTCATTTTCATCATTCCTGTACTCATCAAAAACAAAAGAAGGATCATACTAGGGGCTTGGGGGAGGGGAGTATGCATTTGGACAGCCATCCCAATGGCCATCTTGAACACCACATATATTGCAAGTGTTATAGTTTTGCCATAAGTGGGGTTCTCCACAATTGAGACAGGACTCACCGAAATATGAGAATCCACCATTAAACCCATTTGTGTTCCATGATGTCATGTGAAGAAGGGTATCAGAATAAAAACTAAAAATAAAAAAAATTTAAAACTAATAAAAAAAAATTCAACACTTAAGGAAATTTAAAGTCACACAAAATAGGAAAATTTACTAAACTTCGCCGATTCCCTGGCAACGACGTCAAAAACTTGTTCAGACTACGCAGCAGCGGTGCCAAAAACTTGTTGACGATTGCCCGAGAGCACACGCAAGTGTACGTGGTCTTACAAGTAAAACAGTGGCCCTTTTTATGAGCCAGATGTCGAACCCACAGGGACTGGATCAATTCAGACAATTATCAAGTTCCAGTATGATATTAACTTTCACAATTGTTGATTTAGACTTTTTTGATAAAGTTTAATTAAGTCTAGGGATGGTAATCAAAATACTCTGAAATCATTCAAGGAGAAACTAGGGCTAACGTTGGATAATCATGTGATACTACGCTTTGTAATGGTTTAAGTATTGAATTATCAATTGTCGTCTCACATAATTACAATTGCATGGTCATGGTCTTTCGAGCCTCTAAACACTACAGACTAGCCTCACAACTACATCGTTGAGCGAGTATGTGACATTCTAGTTCGTGGGCAATTCAATTACGTGGATGTGGTTTATGGGGTTTATGCTCTTGATTAGGGACTTTTGTACCTCTAATCATTTAACCGAACTTATCTTCACAACTACTTCTACGAGTGGTTATGTGATAATTCTAAGTTGGTGTCTTGCTCATCCCATTTTAGTAACCAAGCAAAGAAAATTAGGTATAATTTCTTATCCTAACCGCGAATTATATCGTAAGATACAAACATGCTCCCTACATTCTTTGTTCTTTCCTAGGTTTACTTTCTCAAGCTTTTACCTAGGTGTAACGTGTGTGTTTTCATGGTGATCAATCATAAAAACAACCATAATTAAGAATGCAAGACAAAATAACAATTAACAACTTAAAACCAAAACAAAATCATGTATTCACAATCATACCATGTGGTTTCAACCCTAAAGTAAGGGTTCTAGCCACTCAAGTTCGTATAATTACAAGAAAACATAATTAAAGTAAAATACTTACAAGAACTGGTAGAAGAGAAGATGATATTGATGAACCCTAGGTGAGTTCTCCCACTTCTCCCTCACTCCTTGGCAGTTTTTCAGAAATAAATCATGACAAAATGTTTTTAGGAGCTAAGGGACGTATTTATAGTAAATGAGAATAGTACAATATTATTCCCGGCATGGAATAGCTCCGTGCCACGGAGGTTATCGCGCCAATTCGCCTCCGTGATACGTAGGCATCGCGGATGCACACTGGAATTTGCATAAATTACACGCCAGGCAGCCTCTTGCCACGATGGAAGCGTGGCACACTTCTTGTGCAGCGCGTTAGGGGCCGTGACACGCCCTTGTCGCGCAGCCTGGCCTGCCGTGGCACGTTGTTGTCGTGCATGTGGGCTGTTTCGCGTGTCCTCCTTGCCAACTTTCGCATTTTGCTTCCGATTCCATTCCTCCACTTCACCAAATCATAGATTAGTTCCTTAAATTCATTTTAAACCTACAAAAACAAGAACTAATCATGTTGGTTAGTATATATATTCACATTTACATAAAACTACATGAGAATGTATATAAATAAGTAGCTAAACAAGACAAAACTAAGTTGTAAAGTATCCCTTGGGCATGCCATTTTTCCCAAGATCAATCCTCATAAAATAAAAAAAATTTCTAATTGGTGCTATGGGTTGTGTGCCTTGCAAAACTGAGTCCACCAAGAAAAATCTTTTCTAACTATGTGACGAGGTGACTGGCGCGCCGTGCTAGGTGTGTGATGTCCAAAATATTTTTGGTCCAATGGGTCAAATTTGACCCAAGTAACTTACAATCACCAAAAATCCATGTCTCACACCTTTATTTTAAATCCTCATTCATCCCCTCTCACTAAATGTCAAAAGAGAAAAGCAAATAAATTTCTCTCTCCTCTCCTCAATAGGCCATAACTGTCCCTCTCCCCATTTCCCCATTATTATCTTCTCCAAGAATCCTAGTGAAGCTAATATCTCCAACTAAAATAAGTGATTCTCTTCTCTGTTGGTTATTTAGTGTAAAAAACATTCCCTCATACCCTTCTTCTCCAAGTTAAACACCCAAAATCACCATTGTTGGTGAAAAACTTGAATTTAATAATGTGGGTTTCATTAGCTTTAATCTCTCAAATTTTCCATGATAATGTGTTATCCTTATTGGATTCATTATTTTTGGTTGAATTTTGTGATTTGAAGTTATGGGGATGAAGGGGGTGATGAATTACATTTCATGAAATTGGTGGGTAGAACATTGATTGTAGAGAGAGAAAGTGCATAGTTCATGAATTCTTGAATGTGAAGAATCTTGAGTTGTTGAAAATTCTTATTAATTTATGGTGGATTATAGTAAATATCATGTTAGTTGTTGAATGAATCAATTGCAACTACTTTCATTTGTGGGTTACTTGAATTATGAAACAAAGGCAGGAAGGTGAAATGAATGGCTAAAGTGAGGCATTCTTCAAAAGAAAAGAAAAAATAAAGGAGAGATGTGAAGAAAATTCATGAACTTGGTTGTAGTGTGAAGTTAGTGAATAATATGGATTTTGAGATTTGGGATGATAATGGGGGAGTCTTGAGTATCCTATTTGATAAATTCTCACGAGTATGCTAGTGAATTAAGTGTAGGGTCACTTTGCACATGTTACACCTAGTTAGATAGCCTTTTTGTTGATGAACTAAGCTATTGAAGTTCTTGGTTGTGATTGGAAGGTGTCATGGCATCAAACGATGACAAAGGATAGGAAATAGAGGTAGCTAACAAGGGTCTCAGAAGGCTTTGAAAAGGAACAAAAGGGGCAAGTTCATTTGCCAAGGGAGCCCCTGTTAGAAGGTTTGGAGCAAAAGTGGTGGAGCCTCATGGACTAACATGGTTCAACAAACAAAAGGAGGCCAAATATGCTCCTGAGAACTGGATTAACGAAGGCCGCCTCACACCTAGGTTCCCCACCATCTGAGACAAGGTCCGTGAGTTGGGATTGGGATATATCTTTACCTAGTCGGAGGAGTGCAACTTCACTTTTGTAAGGGAATTTTATGCTAGGACACTTCTTTTGGAGAGAGCACCAAGGTCAAAATACAGCGTAAGATGGTTCATTTCACTTTTAAAACATTCAATGTTTTCCTCTTTACACCTGTTGTAAACCCATCCGAGTACTATTCATTCTGCTAGAGAAGCCTCCATATTGCGACATTCACTATACTCTTTGTGGTGAGCTTTCATCCGCCCATTGGGCAAGGGACCATAATGGCATTAACTCTACACTTCTGTTCTCGTACTTGAATAAGGGGGCAAAAGTGTGGGTAACGATTATTTGTGTCGTGCTTCTCCCTAGGACACACATAACGGATAACACTAGAGAGTGGGTTATGATGGTATACATACTGATGAAAGGGCTACCAATAAATTTTAGTGCAGTTCTTAGAGGAAATATGAGGAGATCAAGGAATAATTGCAGGTGGAAGTACTGTTGTGGTAGTCTCCTGACCCAGTTTTTGAGAGAGGCGGGCATTGAAGAAGAAAAGGCAGACCTTCATCTAACTCTAACAGGGAACCTAGTAGGAAAGATGATAGATGTCACGAAGTTAAAGGAGGCCATCACTTCTACAACTTCGATTTTCACTATAGTTGATTTCCAGGATCGAAATGATAAATGAATAGGTCGCATGTTCGATATCTTAGATTTGCAGCTGGGAATCGAAGGCCGACCTGCTACTAAGGAGGAGATGGCAGCCCTAGAGGAGTAGTACCCACTCACAGAGAGTTTGATGCTAATGTGTTGAGTGGGACCATCTTTTGAGGAGCCTTTGGATGATGATAAGGCCACAGTGCTTTCTGATGGGGTTGATGACTTAGAAATGATGAGGAGGAAGATGTTGCCACGGGAGCCATGCAGATTGATGGCGAGGATTATGATGATTAGGAGTAGATCCTGATGATGATGATTGTGCATGGCGGCCAAGGAAGTTCCTTTTCGTTGCCTTCTTGATATATTTGTGTGTGCACTAAGGACGATGCATTGTTTAAGTGTGCGGTGGAGAAAAGAGTTCATGCTTACTCTTTATTTTCGATATTCGTAGTAGGCCGTAGCATTAGTTGACATTCCCTATGGTAGTAGCTTTATGATTGATTAGATATGGTTTGTAATAGATAGTATTGCTGATGACAGCGATAACCTGGATGATGCCTTCTGATGTATGGATGATTTGTTCGTCTTTGGTAGTAGAGTTTGTTTAGTTTATTTTTAGAGTAAAAATTTTAATTTTTTAAATTTTTCTGTCGTCATAGAGTAGTGACCCTTCCATATGATAGATGGATGATGACCATCTTAAGGGAAATTAGTTAGGTGTTTTCATTTTTACGATTGAGTAAGAGATAATCACTTGTGTGCTCTTTGATATTCCACTTATACACTAAGCTAGAGGTAATGAAGTGGTCATCTTAAGTGAGAATTCCATTAGAGACATAAGTAGTTATTTAACTTGACTCAAGACACTTGTAGAGCTTATTAATGAAAAATATTATTCAATATGTTTGTATCGATGCATAGCTATAGGAGACCAACTAGAGTCTTAATTCCATGTGAGGTGAACTTAATTGTTGTGTTTTGTACATAAAATAGCATCTAGAACTTGCCTTAGGTATGTTGGATGACTAGTTATTAAAGATTCAAGAGATAATTAAGGTGTTTCTTTGAAAAAGCCATGTTTCCATGTTTGTTTTACCTTCCTGAACATCTTCCCTAGTTAACCCCCTTGAGCCACAATCCTGATTCTTTTTCTTAGCCACAAAAGTAACCTATATGCCGAAAATATGTTGTTTACTTGCTGTTAGGATAATGAAAGGAAGAGTTTTAATAGTGAATATCCTTGTTTATTCTACAAGAAGAAACTAACAGTCAAGTAGTGAATAAAGGGACATGAAAAGAAAAGAAAAAGGGTGAGTAGAGCGAAGGATGAATAATAAAGGAAAAAGTGGCAGACTTGAAAGATTAAAAATGTCATAAAAGTGCTTAGAATTGGTAGTCACTATGAAAGAAAGATCATTCCTACCCGTCCCTTAGCTGACATTATAACCAAGAAAAGTCCTTATGATCTTAATCTCTTGAAATAACTAGGTAGTCTAAGTGTACATAAAGGGCAAGCTTATTGTATGAGACATATGTATGATAAATCTTTTCTAAGTGTGAGTGTGCCTTGCTTATTATGTTTCATTCTTTGCATTGATAATTTGAGAGAGGAACATCACTAAAAGTGAGGGGCATAAGATGTCTAAGTTAGTATACTATGTGTTGCATATATCATATTTAATCATGTTCGCTCGGTTTAGAAAAATGAGATGGTTATAGAAGTTGTGTAGTCTTGAATGTGAAAACTCCACACATGCTTGATTTGAATTGCTATAAGTTGATGAACCACTTAATAATATGCTATATTCTTGTTGGTTGAGTTTGAATTTATAGATGTGATATATGGTGAGAAAATATGAGATTATTAACGGAGTTGAGGATTGTTCGAGGACGAACAATGGTTTAACTGTGGGGTGGGGATGTTAGGCATATTCTTATGCCTATTTGCCATATTTTTACCCATATGTTTCCTTATTTTGAGTTCATAATCCTTATGATATACAAGAATTAATGTTTTCATGTGTCTTTTGAGCTAAAAAAATGTTTTAGGTGTTTTTGAGCATGACACCAAGGGAAAAGGACCCAAAATGAACCAAAGTGTTAAGAAAGAAGAGTTCATGAAAGTCAGCTTGGGGAAATAGCCGACATGGCGCACCAAACTCTGAACATCAAAAAATATGCACCAAAGTTTGTGTTATGGGTGGCATGGGGTGCTAGGTCCTGAACATAAAATGAGACTTTGATCAACACCTTGACGAGATGAGAGGCGTAGAGCGCCTAAAGCATCCCGGACTTAGGAAATTTTTCCAACATTCTAGTGCTTTGGATGGAGTGGGGTGCCAGAAGGGTTCAATTGCTCAAAATTTTGACTAATACTCTAGTTCTTTGAGTGGCATGGGGCATCTGGAGGATCCAGAAGTTTAGAAATTTGGTTAATACCTTGTTCTATGGCTTGCGTGGGATGCCTAGAGTAAAACATCAGAGGAAAATTGAGCCAAACTTTGGGCTATAGAGGGCACGATGCGCCAGACCTATTCTAAGACATATTTTTCTGATTATGAAGCTAATTATTTGAGGGCAAAAGCATCATTTGAGGGCTTACATATAAATAAAACATCTAAGTCATGTTTTAGCCATTATACATCATTTTTTATCGTACTAAGGGTTATAACATAGCTTTGGAGGAGAGACAAGTTCTTAACTTAGGTTTCTTCTTTTATCTATCGTTTTACTTTGAATGATGATGATATCTTTATTTTTTTCGTGTGTATGAGTGTCTAAACGCCCATTCTAGGGTTTTAGCCATATCTATGGTTGAAGTTGAAAAGATTTATTATGGTTAGTTTTGATTCTTCGTTGAAGGTTGTTTATATTTACTTATTTTAATTACTTATTCGCTAGACTGATCACCTTGTGAATATATCTATTGGCTTTTTGTTGAACTCGGGAGAGGGAAAAGAAAGGGTTAAAAGTAAATGTAAAATAGGAATTCAATGATCCTTTGGCACATTGGTTGAAGGTTAGAAGTTGTTGATGAGGATAGGACTATACCCTTCAACCCTGTTTGATTGATATACAAGTAGGCATAATAGTTATTTTATGTTTTCCAGTGACCATAGAGATATAGGAATTATGGTTCATGAGATAGTCCTTGGATGCTCAGGAGAGTAGCAAGAAATGGTATTGTAACTTGCAAATAGGAACCTTAGGAAGAAGTAATATAGTGTAATCAAGTCTTGATAACTCAACCTGAAGCGAAAGTGCCATTTCCCTAGATCTTCATCATCATTTGAAGTACAAACAACTTTGCAACAACTTTAATTTGGTAGTTAATTTTCATTTAAAGTTTAGTAGTTTAATTCTCCAAAGCATTCCCCATTTATATTTTTTTAGACTAGCAAAATAAAGAGTTAACCTTGAGCGATTAATCTGAAAAGTCTATGAGGGATCGATAATCCGGACTTCACTGTCCTATATTACTTGATGACCACATGCGCTTGGGCAAAATCAAGTATCGTGTTGGCTTCGGGGTCGATGCCCGAGTTGTGACAAACTTGATATCAAAGCATTAGGTTTAGGTGTGTCCTAGGTGTCTGAAAGGATCCTGAACTAGAGTTTTTTAATGGATGTGAAGCACACCACACATATGATGGTGAGGCTACAAGACGTGTTAGGAAATTTCCCTTCTTTCATGATTCTTATTGCGTGATTGAGTGTACACTCTAAGTTTTTCTTATAACTCGTGCTCTATGAATTCACAGACAATGCCTCCCGAACAAGCAAACGGAAGGAGAAACAACAATAGGAACAACCAACTCCACTTGTGATGTTTCCAAGCGCACATGGTCATCAACTAATATAGGATGGTGAAGTCCCAATATCATACTCACAGAGACTTGATAGACTGATTGCTTAAGTTTTGAACCTTTATTTCACTATTTGAATAAACACAAATATAATGGGGATAATGGTTTTTGGATTATTCTATTGAACTTGAAATGTAAATTAAACTAAGAAACTAGAATCATTTGCAAAGTGTTTGTAATTCAAATGATGAGAGAAATCCGGGGTCTTGACACTTTTGCTTTCAGGTTGAGTTTAGGATTCGAATACGCTACACAATTCTTCTAACATTGCTAGTTACAAGTTACTATTCCAATTCTTACTATTCTCCTGAATATGGAAGAGCTATCTCATGAACCCTAACACCTATATCCCTATGGTGCAGGAGAAACATGAGACGATGGTTGACAATAGTTGTTTCAACTAAACAGGGTTGCAGGGTCTATCCCTGTCCTCATCAATAAAATTCAATCTTGAACTATTTGAACAAGAAAATTGAAACATATTTTATGCTTCCTTTTAACCCTCTTAGTTTCCTCTCATGAGTCAACCAAGAGCCAACAAATAATATTCACAAGGTGATCAATCTAACGAATAATCCATGAAAACACGTAAGCATAAGTAATCTTTAACAGAAGAATTGAATGTCTAGCATAAACGAACAATCAAACTACAACCATCAGCCATGGCCAAAACCACAGAACAGGAGTTTAGCCACTAATGTTCAAGTGTAAAACCCAAGAATTCATCATTCAAATTAACAAAGTTAAAGTAAAGAATAAAAACTTAGAAGAAAATAAAATTTTTGTCACTCCCCCGAAAAGGCTGTGTACAAGTTTGATCTTCTATCGAAAGATATCTAACAAATGACCTAGACTAGGTATTTATAATATAGGTAACAAATGACTCTTTTTTCCTCAAATAATTCAGCTTTTCGAATTAAAAATTCCATCGTGAATAGGCCCTGGCGCGCCGCACTATCTATCTCACCAAATTTGCCTTGAATTTCCTCTGAAGTTGAGCCTTAGGCGTGTCTCACCAGCCATCTCGCCAAGGTGTTAGTAAAAATTCGACAGTTCAAGTGTTGGTGCGCCACTTCTCTCAATGCACCAGAGTGTTAGAAAATTTTTCCCCTGAAGTTGGGCTCTAGTGCGCCACTCCAGCCAATGCACTTGAGTGCTACAATATTTTTCTTTGGCAGTTTAGGCTCTAGTTCGCCACTCTAGCTATCTCGCCCGGCCAAAATTTTTTGGAATTCTACTTTTTTCACACCTTGCACCATTTTTGAGTATTTTTCATGTATTTCCTCCTAAAAATATTTGTTATCTAATTTCACGCACACATTCATGAAACCATGCATTTTATAAAGATAATCTTCTCAAAACATGATAAAAGATGGGTAAAAGTATGGCAAATGGGGAGAATATGCCCGACATCACTACCCCACACTTAAACCATTGTTTGTCCTCGAATAATCAACTTGAGATCTATACCTTATCCCTATATGGACTTAGATCTTTTTAATAGGTATGCTCAAGCTATGACTACTATGACCACATAGACATTGCATGTTTCCAACACAACATACCTCAACTTTCCAATTAAGCTCGGGAACAACCTAACCTCAAGAACTAACTCAGGCTCTATGAATATTGGCTAATAAACATATGTCACCTATTTACATTTCACCTATCCCGTGTCAACCATGTGCCATCACAAACAAGAGAGTTGCCCACTTTTTTTTTCACAAAAATATGAAAGAATCACATGTATGGGCGTACAAGTAAAGAATTTCATGCTCACTCTCACAAAGAATTTCTCATGCAACATATAATGAGCCATAAGCTTTCCCTTAGAGTAAATACTCCACTAATATAAGAATGCCAAAGTTAGAATCAAATAGGACTTAAATGGTTGTAATGTAGGCTAAGGGACATGTACAGATTATTTGGCCAGAATAATGACTAACCTCCCTAAGCACTTTAATACTTTACAACTTTTCAAAATTTAGCACACCTTTTGATCTTCTTAGATTACTCCTTATGCCTTTCCTTGATTGAAATTTTTTGCAATATGGGTGACTAGTAGGGAGTTCTTGACAATATTTATTCTTTTCAACTTGCACATTCTCTTTACTCATCTCTCTATTAACATCGCCTTCCATGTTTTACACTTTTACGTTTTACCTTACCTTCTTACTTCCACACTTTTCGCTTACCTCTTTTTTTCTTCACTTGTTCTCCTTTCATACAAAATTTCTCTTTTTCAATTTCAAAGTTCTTTAGGAGTCATTTGGATCAAAGAAAGGTCAGTAGAACAAAAAGTGATTTAGCTTTTGACATGGCTTCCAAAAGAATAGGCTAAAGGCTCAACGTGACAAACTAAGGATATCACGAATGGGTAGATAATTCATTGGATAAAAGTAGGCTGATAAAAGAAACGCCTATATCATCTCCTAAATTCAAAACTCTTCATTTTGTTTAGAACACACACTAGGCAAGTTTTGGACATCAATATGAAAGCATAAAATGTATGCAAATTATCTCACAAACACATGTCACATGTTCATCTCAAGATAGATTCATGTAGACCCTCAATTACGCAAACAATAGAGAGAATTCTATATTAAACCAATACAATCACATAAGAGTCTAGTAATTGAGCCTATGTGTCTCAAAAAGGTCATTCATTGTTTTCGAAAGCATGTTTTCAACTTTCTAACCCAATACTTGCATCTTCGGTCAAATTAACACATAACTCAAGCACTTAGCATTCAAATGGGTTCCTAATGACTAACTTCCCTCAAGACGGTTGCCAACAATCTATACTTGGGAAAAACCTTTTCTTCTTCTTAAAAAAATTAAAACTACCCATAAAAATGAAAAATATACCCCTAGCTTAAATATCTCCCACTTCGCAAAAGAACCGAGTCCAAAAAAAGAACCGAAGGGTGGAGACATGCCATTTTAATAAGGAAATCAAATAAACTAGATGGCATACTCACCCTTAACCTCAAAATTTCGGAAGATATTCCCTCACCCCACACTTAAAGTCATGCTCTGTCCTCAGAGCATCTACAAAATAAAATAAATCATGGGTGAGAAATACTCCTTAGGCCCTCTAGGGCCTAGCTAGCAGCATGTCTCTCTGATTCGTGGGTCACACGATCCCACACTTAAGCTCAAGACATGCTCCTTAGCTTTGATTTCGGGAACTCAGACTTTCCCTTCTCTACACGCAAAACAAAAAATATAAGTGTCACTATATAATAAATAATAAAAATGAAACTACTACAAATTCGGCTTCCTCCCAACAAGCACCTTATTTAACGTCGCGGGATGACGACATCAAGTTTTACCACTTTTCGTTCCATTGTGAGCTTATAAATTTCACCCCTTATTTATTTTCCAATTTTTTGTTATGCTTAAGGGGCGGTGGTGTAAACATGAAGGAACCAATTAATAAATGTTGCATCTTGCCCTTCCTGCCCCTTAAATGAGGGATGTCGTTATGTCTCTTTGGCATAATAAATTTTATAATATAGGGACATTGTTCCTCATCTACACATCTCTGGATAGGCTTAGAAGGCTCTATTTCTTGGTTGCCTGCCAAACACAATGTCAAAAAGTGCTTAGAATGAGGACTAAATGCCCTAACTCCAAGATTGAATTATGATTTACATCCTCACTTTAATTTACCTTCTCAACATCGACATCGACTAATAAAGAATAGTCTAATGGTTGGAATTCTTCTCCCTATTTCATGCATTGGATAGTATCGCAACACTTTGTAGTTAGGCCTCATATGCCTCAACTTTTTCATTCAAAAGAGCTTGTAGGTTAATGATACTTGAACGAAATTGGTCTATCTCTTGTTTGCAGTCTATTCTCCCTTCCATGAATCAATTATCCCTGTAGGTAAGACTATCACGAAGAGACCCATGAAAATCTATTTGTTGAGCTTGCTCCAAGAACTCACTCATTTCTTCCACTTGAGGTTTCTCTTGAATATTGGCTAAGATCGTGACTTGCAAATCATTACATGTTGCAGCCTCAGCCTATCTGTGAGCTTGGCGCTAATCCTTTCTAAGGCTTTTCTTTGTTTGATATACTGTTCCCTTATTACTTCCATATGCTCCAGGATCAGTTTTACCATATTGCTTATTTGACCATCATGTTCCTCCTCTTCATTATTTCTTGAAGCATAAAAAACAACAGGAGAATCATAATAGGGGCTTGGGGAAGGGGAATAAGAAATTTGGGCAACTAATCTAATGGCCATCCAGACCACCACATACACCAAGAGTATGACAATGTTGCCACAAGTGCGGTCATCCAAAATTCAAACATGGATCACCCAAATATGAATACCCAACATTCGACCCATTTATATTCCAATTTGTCATGTTAAGAAGAGTGGTAAAATACCTAAAAAAATAAAAATAAAAATCTATATAATATACTTACAAAAATTTAATACTTGAGCAAATAAAGAAAACAAAGTCTAATTTAGTGAAGCAAAGAAAAACTTAATAGATAAATAAAAATTCAACTAGGAAAACAATCTTCGACAAGTCCTCAACAATGGCGCTAAAAACATGATGTCGCCAAGCGCACTAATGAATTGGTAATTTACCAACTCATTAGGCTCTAAGACATGAGTTTTTGTTTAGTTTTCAAGTCATTTAGGTGGATTTTATTCCATTTATCCTTGATATTTGTAGTTACTTAACTTGAGTAGAGAAAACATGAAATTGAGCAAAAAGTATAAAAATTGACATGAGGACTGGTGCTCCACCGAAGGACACCGACGAAATGTCGGCTGATCATAGATTCCTACTGTGTTGAAGAGAAATGAATACCAGCGGACTGCGGAGCAGCACTGGTGAACCGCTAGTACCAGTGTCAGATTGCTCTAGAACCCACTGGCCATCAGATGCGAAAGATCGGCGGACTGCGGATCTGCACTAGCGAACATTCCATTAAAGTATAGAGATTCAGAGAAAGAGGAGCATTTTGTACCCTACTTTTGTACCTTTCTAGAAGATAGGAGAATAGAACATTCCATTATATTGAATTTTGAATAGAAAGTATAGAGACGTCGGAGAATTTAATTGTAGAGAGAGAAATCTTTATCTTCTTTGAAAATGTAGAAAAAATCAATTGAAGAGTAGAACCTTGTGCTTGAATTTAATTAATCATTTTATTGAATGGATATTGAACTATTACATAATGCAATGTTTCTTCTGCTTACATGAGTAGCTAAATTCCTTGCTAGGGGTGTGTGAATGATCAGGGTTGATCTGGATTGGGTATTGTTTAATTGATCTTAGATTTACTCAATTGATATATTTATAGTGTTTCATTAGCTATTTTGGTAAAGTT
>JACEIK010000136.1:31597-101964 GCA_018107945.1 Datura stramonium | reverse complement strand
CTTTACACCTCTAATAACAGTTATATATATAAATATTTTTTGTGTGCGTGTGTGTTTTGGGGGGAGCTAGAGCTTCACTTAGTAAGCAAGGATTTGGCAGTCTTGGTCACATTCTGCTCTGTGAAACCATACTTGTTGAATACTTCTGAATATGGTCCGCTAGAACCAAAGTCATCAATCCCGATCACGATGCCTTCATCTCCGACATACTCTTTCCACCCCAAGGGTGAGCCTGCCTCCACGCTAACACGTTTGGACACACTTGATGGTAACACAAGCTCCTTGTAATCCATTGGCTGCCTATCGAAAAGTCTCCAACACACAAGTGAAACGACTCTTACTCTCCTCCCTTCTTTTCTTAGCACGTTTGCGCTGGCTTCGCACAAACACAGCTCTGATCCAGTGCCAATCAATATTATTTCCGGCAGCTCCTTCTCAGAATTGTCGCTAACAATGTAACCGCCTTTCCCTACTGCATCAGTCAATGTTCCTTCCACATTGGCTGCCACCTTTTGCCTTGATAATGCAAGAAGGCTAGGTACATTTCTGTTTTCAATGGCTACCTTATAGGCTCCGACAGTCTCTTTGCCGTCAGCAGGTCGGAAGAGCAGCAAGTGGGGAATCGCTCGAAGACCAGCAAGGTGCTCAACTGGTTGATGAGTTGGTCCATCCTCGCCTATTCCAATTGAGTCATGGGTCAAAATGTAGAGGACTCCAGCATGGCTAAGAGCAGATAATCTGATAGAGTTCCTCATGTAATCTGAGAATACAAGGAAAGTTGCTGCAAATGGTATCAGGCCACCACCATGCAACGCAAGTCCATTGGAAATTCCAGCCATTGCATGTTCCCGGACTCCATACCTAATGTTTCGCCCCCATGGGGAATCGGGTTGCTTGAAGTCTCCAAAATTATGGAGATAGGCTTGATTTGAGCTGGCAAGGTCTGCACTACCCCCAATTAGTCCTGGAAGCACTTTAGCGAGCGCATTCAAGCACTTTCCTGAATATCCTCTGGTGGAATCCATGGGATCAGACATGGACCATTTCTATTGTTGATAGTGTACCAAATATTAGATAAATTATTCTGGCTGATGAAGAGTAATCAAAGAGTACTGATGAAGAGTAATCAAAGAGTAATCAATTATGGAGTGTTAAACCTTATATATCTTGTGCTACGCTTTTTAAACAACAATCACACCAATGTTCATGGATACAAATATGGAACACAAACATAGTACTTGTCTGATCATATTTTGGTTCCTTTGATGTCGATAAAATAACTTTGAATTCTTGAAATTACTCCGGAACAATCGACCACTCAATGAGATAGAAGAGTTTTGACTGCTATTTATCTCCGACTATTTTATCCTGATTTTGTTGATATACAAGTTGACCTGTAGGTATTTCCTTCTTAATCGAATATGTATTTGTCTTCTTTGAGAATGAAATCACAAACACATTTAAGATGAATTAGTTTCTAAAAAGGTATAAACTAGATGGATGCATATTTTACCGGTAGTGAGCTTTCCCAGCCAGGAAGCATCCCATCAGCAAGAAGAAGCTTGAATGCTGCTGCTTCTTCAGGGTATTTGTTTTGGTAATAATAAAGTTTAGAGTGCCACTCCTGCTCCAACCTTCCACCAAGGTCTGTTTGTGCTTGCATTTCCCTGACAACAAATGCACCCACTATCTTACAGCACAATCTTCCTTGAACTTTAATTATAAGGTGCATAAAAATTGTTACCTGTAAACCATAGGAATGACATGGAAAGGTTCTCTATCATCCCATTTAACTTTCTGTTTCATTTGCTTTACATCATCATCATCAAAGGTTCCATGGTGAGCCTTCGATGTTCCTTCCTTTTTTGACAATTTCCCTATTATAGTTTTCACCTGAAAATAGGAAGTTTCAGTAGGCAGCGCACAACCGCATCAGGAATTATTGGAAACTTGGATGGTGGTCTACAACTTATCGAGCATCTCTATCCAGAAGAATGAAGACATTTTCTTGACATATCTATTGTGTTCTAGGCTCAATACCAACTCCGCATACCCGGATGAATGTTGGTTTTCCAGTCTCACTATGCGCAGAGATTATAGCATTCTTGAATGCTTCTAAATTTCCTTGCGAGTTATCTACAGTGATAATGTTCCATCCTAGAGCTTCAAATCGTGCTGATATGTCTTCTGAAAGTGCAAGGTCAGTGCTACCATCAATAGTATTATGGTTATCGTCATATATCAATGTAAGCTTGTGCAGCTTCCAGTGTGCAGCCAGGGATGCAGCCTCATTTGATATGCCTTCCATAGAACAGCCATCACCCATGATGCAATACCTGAAGAAAATTTATCTAAGTGAAATACTGTTCGGTTCGTCCAAAAATTAAAGAGGATAAGTCAGCCTCCTTACGTTCTGTGATCAACAATGGCAACATCAGGCTTATTAAATCTAGCACCTAAGTTAGCTTCTGCTAAAGCAAGACCAACCGCATTTGCAACACCTTGTCCCAAAGGGCCTGTAGTGTAACAGAAAAATTGGGAACGCATGATACCATGCTGATAAAAGTTTCCTGAGAAAACAATAATATCATTGTATCCTACCCAAAATATCCAATACAATTCATATCTAGGTATGACGGGCTCTTTATACAACTTTTTACAAATGTTCCTTGTTATCCAAGAGGCTTTTAGTTTAGTGGTATTACTCTTTGTTAAAGCCTCGGTTAGTGCTAGCAAGTGGGCAGGACGGATCGGATATGGGCGGGTTGTAAATGGGTTAGACAAAAGACAGATAAACACCCGACCCGCTCATACTGAGTACAGACAAAATACAGATTGAATGACAGATAATATGAGTACCCATATTTTTTGCAAGATTGAAAAGAAAAACTAAACAATCTAGTGCACCACCAGGATTGTCTTATATTCTAACTGCCTTTCATGTTGTTACTGAAACCTTTCATTTCTCACTGAATCAAAACTCCTAGGAACTAATTGATAATAGAAAAGTAAGATATATTCTGATAAAAGCTACAAAGGTATTTTGCCAGCACTAGCCACTGTTAACAAGGGCGTTTTTAATACGTGTTCCTGTGAAGGGATTTGCGTGCATTTCTTCACATGCAT
Organism: Datura stramonium; assembly: GCA_018107945.1. Classification (NCBI taxonomy): domain Eukaryota; kingdom Viridiplantae; phylum Streptophyta; class Magnoliopsida; order Solanales; family Solanaceae; genus Datura; species Datura stramonium. The sequence goes on along the minus strand of JACEIK010000136.1, from coordinate 98,838 downwards.
GAATAATAGAATTCAAACAAAATTATGATCATGGAGATTATAACAAAATGAAAATATAGGTCTAACTCTATGAGGTGTCCAGGAAATAGAAAAGATGAAAGCAAACTGGTATTAAGCTATACCGGTTGTGACTTCGATGCCTTGTGTCACTCCATTCTCTGGATGCCCTGGTGTCCGGCTTCCAAGCTTACATAGGCATTTAAGGTCTTCAATCTGAACGACACACAATACTTCAATTGTATTTTTTTGACAAAATTCCCTCTTACATGCACAAAGCAGAACACTCCCAATCCAAGCTTTAATTCCTCTTTGTATGTGAGGAAATATAATGTTTTGCAGAAGCATCTCTCTGTTTGTTCCCTAACGGCTTGTGAAGTCCTTTGATAAATTATCAGATGACAACCAAAAAAAGAAAAAAGGAAGGTAAACCCCGCCAGCATAAACAGTTTTACTTCAATATTATGGATTTAAATTAAGCCTAATTTCACAGGAAATGATCAGAAATGTCACAGAGTGCCTGTTCCAGTGTTGAATTATGATAATCCCAAACATAACTCGTGGACTTGTTCGTCTATTTCTATAGATTTGTACTTAGCTTACTTGTTTTTTTTGGTGCTTATGATTTCTATATATCCTTAGTTTTCTTGTTACAGACAAAGAAAAGCTTAGAAATGTTCACCTAACATTAATAAATTGTATATACCTGAACAGATTGGAAAGCAGCAAGATGAAGGCAAACATACTGAAGAAGGCTTCCATGGCCAGCACTCAAAACAAACCTATCTCTATTAAACCACTTGGGACTTGTTGGATTGTACCTCATGGCATGCCTATACAAGAAATATGCAACCTCTGCCATCCCAAGAGCCATTCCAGCATGCCCTGCCTTTGCATGTTGCACTGAGTCTACTATCAACATTCTCACATTATCCACACACCTCTTGTCAACCAATTCTTGGAATTTCTCATCATCGTCCCATTTTTGAGTGGAAATCTCAAAAGGGTATGCTCTTTTAAGCTCTTCCTGCCAGGAAAGCTTGTAATCTTGATCTTTGAAAAGACTAGGTTGGTTAAAAAGTGAAGCAGTACTAATATTGTTTGTTTTTAGACACTGAAAGTTAGACCTCAAGGCTAGTTTGTTGGCATGGTAATTATATCCGTTGGTTTGGATGGTGAGTTTGGGGTGAAACAAAGAAGGAAATGGGTTTACAATAAGATTAGAGATGGCCATTGTTGTTTAATTTGGGAGCGTAAGGGCGGAGGTTGGAGGAATGGATATATGTGAGTGATGTGCTGCTTATTCGAGTTTTGTTTGAATTTAGTTTTTCGGTGGATTAAACACGTAGAGGGAGTACATGGTACACGTATAGAGAGAGTGTGTGTGTGTGTGTGTGACGAAATGCAAATTTATGATTAAAAGAAGGTGGGAGAGCAGAGAAATGAGATCTTGATTCCCTTCTTCTTTTTTCCATGGTAAGAACTGGATTCAAAAATTTATAGATTTGTATTTTTAAAAAATTATAAGTAATTTACGAAATCAATTTTCTCGTATACTTGCTGATCAATGTATTATTGTGATGTATTATTGTGAAACTTGTAAGCTCGAGTACGTACTACGTTCGAACTTCCACTTTTTTGTTACTTTGAAATTTTAAAAATTAATATTAGTATTCAAATTAAATTTTTAAAAATTATATTATTCTCGAAGAATTCAAACTCACATGCATAGTATTTTATAATTAACTTTTTAAAAAATTTTGCCCCAAAAAAATTCAGTTGAAATAGATAGTCATTATATCTAAGTAAAATATAATAAAAATTATATACCAGTTTCATTATTCTACTAAAAAAATCTATTTCACTAAAAATAAAGGAGCTTTAACCGAGTCTTTTTCTAGATTTGGCCTCGGAAAAAAATAGTTGCTATCGGGTGACAGATAAAAAACTACACAATTGCAACTTTATTATTCAGTTAAATTACTTTTATATGAAAAAATGACAGATTCAAAATTTTTTAATTAATTTAGGCATGAAAAGAGAAACACAATTGAAATAAATAGCATTTCGTCTAAAATAAATACACAAAGCTTGATAGTCCATTATTTTTTTAAAAAATTAATTTTATTTTTCTAAAATGATAGAGTTTGAGTCAATTTTTTTAATTGGCCTAAAAACAAATACACCATTAAAATAAATAATTAAGAGCTGATTTTTTTTAATCTTTACATGCTTAAAAGAGAGTGTACTTTCTTTGCCACATAAGCAATTAGGGGGTAAAAACTATCAAATAGACAAATTTAGGAGGGAGGGTGGGGATTAAGACTACCTATAATTTAAATGCATCATATTTAGGAAGATCTTTAGATATTCTCGCCTAATAATAAACGAAGTTATATATATATTATTTATTTTAAGCATACTTGATGGCAAAAGAAGTCCTGAATTATGATTTTTTAAAGATAAGTCTTGAACTTGAGTCCTCGCCTAGGGTGGGCATTCTGTTTTGCCCGATTTTTTTCAAATTTCTGGTTTGGTTTTTTCGATTTTCTCTAAGCAGAATAGGAACACCAAACACCAAACCTGCTTTAATTCGATTCACTTTTCTTTTAATCTTGGTTTCGATTTATTTATTTTGCTATTCGGCTTTTTTGGGGAATTGGGATAACTAATGGGATTTTTAATTTGTTATTCCCTACGCTTACTCTACTCGTTGTCCAAGTTGAGGACTCGAGGTTCGAGCTCTAATGCTGGAGTCGACGATGACCTGGGCGAGCTCGAGGTGGAGCCGTGAGGACTGAGGAGTTTCCAGAGACAAAGCAGAGCCTATGACTCTACAGCCTCGGCAGATGAGAGAAAGAGACGACCGACGAGTGACGACTCGCTGCTTAGAGGCTAGAGCGATGGCCATCGATGGGGAGTTGGGGATACGGGGTGCCGACGCCGACTCGCGCGATGGACTGGCCGCATGGGAGGAGACGTGGTCGATTTTACTGTCGAGTGGTGACTGCCGAATGGTAGTGCCGTAGTGTGGTAGACCGGGTGAGTGCCGCCGAGTGACCGCCATCCAGCAGGATCACCTGAACAGGTGGTACGCACACTGCATTTTGTGCCTGCTTGTGTTTTCACTTCACCAAGAGTGAAGACGAAGAGAAGAGAGTCCGTATTAGTGTTTAGGAATTAGGATAGGAATTTAGGATTTTTTATTTTTTATTTAATTTAATTATTTATTATAAAAATAAAATAAAATAATTTTAATATATATTCTAAGTTATTCTAAGAATCCGAAAATCTAAGTGGAACCTGGGAATCAAAAACCGAAACCGAATTACGTTATAAATAAAACCGAAACCGAACCGAAAACCAAAATCGAAACCGAAAATCAAATTAATCTTGCCTTGCCTACTTTCTATGTTCGATTTTTTGCCCACCCCTACCCCGCCACTACACAGCTTTATCCTAACAAGAGATTTTATTAAGTCTTAGTCACTTTGCCAAGTACAAATCATTAAATAGGTTTGGTCATATTTTAAATATTTTTTATTTTATTTATTTATAAATTAGTATCAAAAAAATAAATTTATTTTATGTTTGATCATATTTTATGCAAAGGAGTAGAAGTGTGGTCCAGTCTATGATTCAAGAAAGAAAATCTTTCTTTTTATTTTAAGGGATTGGACATATGATAGTATTTGATTCTTTTAGCAAACATTTCAAAGATAAATTTCTAAGATCCAAACTCGCTAAACAATTTAAACCTTTTTTTCTTTGGTGATGATGTCATCAATGACATCGCAGAGCAACATCTGCCTACTATAAATAAAGAGTTTCGAATCATTTGTAAACACACCAAACTGATAAATATATCCGAGTATTAGAGAGAGAGTGTAAGGCATACCATGTATCGAATAAGAAAATAGTCTCGTGAAGAAAAATAGAGTGTGAGCTATATTTTAGTAAGATGGGGAAATCAAAACATGGTTATTTCTTTGAGGTATAGTGGTCTTTGTAGCATTTTACTTAGATCTATACAGTGCAAAATTCGTTACTATAATAATATAAGTTATTCCTCTCGCCCGTGATTTTTCTTTATTCAAAAGGATTTTCCACGTAAAATTATCATGTCATTATTTCGTTTTCATTTTATCCTATTATTTGATCGGTGACTATTTTTGTTGTTGCTCCATATTCCCACATTTGAAATCTTTTTGGGAATGCTAGCCAACGAAGAATGGTTACTTTGAATGACATTAATTAAGCTATTTGGAAGGGGAAAATGGAAGATCTGGCTTATGTCAAGAATTTTATCAACCTGGCCTTCGCACTAAAAAGCCCGATGATAAAAATGATGAAAATGAAATATGTTGCGTAGACAGTTTAATAATTTTATTAGGCAAAGGTTGATGATAATGTGTCAATCATATTTCGAGGAAGACACATGCTCGAACCCCATGTGAGCCGCCTTGAAAATTTGTATGCCTCAAGACTAAAAGTTCTCGATAAAGGTATGTTGAGTTTAAAATACCATGATGGTTCTCTGATGACAGATCATCTGAATAACTTTCAAGGGATCTTGAACTAGTTATTTCTATAGGCATTAAGTTTGATGAAGAAAGTCAAGGCACGTTTTTACTTGGTTCCTTTTCGCACTCTTGGGAAACTTTTAGAACTTCATTGTCACCTCGCTCCGTATCGTATGATCTCTATGAATATCACAAGAGCGGCGTTTTTAAAAAATGAAGAGATGAGAAGAAAGTCTCAAGGTTCCTCCTCATCGATGTCCTAAAGGATCGGCTCGGGGAGAGAAGCAAGAATTCGTCATTTTACAATAAAGAATATAATAGAAGTAAAATTGTAAATAGACTCCAAGGATATTGGGTCTATCAGGAAGTCAAGGATATATATAAAGAAGTTTTGTTAAAGAAGGAGAACAGAGACAAGGTGGAAAGAAAAAATGGCAAAAAGAAAATTGTGTAGCCACTATCACCATCAAGATCTTTTACCGCCCTTGATGCAACCGATAAATATTGTCAGGATGAGTCAAGCTGGATTGTGAATACCGGTGTCGATCTCACGTGGAATAAGAGAGGATTTTTTTTCTCATCCTATACCTGCAGTGATTTTGGAACCTTGAGTAGGTAATGAGACAAGATTCAGAGTGGTTGGCATTGGTACAATTTATTTGGAAACTAATATTGTAACTAAACTAGTTTTGAACAATGTGAAACATGCACTCCGACGCTCGTTTGCACTAATTTCTATTGATTTTAGATGATGAGGGGGTGTTAGTACCAATGGTAAAGGGTAAAATGGAAACTCATTAAGGGTTCTTTGATTGTAGCTTGTGGTAATAAGATCATGGTCCGTACTGGACTACGACTTACGCAGCCGTATAAGGGCGAATGCAAGCTGAGGTAATAAATTTTCTCTTCAACATATGGCATAAGAGGCTTAACCATATTAGTGAGAGAGGTCTTACTGTCTTAATAAGAAGAAACTATAATGATTTTTGGAAAGTAAATTAAAAAATGTGAGCACTTCTTGGCTGGAAAAATAATAGAGTTTCATTCAAGTCTTATCCTCCTTTAAGAAAGACAGAAAGCTACTTGAGCCGGGTGCATTCGCATTTATGTGGTCCAATAAAGACAAGGACTTTGGGTGGTGCATTCCACTTTGTTACTTTCCTTGATGACTACTCAAGAAAAATTTGGGTCTATGTCTTGAAGGCAAAGACCAAGTGTTAGGTGTCTTTGCCGCTCTAAGCTTAAGTTGAGAGAGAAACAGGAAAGAAGCTTTGCCGCATTTGTACCTGATAATCAGTGGATGAATATGGACCGCTTGATGAATACTGCAGTAACAAGGCATCAAACACCGTGTAAGATTCCTCCTAAAAACTCCTCAACTTAATGAGTTGGCGCAGAGATGAACGTGACCTTGATGGAAAGAGTTAAATGTTTGCTTTCAAGCAAAGTTGTTGAACTCCTTTGGGGGCGAATTTTATTGACCGTTGCACATGTTATTAATCTATCTCCGTTATTGCTTTGTAAAGTGATGTTCCAAACGGAGTTTGCATGGAAAGGACGCTTCCTATGACCATTTGAGAATGTTTGGTTGTAAAGCTTTTGCTATGTGCAAAGATGAGAGGTCAAAATTAGATGTAAAGACAAAGGCAATGCATCTTCATTGGTTGGTGGCCTTGATGCTTGGTTACGATTAGCATGATCCAATTGAGAAAAAGCTTGTGAGAAGTCGTGATATTGTCTTCGTGGAGAATCAAATCATTGAAGATATTGACACAAAACAAAGAAGCTCGACTTCTAGTCTCGGATGGTGTAGTTATTAATCTTGATCAAGCTTCTCACATAAGTGTGCATGATGTTGGTGGGCTTGATGATCATGGTGATGCCCGAATCATGTTCCAAATTAGTATTGTTGATGTTGATAATGGTAATGATGTTGTTATTAAAGAGATAGATGCTCCTACTTATGAAGCCGTGGGATGGTTTCCTGACATTCCAATTTAGATATCTACTAGATAGCATGTTCCTATCCCGTTATTCACCTAATGAGCACGTGTTACTCACTAATGGAGGAGAACCTAAATGTTGGGTGATGAGGCCATGGAAGATGAGCATAAGGTTCAATGGATTAAAGCCATGCAAGATGAGAGATGAAATCTGCATGAGATCCACACTTATGAGTTGGTGAAATTGCCAAAGGAAGTGAGAGCTCCAAGAACAAATGGGTGTTCAAAGTTAAAGTTGAAGAACACAGTTTCACGCATGTTAGATCGGGTCGTTAAGCGCATTTGATTAAAGGCAATGGCATTGACTTTAATGAAATATTTTCTCCTATTGGGGAAAATGTCCTCCATTCGTATGCTTCCTTGGTTTAACCGCTAGTCTTGATTTAGAGATTAAGCAGATGGATGTGAAGACCAGATTTCTTCATCAAGTGACCTAGAAGAAGATTTTTTGTATGGAACAACCCGAGGACTTCAAGGTGAAAGGTAAAGAAAAATAATGTGCGTAAGCTTAAAAAGAATCTCATGGTTTAAAGCGAGCTCCTAAAAAGTGGTACAAAAAATTAAATATGCAAGTTATGGGGGAGCAAAGACAAGAAGATTTCTTCATCATTGTGTGTTTGTATGTAGATTTTCTGGCGATGATTTTATCATTCTTGTCACGTCCCGCCCTCAGGGGGTATGATCACACCATGCCCTACTAGGACTCCGAATCGGCTAGATTACCGAGCCCAAGCACTCGTGCCCGGATGGCTCTAACTCGATTCACTAACTGACCTGAAGAGTATAGCTGCATTGTGAATATGCTCCGCCATGGGCTAGGCCTATAGCCACCCGTACAACAATAAACCCAACCGTAATCTCTTTAATATAAGGGAACCTATGCAGCCGACAAGGCCAACATGCTAACTAGTTACTTCAATCAATATAATGATGCTAAAAATGAGCCTACGTGACTCACAAGGTCACTACTACTAACGAATAAGGCCTCATCATTAATATAAAACAACTAAACATACGCACTACTCTACACTACCCACAATCAAACCATGTAAATATATATACCCGCAAGCCTCTAAGAATATCGATAAGATGGCCTGAAAGGGCCCTACCATCTGCATCGCATAAACAAAAGAAAGAAAATATACTTAGCTGCTAGATCCGATGACAGAGCCGATGACTCTATGAGCTGGCTAGGAATCACGAGGACGGCCTCGTCTATGAGTACCAGTAAGTAATGCAAAGACTTAAACGGCCAGCACACCGGTACCGAGTATGTAAAGCAACCACATAACTAAATATATGCACAATACTAGATATTTCCAAAGGGCGTGAAAGTATCCGAAACCGTCTGGGTCATGGGATTCAAATAAGTTTATCTGCATCAAGGTAAGCAGAAGCATACCGTCGACGTAGCGACCCTGCCTATCGCTAATATAAACAACATATATACATATATAACATACAAGGACCTATACCAAATTTTCATGTTTGGCGTGCCAACCAAACACGCCTATATACCCCCTACTCAGTCAAAACCACCCAAAAGTAAATCACTCCACTCACCTACTAACTACGAACCCCTGACCACTTCTACCCAAACACTATGACCTCTAAATATATATATCTCGTGTCCTGAGTCCCAGATCTCAAGACATCAACTCGTACTCGTACTGTACTTGTACTCACACTGTGAATGCTATGCCGACGCCTCATAATGGGAATGCCCATCCCATCTTCGCCCCTTCTAGCTGACGGCATACCACTCCTTGGAGTGGCATATCCCCACCCTCGCCTCGGCGGGTCGACGCTTACTAACCTGTGGGCTGTGGAGGACACTCAAAGGGTGCACTCATAGCGCAAACAGGTCCCAACAAACAATAATCACGTATAGCAAGCATGTTCAATCCAAAATACTATCCATGTTTTGATACAAGATTCTGATTCTCTTCGCATTAAACCGAGATTCTCATACCGAGCTATACTATATCCAAATATTATCCGAACGTTTGATATCAGCTTCACTAACTTTTATTATGAATATAACACAACATTATAAAACATGTCACGGATTCATACCGGACTCACCTCGACTTCCGAATTTTCTTCTAGAGTGTACACTATTTGCTATACTAGGATTACTAACTTGCCGAAGGAACAAGCTTTACATACCTTCGCTTCTAATTTTCCAACTAACCGGCGTAGCTCGATCAGTATTTCCGCTATTTCTCCTAACCGCATCCATATATATATATATCAATTAGGACTTTAAATACATTAATATTCTAAAGAAAATATCACTTTAATATATATAACTCCAACTTGACTTCTTATCGAAATACCTAATAAAACTCGCTATTTCCTCGAAGTCCGTATGAGAAAATGCTTACTTTAGGGCTAGGAGTATATTGACTTTAATTTGGAGCAATTCCACTTACCTTAGCTCGGTAGGACGATTGATTCGCTGATCGAATTTCACGAAACTAACTCCGCAGAATGCTCCCGCAACTTAATACTACTACCCAAGATTAATTTGAGTTTGGACCAAGCAATAGCGTAAATGTACGTAATTTTCAAAGAAACCTCGTACTTCTTTTTCTGGTTACTGAAAATTATTGATAATGATCTAAAAAACCGAAGTGGAGGCTTTATATAGTTGGGACTTTAAGTCGTATCTGCCGAATGCGATTTATAAGCGCATTTGCCTTGCGACGCGCTTGGCGCCGATCTTTCCCCGGCCTTTTCTAGCATGTATGGCATTCTAAAACCTTAACCAACATGTGATTAGGGTCATCTACATGACAAGAATTTACTGGGTGTAACAATTCTCTTGTTATATGTGGATGATATGTTGATTGTAAGTGTGAATACTTTCGGATTAACGAGTTGAAGAAATAGTTGTATAAGTCTTTCGCTATGAAAGACTTGGGTCATGCTAAGCAAATTTTGTGCACGAGGATTACTCGTCTCAGAGATAAAAGAAAGCTTTATTTTTCATAGGAGAAGTACATTGAACGTACGGAGCACTTCATGAAGAATGCCAAGCTTTGCCGAACACCTCTCGTCAAGTTATATGAAGTTGGAGCAAGAAGAAGTGTCCTATAACAATGGGAGGAGAAAGAGTGGCTGGATAGGTTCATATTCCTCCGTCGTCGAAATTTTAATGTATACAATGGTGTGTACTGCACTGATATTGCTCATGCAATCGCTTGTTAAAGGTGTTTCTTGAAAATCCTGGGAAAGAGTATCGAGAAGTCATGGAAGTGGATACTTAGGTATCTAAGAGTAAGCTCCAATAAATGCCCGTGTTTTGGGGGATCAAATCAATCTTGAAGGGCTACATAGATACCGATATCAAAGTGACCTTGATAATAGAAAACTTCTACCGGATATCTATTACATTTCTTCAGGGAGATATATCACACAATCGAAGTTGTGAAGTGTGTTGCACTATCTACAACTGAAGTAGAATACATTACCGCCACTAAAGCTAGCAAGGAGATGATAAGGACTGCGATTTCTTTAAGAACTTGAATTGCGGCAACAAAGTACGTTATTTATTCTCGACCTGCTAAAGTGCAATACACTTGAGCAAAAACCTTATGTTCCATGCAAGAACAAAATACATCAACATCAAATATCATTGATTCGTGGATTTATGGAGAGTGAATCATTTCTCGTCAAAAAGATTCACACAAGTGAAAATCCTTGGATATGCTGACCAGATACTAAGAGACAAGTTTGACCTAAGGTAAAACTGTAGGCATGAGCACTCCAAAAATGGAGATAATTTCCTTCGTGTGAATGGGACCGGAGGGGGAGATTTGTGGGGTTCAAATTTCATGATCTGCTGAAGAAAGTCTTCCTTTTTATTTCAAGGATATGGACATATGACAGTTGATGTTTTTTGACAAACATTTCAAAGATATGAAAGGATTTGGCCATCACAAGAATTTGACCTTTTTTTTTGTGATGATTATCATCAATGACATCGTAGCAATATTCAAATTTTCTACGAATAAAGAGTTTTGAATCATTTGTAAGCACACCAAAACTCAAACAAATATATCTAAGCATTAGAGAGAGGTGAGGTATACCATAAACTGTATAAGAAAATAAGCCCACAATAAAATAAATATGAAATGATATTTTATAAAGATGAGAAATCAAAACATGGTTATTTTGAGTGCATAGTGTTCTTTGTAGCATTTTACTTAGACCTACACAGCCAGAAATTACTATAATAATATAAGTTGCTCCTCTCGACCCGTGATTTTTTTTATTTATTCAAAAGGATTTTCCACATAAAAATTTTGATGTCATTATTATTTTTATTTTATCCATATTATTTGACTGTGAATATTTTTATTGTTGCTCTGCAATTTTTCCAATATAAAGAGAACGTTTTTTTTTTAATATTTGAAGAACTTTTTCAATTTGGAAATAAAGATGGGGTTGGAAAACATCTTCAGAGCGGTTTTCTAAATTTGCAATTTAACTTCAAATATCAAACAATTATAAATTATTTAAAAAAACCAACGGACAGGGTCGATTAGTTTGTCGGTTTTTCAATTAAATAAGATAACATATTTTTAATTTAATTAATATAATCCTATTAATTTTTTGAAACATACAATAATTCATTTCACATTTTAGAATGACTTTATGTACTAAAAGTAGAATCAAAAAATATAATCAATTATCTCTTAAATTTTGAAACACTTATTTTTAATATACCTAACACCAAGATAAAACTGAGAGAGATAATTTAGTTGAGGACCTTACTTATTTCAAGCAGCTAATATACAATGACATCCGCGGGGAGCCTGAATCCGATAGTGAAGGAATAGGTGTAGACACAAGCACCTGTCCCGGTGATACGGTGATCCTCTCGTCCTATACTTGCCCTCGTCCCTTTTGTAGTTGGCCACGACTCGGAAGATGCTCCTGACAATTAATGAAGGGAATTAATTTACTGGTTTATTTCGATTGCCAGTGGTCTTTTTTCAGAGATCAAAACGTGCCTATATTAGGAAAAAAGTTAGTTAATTAAGTCAATTCTATACTAATTTCATTATTCTTCATTGTATCCAATCTAATTTTTTATTTGAATACTAAATTACTTCTCATTGTGCTCTACCAAAGGCAGTTGTTCAAACATTATTCAACAAATAATTTTCAATTTGAAAAATCCCAATTGTAAAATTCTAAATTTTTTATCTATATACAATTTTAAAAAATCAATAATATTTTATTTGGTTTTTGATTATTATTTACTATCTCAATTGCTCAGATCAAAAGTTTTATATTATTTGAATTAATTACGTTGGTAAAGACCTCTTTCAAATCAATTCAACTAATAAAATATAGGATAAACAACGGAGGGAGTAGTTATTTCTGTAGAATATGGATCTCCATACTCACTTTCTACTGTTTTCCACAATTCTGTAATTGATAAAACTACTTTGACTCCTTAGACACTAAAATTACTCGTGCCAAAATGTTATTTAGCTTTTCTTTTCTTCTTAGGACTCTTCTTCTTCAAAATTCTCTACTCCGCACTCAAATTTTCTTTTGTTATGAATCCTTCTTTGCTCTAATATACCAATATATTTATGAGAGGGAGGGGTAGAAATCAAAGAGGAAAACAGAAAAGTGACTTTTGAACAAAGTGCAGTAAATCTCCAATAACTCTATGGAAAATCGGCTACTCTATTTCTCACAGCAACAAATGTATCTTGTAATTCTTTCCTCTTGACTTGCACACTTACACATACATACACAAATATAAAAGGACATTTTGGCATTCATACTACAAGGATTCTAACACATATATTTCTGGACAAATGAGCAGACCTTTCATTACTTAACTTGCCAACAAATCGGTCAAAGCATTGTATCTAATTTAGTATGAATCGTGCATGAACGGCTCTTCTGACGCGCACTGACACTGAGTGCTTATTTGTAATAGTATCTTCTTTTCTTTCACTGGCAATCAGAAGCAATATCTCCTGAGGGTTGAAGAAGAATAGGAAGTCCTTTGATTGGGGTGGGCATGGGATTATATTCTATTTTCTCATTTGGGATCAATAGCTTCCATCTGAAATCTTTGACCACATTATGAATAAAAACAAGAATCTCTAACCGTGCAAACTCTTTCCCCAAGCACATTCTAGGCCCTCCTCCGAATGGAATATATGAAAATGGTGTCGGCCCTTCTCCTTCAAATCTTGATGTATCTAAAGTTTTGGGGGTTTGAAACAACTTAGGATCCATGTAAGGGCATTGATATTCCAATATATCTATCACATAAACATTTAATAAATAGTTGCAAAAAAATGCGATGTCATTTGCAAGTAAATCTTAATCTAAGCAAAAACGAAAGAAGATATGCTCTTTGGATTCTAAACTCTACTAAATATTGTTTGGTTTTAACTTTTGATCAGGTAGATCTACGTAGTATGTAAAATTATATTTGAGATATGTGAACCGTACGAAAGAAAGACACCAACTTCAAAAAGTATATCATATACTGGAAGCTTGTAGATATTGTGAAAGGTCTTAATACATTCATGTCATGGTATAAACTTGCTATTGCAAAAGGTGCTAGAAGGAACTTGAAAGCCGCCATGACACATAGTCACATGGATTAAAGAAATACAAAAACATCATGATGAAATGTCATATGCAGGTATCACCTATTCTGAGAGAGGGGAACAAATTTATAAACTGGCAGATCATCTAGCTAATGTTGCACTGGATCAAGGAAATGTTGAATATCAATCTTTTCATTGCGACAACGGGAGGTATAGTGATATATTACAATGTCCGTTCATTAATTAGACTGAAGATACAAATAGATGATGATGGACAGAGCTGACAGGGTAAACACAATTTGTCTTGATTAGTCATTTAGATGGCTGTGTGTTTTTACAACCAGTAATTGCAATGGAGGGTAGAAGGAAAGAATACAAAGTAGAATCACAAAATACTCACAGAGAACAACTGCAGAAGTTGAATGCAAATGTAATAGGATATCATTCTGTAAAATCTTATTAGAACATTATATTAGTTCTAATCTGGTTCTCATTTTGGCGATCTTAGCTAGTTTTTTTTTTTTTTTTTTTTTACTTAGTAAAAACTTTTTTATTTGTGTTTCATTAATAAAATAATCATTATGAGTAATAAATATGCAAAAATAAATAATATATTAAGAAACATAAAAATTAAACACAACGCTTAACTAGAAATTAAAACAAAATGTTAAAGTACCTTCCATCCTTTTGGAATGGTATAACCTTGGTAGTTAAAATCGACTAGTGCTTCTTTGAAACTTCCAATAATTGGTGATGTTAACCTGAGAACTTCAGACACTACATCCCACGTATACTTCATCTTCTGTATATCAACCCAGTTCAAGTATTCCTTCTCCTTTTGATGATGCAATCTCCTTTTTGTTCTGTTCTTATTTATCAAGACAAAAGATTAGTTTTTTATAGTTAGGGAGCCCTGCATTTTATATTACAGTGTTCAACTGACCTTGTAAAATGTTGTCATAAACATGAGGCAACTCCACGAGATACTTCATCACCAATGTTATAGTAACAGCAGGTGTTTATTGCAAAGATCATCATCAGGATGTTATCCGCTATCTCCAGTTCAGACATGAATTTACCATTCTCGTCCGGAAATAGAAGTAAATGTGAGAGAAGATCTTGTTCAGGAGAATCTGATTTCTGTCTCTATGGCTTCTCTTCTCTGCTTCAGCAATCAACAGAAGTTCTTCCCGGATAGTGTTTATTGCTCCCTTTGAAGATAAAATGTAGTTCCAGGGAAGTTTAGGTCTATAGATATGACTCCTTTTAAGAAAATGGTGAATAGATTGAAAAGCTTTGAAATTCTGTTTGTGTCTTCAAGGCCTATGAAAGGTTATGACATGCCAACTCAAATGTGTAACTTCACAGTTGGGAAAACTTTCACCTCCTTTCCCTATATCCATATATAGACATACAAAGTTTCAACTTTATAGCAAAGAGTTCCACAATCTCCCCATCAAACATTAGTTACTTCCTGATAAAAATTTGTGATCTATACTCACTATACTAGAGAGACTTTACAAATCAAAGAAAATTAAAGTATAGGTTGTGCAAAATATACTTGAAAACTATACAAGGGAAGAATTGGTATATTAACATTATAATACCAACTTACAATTTTTAGTTTTTAGTCAAAGTAGCGTATTTTTATTAAAAAGTTTGGAAAATATAACATTTTCCCCAAGTAATTCGACACTTGGTACGGCATTGTACGGCCAGAGTTGCTAAAATTTTATCCAACTCTAACAATCTCAATTCAATATTTGGAATCTTAAATTTTAGGAATGATAGCACTTTTAGTCCTAGAATTATGGGTAAATTTTGATTTTGATATTTCTCAATATATAACTTAGTACATGTAACCTCTAATAAATTTATATATGTGATTTTGAACCCTTTAGGCAGGTAAATACCATTTAAACTATTTTTAGAGGTACATCACTCAAAAATATAGAATAATAATAAAATTTTAATATAACACATAAATAACTAAAATGATTGAAACACAATACTTCAAACAATTGTAATTATTCACAAGAAAAATTTAAAATACACTTTTGAAAGTTAAATAATCTTAATCGGATAATGCAAAAACTAAAATCGGAATTCTAATGAGAAACCAAAAGTGCTATAACTACCTAAGAAAATTTTAGCTTATATTTTACTAGTTTAGTCGGTTAAGGTCATCTTTATGAAAATAGTACATTTGAGTAATATCTTTTCGAGAATAAATTAAGGCAAAACTGTAGATTCATAATTTGAACTTACATGTTATCACTATTCATTACATGTGAAATATTTTACTTTCATTTTGTTTGGGTTAGGTCTTTATCGTCAAGTGGATAACAAATGGAAGTGTTATCATTTCAATATTTTATTTTCAAAGAGAAAACATCAGTGATTTTCAAAGACGCTTTTAGGGTATGTTTCGATCAAAGCGTATCAAAACGACGAGCCTCCAAATAAAAGGCGAGATTCATACCATAAGGCCCAAAATTTGGGGCGTAAAGTCCCGGGCATAAAAGCATAAGTCCCGAGCGTAAAACATAAGTTTCGTGCATTAAATTTAATTCTTATTATTTTAAAAGTATATTTTTTATAAATAATATTTTTTATTACTTGTGTTTATGCTATCATGTTTTCATATATAGTTATTTTTTCTAGAATATATCGATAAAAACAACTCTTAAATAAAATGACGTTATAAATAGTTTTTTTGATGATTACGCCTAAAAATGATAGGATTGAGATTTCATAACCCTATGCCCCCGAGAACTTTATCTATATTTTTATATCATGGCTATAATATTTATATTTACCCTTTTTGAAATATATATAAACAATAATCAAGGTAAATATTAGTTGAGAGTGAGAAGAACTACAGAAATCGATAATGAAGCAGATGATGATTTTATTTAAAATTATCTTTATTTATTATCATCTTTTGTTGTTGTTATCTTCTCAAGTAATAATTATAATATTTTTTCTATATTATTGGGATTTATTTGAATTTATTTATAGAATTACCTAAAATATTATTTTTGCTTATTTTCTTAGTAATAAAATTATAAAATTAAAAATATATTAAATATACTAAAAAAGATCCATGGGACTTACGCCCCGTGTCTCGAGTCTGGCGCCTTGCTCCCCGCTATGTAAAAATGTCTCATTCGCGCTCCGCTTTTAAAACACCGAACAACACTCTTTCTTTACCAAAAAAATCTATATTTTAGTTAATAGTGAAATTTTTAAAAAGTGATTAAAGGCAAGTGGATTAAGATCGATCATATTCATTTCTTTTCGTTGCCGAGAGGAGGAAAATATAACCGAGAGAAGGTTGAGAGTCTTTTTCCATGAAAATTCTAAGAAAATAAAGAGATTATACAGATGCTTTCTATTCTTGAGGATGTTTTTATAAGCCACAAGTTGAATCGTCGCTTCAATGTGAAACGATCGCACAATTAGAACTAGAAAAGCTATATAACAACATGTGCTTATGTTTTGACGCTTTTCCCTAAGCCGTTCTGGGGTCAAATTAATACAAGGCTCGAGAATGATTATTGATTTTCTCAAGGATCTATGAGGATGTCCAATCAGAAGATGACCTTTCCGAAAATGACTTTGAAGGGATGCCCCGTCTAGGATCGCCTACTTCTATGTCGACCTATAAATCACTTAAATCTCACCGAGACGATACCTTCATGTCTTACGGGCTACGCTGAACATCTCTTCAGTTTTTTATCTAACTACGTTGGAGGTATTCAATGTGTCTTTACTATAGCCGATCCCCCCACCTCACCCCGATCCCACCCACACATACACTCTCTTTTTCAATTTGAATCCATCCTTTTTTTTGTTTCAACACAATTTATTAAATGTGATGAAATTCAATAGTATTTTTCCCTTTTGATGTAGCTAGAGCTTTAAAACATTTATCTCTTTCACGTTAGAACATGCATTTCTTTTCTTTAAAAAGAAATGGATCTATACTACAAATTATATAGGTGGACATTATAATTTTTATTTATGGATTTCTGACTATACCTTTTATTTTGCCTACTATATTCTAAATAGATTATTAATATTTATTAAATAATTCCCTTTAACCAAATATAAAGCTTGAGTTTAAATTATTGGGTTTAGCACCACCTTCAGTTACTCCCTAGTTATTACTCATCTAAATTTTTATTGTAAATCTATTCCTATATTTTCATTTTTCTAAGTTCTTATTTTAGATTTGAGACATGTGTCACAGTTAAAAAAATAACGGCTGAGATTTAATTAATCAAAATAAGATTCTAACCTGTAACCATAGTTAATAACACACATATTTCCTTATTAGTTAACTTTCCATCGATAATTCTTTTATCAATTCTTTTAACTTCCGATTATTAGTTTCTGTATTTGGTTAATTTTACTTGGTTATTTGTTGAATTTAATCTTTACTTGGTTATTTGTTGAATTCCTTTTCTTTTAATTTGTTCGATATATATATATATATATTTTTTTTAACAAGTGACAAAATCAATATATTAATGAATGACCCAATAAAATTTTAACATTAGAGAGATTCTTTTGTTATAAATATTTGTTTCTAATTTTTAAATATCACGGTTAATTTAATTGGGTTTTTACTGAATTTACTCTCACAAGCATGAGATATCACCTATTTTCACTCTATCTTGTTCAAAAACAAGGAAAAACGGTTGAGGAAAATAAAAGAGCTCAAGGGAGAAATAGTTTTCAGCCCTTTAAAAATAAAATCTATAGCTTCTTTATCGGCAGAAATTTTTATTTTAAATATAAGAAATTACTATTTTTACATAAAAAATTAAAAAAATATTTTTTTATTTGAATTATACAAGGACAAGTCTAATTTTCTCTTATATAATAAAGTTGAAAAAACTGAGGAGAAATATTTAAATGACAAGATAATGTGTAGTTAGAATTATTGGATTCTCAAAAGTCCTGAAGCAAATATGTATATAAAGCGTTATTATTATAATCATGATTAGGATTTTTGCTTTTAGTTCATTAGAGAAATGACTTTTAGCTTTTTATAAACATCTTTTAGTTTTATAATTTTTTTAAAAGAGATTTTTATTTTTACATATAAAAGATAATAATTTTTATATATAAAAATTTTAAAAAAATTATTTATTTTTATTCAAATTATAAAAATAAGAAATCTCATTTCCTCTTATATAACAAAGTTGGGAAAAATAGAGAAATATTTAATTATGAGATAATGTGTAGCTAGAATTATGATTGTCAAAAGTTCCGAAAAGCATATATATATATATATATTAATCATGATTAAGATTTTCTTTAGTTAATTACAGAGAAATACCTCTTTAGCTCGTTATAAAATGTCTTTTTAATTTTATGAATTTTTATAAGATATTCTTATTTTTACACTTAAGAGATTTGAAAAGGTCATTTTTTTTATTCAAATTATAAAAAGACAAGAGATCTATTTTCATAAAGTAGAGAAAAATAATAATTTTTTTAGTCCTTTACAATTTTGATTTTTAGTTCTATGGCTTACAAGAAATTCTCATTTTTACACCTGAGATTTTTATTTTTACACATAAAAAATTTAAATAAGTCATTTTTTATTTAAATTATAAAAAAATAAGAAATTTTTTTAATTTTTTTAATTTTTTTAATTTTTTTAATTTTTTTAATTTTTTTATATATATATATATATATTTTACCACTCCCTAAAACTAACACCCTTTTTTTTTTGCCCATGGGAAAAAAAAAATTTATAACCTAAAGACAGCTATGAGTTATTGTACACAATAAAATGAGATCATTTATATGAAAATGAGGCAAAATATAAAATAATTTTATTATTATCTTCCGTCGGTGGATACGAAATAATAATTTTAAAATAAAATAGGAGATAATTTTATTTTCTGTATGGTTATGGTAATAATTAGTCCCGCAATATGTATTTTGTATTAAAATTCAATTTAGTGTACATGTATTATACGTATGTCTCGTGTCAATTTATAATATATATATATATATATATATATATATATAATTTTGAATTTGAATTGAATTGAAATTGAATTGATAATTGAGGTTTTTTTATTTATTTTAATAATATAAAATAAATATTAAAATCAAATGTGTTATTGCTAAAATAAATATTATATCTTAAATATGTTATTATTAAATAATATTGTATCTCCAATATGTTATTATTTGTTGTATCTCACGTGATGCTTCCTCACTAGACATTGTTGGTTTATAAATTTTCTTGTCGCTTTGACCGCTTATCAGCCATAAAAGAATTTATTATCTACGTTGATAATCATCTTGAGAATATTGTGTCAATCAATGTAAGTACGTTGAAATATTATAAAATAATTAAATAATAATTTATGAAAAATAGTAAAATGATAATTTTGTCTAAAGTTTGGTATGATTTGCCAAGATCAAATTCAAATATGTATTTATTTTATATTTATGATTTTAATATAGTATAGATATATAAGTTAATAATAAATTAGGACGGAAGGAGAAAATTAACCTGTTATCGTAAAATTAAACCCACTAATAGCATTCTTCGCATCATATAATTTGGTATATCTTTTAAACTATCATATTTATTTATAATTAAATTATTAAATAATTTAAAACTTACTAATTCATTCAAATACCCGATTCAACGTATTAATACAAAATGAAGTTACACAACTTAATTTATTTTCTCAGAGTGTGAGTTGAAAAATTATGATAGATAATTAATTAGTTTAATAAAGAAAAGATTGTTATAAGTTAACAAATTGATTTATAGTCTTAGATGTTAGGACTTTTAATATAATTCAAATAAGAAAACATTTAAGAAACAAAATTTTAAAGTACTAAATATTAGAGTTCTTACCTTTACAAATAAGTAAAGATTTAATAACTATAACTCTAATTAATTTCAAAACCCTAGATATTAAAATAATAATGAAATAATAAGTATTTGATAAAAACAATAAATAACTATTTTATCTAATGGTAGAATTTTTTAATGAAAGGCAAAAATTCGATCTAAGAATATTTGTGCTTTTAATATAGTATAGATAATATAATTAGTTATTTCGTAAAATATCTCAATCTATAAAATATTATTGTCTATCTCATCCCGATACTATTTGATCAGTAATTTGAATGAAAACAGAAATTGCAAATATTGTTGTATAAATGAAATCCAACATAAAAGTGAATGGAGTATGTTAATTTTGCACCTTGCCAGTGATTGCTGAGGTGGTGGCGAGTACTCAATTCCATGGTCTTAATATAGAGCTTAGAGAAAGCATCTGGGCTAACAAAATAGTACAGCATCTTCCTCAACTGTTTTGCTTCATTCCCATGACTGTTACTCAAACTCTTCCCAAGCAATTGTCTCACTGAACTTTGGCCACCAAACACTCACCAACTTATCATTTCCAAACAAAACTGTCGGCTCTAGCACCACAATAATACTACCATTTTCTCACCCATTATTGATGTTTTTGAATACCTGAGTTTCATACTTGTCCATTCTGTCCTTCACAAATTTCCTCCGTCTTTTCCATCCCGGTTTAATCGGAGAAATTCCAGTGTTTCTTTCCCATCACCGGCCATCCGTAGCTGCCTGAGGAAGGTTTGATGACGACTTTCTTCTTTTATTAATGACATGATTGAAAAAGAAGACGAGACATGCCAAAAATGCAAAAAAGGATTAGGTACACACCCACGTCATTGAGACTGCTTTTCACTTCTATAATTTTTTAGAGTGAGAGAGATATTTTTTTGGCATATAAAAAAGTAGATATATAGTCATAGGACAAACATTTTCAATTCTTCTTATGTATAGTTTTTTCAAAATGAAGTTTTGAGAAACATTTTTTTTTTTTAATACCAACAAGTTTCTCAAATACAAAGTAAATGACTTTGGTTGATGGCTACTTGGTGCACCCCCTAATAACCACCCAATCCCAACCCAAGTTAATTAGAGGTATTAAATAGGCTGATTAGATTAAAATGAATTGAGTTAATAGTGAATAGTTATTTATTCACATAAAAGTTTTTTGATTGAAATGAATTACAATAATGGATCATAACTTAACATTGCCTAATTCCTATTAAGTTTTAATTGTCATTTGTTCTTCTTACAAATTTTTACTTTTAATAAAATTATTTTATTTCTTTATTATCGCAATATATAATATATCAAATAAAAAATATTTTTACTATAAATTAATTTGGCCAATATATCAGATGAATTTTTTAATGTACAAACTTAAACGAGTTAAACGACTTTTGTGGCCTTTTGCCATAAGTTCAGTGTATTGTCTGATTTAAGTTACTTTAGTGGCTTTTCTCCTGATTCATTTTTCAAATCTAACAAAATTATAGTGATGGATTAGAGCTGGCGGCTATTAAAGTAATGGCTTGGGGTTTCAATTTTTTGGGGTCTTTATTTTTTTAAAATAAGGTACTTATACATATTATTAAAACAAATTATTATATGTATTTTTAAATATGTAAATAAATTTTGGGAGAAAGCATGTCAAATTTTTACTTTTAATTTGAGAATGGTTGCTAATTGAGTAATGAAATAATTTTTTGATAATTATTTTCTTACGTGAGAAATAGAGTGTCTATTTTATTGTCTTATATATCCTAACAACTAACGGAACTCCACATTATTGTTCTTATATATTCAACTTTTTCATGTTCTCTTAAACTATTTTTTTCAATATTGAACTCCCCAAATTTCTCTCAAAAACTTACTAAGTTACTATACTTACAAGTTACAAAAGAAGAAAATTTGCTTTTTTCGCATTTTTTAAAAATTTCAACTATTACAATAAACAATCATTATATTTAAAGAGTGTAATACTATTTCAATATTATTATATGACTTGTCAAAATTCTTAAGCGATTTTATTACTCTAACTTTATTTTATCTTTTATATTAAAAATTCTTTATTGTTGACTCTTTGATATAACATATTATTTGTAATAAGTTAAATTAATAAAAGTTTACCATTTAAATATATGCATATTGATGTCACAAATCAGTTAAAAAGTCTAATTTCTTTTTATAAAAAATATAAAGAAAATTTGCATTGTTATAATTTTTCTAAGGAAATTGTACCGTACATGAATATAGAACTTAAATTTCAGTACGAAACATCGTAATATTTAAAAAAAAATTGATAAAATATTGATAATGAAACTACAAAAGCACCGGGAAGAATCTTTTAGAGTTGATTACATCTTATACATACAGACCAATCTTTTTTGTCGATCACTTTTTAGATAAATTTGAATAATTTGGAAGCGTATGAAAATATGTTTGATTTCCTATTTAATAGTAAAAATTAAGACCATTCGATAATGAGAACATGAAAAACATTGTCTTAATCTTGAACTTTCTTTAACACATAGAGTTATTCTAGTATTAATGGTTTTAGATTTATTTTTTAAATTTCAATAATATTTGTGTGTTTATAAATAATATAAGTAGAAATAATAATCTTAAACAAAATACTCAATAAAATAAAAAGACTTATTTCTTTTTCAAATATATATATTGCTTATAAAATGATGCTAATCGCCTCAGAACTATTGCCTCAATCTGAAGAAGATTTTTCAAAATAAAAATTGATAAAATCTTATCTAAGGTCAATAATGTCTCAAGAGAAATTGAATGGCTTATATTATCAATTGAAAAGAAATTGTTAATTAAAATTATAATAATGATTTTTCATATGAAAAATATTAAAAAGTAGACTTTAAATAATAATATATATGATAATATTCCTTTTAAAAATACTAGATCTTCTCGCTTCCGACTTTAAATCCCTAATCTTATTAAATTGGCCGTGTACGTGATATACTAATATTTTTAAAAATTTACAAACTTGCAAATACGGATTATAATATATATATATATATATATATATATATATATATATATATATATATATATATATATATATATATATATATATATATTATATTTCTAGAAATGACAAAATGTTCAGGTAAGAAAAAATAAGAGGAAAAGTGAGGATGAGTATAGAGAAATATATACATTGTATATTTATACCTTATAGCATCAAATTAATTTAATTAAGCAAAAAATACATATATGTTCTTATTTTTATTTCAAAACTATTAGAAAACATTCATATATTTATATTTGTTTCATTTTAAAAGATTTCATTGTTTAACATGAAATAGCGACATATACATGTGCAAATACAGAAGCTAATATATATCATTGACTAGAATAGTAGAACGCAGAGGATCTGAAAATATTATTATCTATCAATATATAACAAAATATTGGTTTGCCTGTTTGAATTGGGAAAGTCGAAAACACTGTTTCAGGGTTTTTGAATCAATGAATGTATCCTTTTTTCCAAAATATCACAACTTGTTAAACAAAGTTGACTTTGGTAATCACTATCTTATGCATTTAGAAAAATTAGTTTTTTCATTCAAGCTGCTCGATATTTGTATTAGAATTGATTAAATTTTAACTCACGGTCATATGACCTATTTTATAAGTGCACTTCTAATAAAATTTTTTCTATTCACAACTGCTCGAACTCAAAATCTTTAATTAAGAATAGAGGAATCTCAATCATCCTACCTCACAATTTATGTTGATTAATTTATAAAAGTTTGATGGTTAGTTTCAGTCAAATAAGAAAACGTATGTTGGTTCCATTTGGGCAAATGGGATAAGAAATTGGAGTTCTTGTTTTCTCTTTCAGATTGTTCAATTTTAGGGAATCGCAAATTCATCCGAAGGTCCTCTGTTTGTACTTAAGTTGACATCAAATTGAATTTACAAGAAACAAGTTGATTGAAGGAACAGAAGAATTGACTGAATGAGGAGAAATTAAAAACGTAATACTTCCAAGGGACTTGGCCTAAAACATAGAGAAAGCATGGTAAAAACAATAAACGTGACGAAGAAAATGGAACGTATAAGCAGAATATTATAATATAGAAAAATATGTATATATAAAATAATTAGAAGGGATCATTAATAAGAATAAGAATACAAAAGGTGAAAAGAATATTTTGGCAACTCATGAAGACATATAACAGAAGTTACACTCATGTTACATTTGTTGTTTTTTAAACAGAGAAAAAAAAATAGATATGCAGTCGAATTTACAAAAATTTTATTTATGTCATTCATTAAAAGGCTTATTTATGCAGTTTTTATTATTCAAATGAGTCATTTTATATTATTATTTTTTAACAGACTAATATCTGATTTTAAATACTCGAATTACGTTTCATAATTTTATTGGGCCACATCAATTAAAAAAATCACCTAATAAACTATCCATCTAGCCTAATCTACCAGACCCATGACCCATCTTGCCCATTAACCACCCATTAATATCAAATAAAACTTAATTCCCACTTCACTGCTTGTACATACTCCAAAGACCTAAAGCCCCGTCATCTTCTTCTTCATTTCCTTTCGACGTCTTCTTCTTTATTGCTTCTAAAAGCTTCTAAGTTTCCTAACTTTCATTGTCCAAATTGACCAACCCAAACCTTCACAAGAATGTCCACGGTCAAGTGGTTCAATTGGCTCAAAGAGAAAGTGTCATGGACTTGAAGTAAATCGATTCACTTCGCGTGGATGCCGAACAATGCAGCCGGACCATTTGCCAAGTGCCCTAGGCCCGAGGTATATTATGTTTGAGTTCTAATCTTTCATTTTAATTGAATTTAGGATTCATTTTGCTAATTATGTTGTGGGAATTTGGCAGAATCAATCATGTAAATTTTGGGATTGAGATGATGAAAATTTCAACTAAGAGCTATAAGTATCATCAACAATCTAAAAAGAGTTGAATGTTTGTGATATTGAAAGAATACTTGAGGAATAAGATAAGTCGATCCTAAGCTTCAACAGCACAATGCAAATAACCATAAATAAATTTGAGGGAAAAATTAAAAGCTATTGAGTGTGAAAGTAAACATGTTAGCAGTGAAGGTGGTTGGAATTTGAAGATGTTGTCAAGTAATTTTTAACAATAGATTAGTTGAGAAAGAAATTGACTCAACAAAGCTTGATGGTCTTATGCTTGTTTGTTTTGCTTATTTCTCTCATGGCATATGTTGTTAGGAAATGAAGGTGGGCTGGAGTGTACCGTTAGCTTGGATATAGTTTAGCGTTTATGTTATCTAGGTATTTTTTTCAATCATTGACAATAATTCGATGTAATTCTTGTTGTTTAGGTACATTGTCAATCATTGGAAGTAATTCCCAATGTAATTTTGGTACTAATGTAATTCAGTAGATGGAAGTTCTTGTAATATAATGTTATAATGTTCGATCCAATTTTGGTACTAATGTAATCCAAATGACACAACTATATCGGGGAAAGGCAAATTCCGATTCAATTGCTCATATATAATGCATTTTATACAAGTACTTTTATCACAAAATCATTCCATAATGGGCATATTTTCACACAAAACAAAGATCATCCCATAATGGGTACATGTACAATGCATGCAAAATATGGTCTATGCACTCGATTTTCTTTGATTCCGCCCGACCTCCTCGATCGAGCCATGGGCAAAGGGGAACTATTGTGGTAATAACAACATTTGTTGCCTCTAAAGTGTGTGGAATTTATGCGCACCCACCGCCAGCCGTCAGGTTGTCCATGGAGCGTTGAGTAGCCACCTGAACCTCTCGATCCTCGTCTACCTCCTTTGCTATTTGGGCTTCCTGCAAATTTTCTTCATCTCGTCTCGCTCTCTCATCCTCAAAGTCATCATCCCTTGCAAAGGAGCATCATGTCCGCCGTAGTGCCACTATAGCTTCCCCTATACCAATACTCCTCAAGAGCCGTGACTCTATGCTCTAAATCCTAAATTTTGATATGAACTTGGAGTACAAGGGCTTGTGCCTATATTTCTTGCAAAAGCTAATTCAACATATGACAACTCTTGTAAGATTATTTAAGGAGAAGAGCTCAGACCCAACAAATTTAGGTGTGTTAGGGCACTGTATCAAGCTAAAGGAGGATAACTTCATTTTATTAATCTACGCTACCAGACCGGTAGTTTCAAATTACCTCGAAAGAAAAGGTGTTGAGCACCTTTCGAGGTCCACAACTGTGGGTCCCGACCAATTTCATTTATGTGGGGGAATGACTAAGTACAAGCAAAAAGTCAGGTATTTTATTAAAAGCTAGCTTAACTATATGACAAGGAAAATAAATTAAATATTATGTTAAAACAATAGAGTAAGACCAAGTAATGAGATACTAACTTAATTTCATGGTAATTAAGCATATAGGGTTTTATATAAAGACTCAAACATGACTTAAATTAATTTATTAGTAAAACTTAAGACTTTGTGATAAAGATAATGCAAAGTTATTAAAACATCAAATATACATTTTTAAAATATTTATCGAGACAAGACATTTAAAATGACCTTTTATTACAATCTAAATAAATTAAATCATTTACCGAATTAATGCGAAACTATGTGGCAAAACAATAATTAAGTTATTTCTTAATTAGACAAATAAATTCCATTTTAAGACAAATGAGTATCAAGTTAAATTAATACACTAAGTAATATAAAAATTAAGTGATAAAAATCCTAATTTATTTACTAAACAAAAATATTTTGTTCAAATGGAGGAAGTAAGTTATGTATATTTTAAACCTTTAAAATAATATTGGGTGATTACTTACAATATAAACTTACTTATTAAATACGCGAATTGTTACACCCCATAAAATTCTCGACATGTAGATGGCCTATTCGCATGTTGGTTAAGAGTTTTGGAATGCCATACATGCTAGGAAAAGGCTCCGGGAAAGACCGGATAAGAAACCTGCCGAACCATCGCGGGAGGAGCCGCGTAGCCCCTCCGCGAGTTGGCAACATGCCACGGGAGGGAGGGCCTTTGGCTGGCAATATATCACCCGAGGCCCGCCTGGTGCCTGGGCATAAAAAGCCTCCAACTTCGCTTTTAATGATATAATTCATAAAATTTCCAGAGAGCAACTAGGAAATAGTAGAGGAACAGAGAGGAACGAAAGATTTCAATTAAAAACGCTCCATTATGCCGTCAAACATACCCAAACTTAAATTAACTCAAGATACGAGGTATTACAAAGAAGGAGCATTCCTACGGATTTAGTTTCGTGAAATTCGGGCCGCTAATCAAGGTCAGGCTACCGAAAGGTTAAGGTAAGTGGAATTGCTCCAAATTAGTGTCAATATACTCCTAGCCCTAAAGTGAGTATTTCTCCCTTCTGAACTTCCAAGAAATAGCGAGTTTTCGATAGTTTTTCAATAAGCAAAAGTTTGGGCTATATATATATTAAAAGTGATATTTCCTTTCTGTAAATTAGTGTATTTAGTTCTAATTGACATATATATGGAATATAGTTGGGAGAAATAGCAAGTGACTGACCGGCTACGCCAACAGTCGGGAAATCTAAACGAAGGTATGTAAAGCTTGTTCCTTCCTAAGAAGTTAGTAATCTAGTATAGCAAATAGCATGAACTATAGAAGAAAGAACTTAGAAATCGAGAATTGAGTTTGTATGAATCCAGCAAGCATGTTTTATAATATTATGTTATATCTAAAATAAAAGATAGTAGAGCAATATCGAACAGCCGATAATATTTCAGATACGTATAGCTCAAAGATGAGAATCCGCCTTAATATAGAAAAGAGTATCAGAATCGTATATCAAAACATGGATAGTATTTTCGCATTGAACATGCTTGCTTATGTGATTACTGTTTGTTGAGACTTGTTTGTGTTATGAGGGCACCCTTTTGCCGTCCTCACCGCCCGGGTTGGTAATCGGTCGACCCACCGCCGAGGGTGGGGGATACGCCACCTGCCGAGTGGTAGCGCCGTTCCGCTTAGAGGACAAAGATGGGATGGAGCATTCCCCATATGAGGCCGATCAACATAGCATTACAGAGTTACAGAGTGTCAGAAAGGCGTAGTTGAGTACAGGAGTCCTCTGCCTGCATACGCTATATATATCGTAGGCCTATAGTCCGAGATGGAGACCCAGGGCCTGGTGAGGAGGTGCTCGTAGGTTAGTAGATGAGTGGAGTGATTTACTTTTGGATGGTTTCACCGTAAGGGTATATAGACTGTGTGTTGGCTGGCACCTTCCGGTTATGGGGGCTAGTATAGGTCCTTGTATGTTATATATGTATATATATGTTATTTATTAGCTAGACAGCCAGATCGCCACGTCGACAGTATGCTCCTTCCTTACCTTCAAAGATGCATGTTTATTTCGCATCCCGCCACCCTGCATGGGGCCAAATACTCTTCATATCTAAGTTACTAGTATTGTTGTTTATATTAAGTGATGTTCAGTTTGCTTACATACTGGTACTGTAGGCAGTACCGACGCCATTTGGGGCGTCATGACATTTGCATGTGTACTGCTGCATGAGAAGTCGATCCCTCGTGGATCCTAGCCAAAGATGGAGTCACGCCCGTCATCCAGAGCTTGATATTTAGAGGTTTATATCATTTTTTTTTTGTTGTATAGTACGGTAGGTCGGGGCCCCCGTCCCGACCATCTTATCGCATTCTTAGAGGCTTGCGGCCTCGTATATACTTCCCCGTGTTAGTTGTGCATTGTGGTAATGTGCGTATGCTTAATTATTTATATTGTCCGTGTGAGGCCTTATTCAGTTAGTAGTGGTGACCTTGTCGGTCACAGTTGTTTAACATTCATATATTGATCTCGTAAATAACTAGCCGCATGGTGGCCTTGCTCGCCTCATAGGTTCCCTTATATTGATGAGATTATGGTTAATGCTGTTATTGTACATGTGGCTAGGCCTAGCCGGCCGAGATGGTATTTACAAATGGATTAAATGGTGGATACTCATATTTTGCCGAATCTTGTCTCGAACTGCGTAGGACCCCACTTATGGAAATATTGTAATACTTGTAATATATGTGGTGGTTAAAATGGCCATTGGAATGGTTGCCCAAATGCATACACTTGCAAAATATGTGGAGGTCAAGATGGCCATTGGGATGGCTGTCCAAATGCATATTCCCATCCCCAAGCCCCTACTATGATCCTTCTGTTGTTTTTGCTGAATATAGGAATGATGAAAATGAGGACTTGGAACGCCAAGCTCCTGGAGCACAAAACATGATAAAACAGTCCTTGAGCAAATAGAAGCAATGAAGGAGGAGATGAAAGCATCGAGAATTCAAGCAAGAGGAATGGAGAGACCCTAGAAATGATAAGCAACAAGTTCATGGAGACGCAGGGCCGGTTTCTAAGCTTGCTCACTCTAAAAGTGACGGTTTTAAGCAATACTCGTGGGAGGGACTACAAGAGAAGAAAAGAGTGAGTTCTTTAAACAAGCTTAACTGTTGGAAGCTCCCGACAGTCTCCATGATTGTCTCACATGGTACGATCCATTCTTGGAAAGAAGAGGAGAGAGTACCAACCATTTGACATTTATGGAGATATAGATGTTGATGTGGAGAAGGTATACACAAGTAGAAGTCAAGAAAATGCGCTTCAGATTTGAGGTATATTGTACCCCACTCAAGCATTTTTCGACATTGAGCCTGACATAACCTAGAAATGTAGCCCCCAAGCTTGTAGAGAAAGGTCTAGAGTGGAACAAGCCCCATACATTCCGAAATTTGCCGATTCCGAGAGCAAAATGACTTCACTTATGTGGCACAATAAAATGCAAGAGGCAACATTTACCGCTTGGTCTCTTAAATTTTCACCACCACCCCGAGAGCATAAGAGAAAATTAGAGAAAAAATTAGGGTGAGATTCATATCCTCAAAGTGGAGGGAAAAGTGGTGAAATTTGATATGTCGTGCCGCGACGTAAAATTAGGCGCCGTTTGGGAGGCAACCCAAGGGTACCACAGTACCATTTTAATTTCTCGCATTTGTGTGATTTTTGTTTATTTTCATCTTGTTGTTGTTTTTGGTGGAGATTTAAGCACAAAGGCAAGGGAAGTCCGAGTACCCAACAAGGGAGGAAACTAAGAAGCATGAAAGAGGAAAGTGTGGGGTTGAATACCCACGTGTTCAAAGAAATAAACATGCTATTAGCTAGGCCTTAGAGGGTCTCAGGAGTATTTCTCACCCTTTTGAATTTGGATTACATGCCTTGGAGGACAAAGCATGATTTATGCTGGGTGAGGAAAATATAAAAATTTGTGCTTAATGATTTTTGGTGAATGTAGTGCTTGATAAGATATTGGAAAGAATTTTGAGTTGAGCATGACTTCACCACTGATTTTTCTTTTCGCTTTTTTCCGACTTAGGGAGGGGGGGTATTTGAACCGAAGAATAAACAATTTTCTTTGTCTATATATAGTGTGTTTAGTAAGTAGATTTTGATTTTTGAACCCGTAGCTAATTAATGGCATGATATTCTGTTGTTATAAATGATTGTAGGATGCGAATGTGGTTAGTTTTGAAGCTTGCAAGAAGTGTATAACTTGTTTGAGACACTTAGACCTCTTGAATTTGACTTCCATGTGGGCCGAAAGCTTAATTTTTGGCACTTTTGTGATTAGCCGAGTAAGAGTCTCACGAATGTGTCTTGGAATTGATCATGTGGCCGTGAGGGTAAGTTTTTCGAATTCGTGCTATTGTGGAACGTCTAGAACTTGCCTGTGTGTGTATATAAAATGAAATGAAGGATGTGGACTGTAGGAGAGATTTGTGTACTTTGCATGAACCTAAGTTTTATCCCTCACTTTACTTACCTTGAATGTTGGAATCCTAGTGAGCCCCATTGGAGCCTTAAGCCTATTCTTTTGATAGCTACAAATTACAAGCTTAACTTTTCTTTCATTAGCCTTGAATTTGATCCAAAACTCCTAAGCGCTTAAGTGAAAAAAATTCCAAAGAGTGAAGGAGTGAGAAGCATGAAAAAGAAGGAAAAGTAGCAGTTGTAAAAGTTGAGAAAGGTCAAGGGTGCACTTGTTTGAAAATGCTTGATTATTGGTAGGGAGTAAGAAATAAATGAAGGAAAAAGTTGTTTAAGTACCCTTACTACTAAGCCGAAAGGTGCTTAAAGAAATGGGAACAAGAAGAGAAAATTCAAGATTGAAAAGAATGAGGAGGAAGTTAAGAAAAAGAGATGTCCTAATGAATGTTGGATGTAAAAGCGCTTGGGGAAGATAGCCACTATTACCGCCAGAAGGTCTCTACCCGTCCCTTAGCTTACATTACAACCCATTAAGTCCTACTTGATCTTACATTCATACATCCTTAAATTAGTGGAGTAAAACACTAAGGGCAAGCTTAAGGGTCATTACATGATGCATGTGAATTCTTTGTGAGAGTGAGCATAATTTTATTCATTTACCCATACATGTTGTGATTTAAAATTTGCGTGTGAAAACGGGTAACTCTGTTGTGGGAGGGCACATGTTTAATGAATGATATAATTCATATTGTATTTCTTGATCAATGAGTTGCATGAGTTTGCTAAAATTGAGAGTCAATTTCTTGAGGTTAGGAAAGTTCAACATAGTTGTACTTAATTTTTAATGAATGTTCTGCATGCCTCTATTTGTAACTTACTATCTTACATAGCTTGGGCTATAGCTGTAGCTTGTTCGTCTTGCTAAATTAGCTATGTGTGAGTCTTCATGTGCATGAGATGTAAAAGGTTTGTTCGAGGAATAAATTGTTTTAAGTGTGGGTTGTAAATCTTGGGCATAATTGCATGCCCAAGTGCTACTTTATCACTTAGTTTAGTCATGTTTGTTTATTTATTCACTTACATTCTCATGTGATTTGATGTAAATGTGAATATATACTAACCAACATGATTAGTCCTTGTTTTTGGAAGGTTAACAAGCATTTGAAGAACTAATTCATGATTTTGTATGGGAGGAATGGAATCAAGAGCAAAACGTTAAAGTCAACAAGAAAACATGTACAATCGGCACCCCCAGGCGATAGGGGCCGGGCACGCTGCCAACGCTGACGTAATACTTGGCCGAAAATTGCATTTTTGGCACATCCAATGAGGGTACGCTTTACCCATGTCACGAGGTCAATTAGCGTCTACCCGTGACACTGAGGCCGCTTCACCATTGTGCCAAATTTTGCATTTTTCAGCATAGTATAAATTGAACTCCTTAGCTTCTAAAAATCACGGAACACGCGATTTTCTGGAAAACTCAAGGGAGGCGTGAAGGAGACTTGGAGAACTCCTCTTGGGTTCATCTTTTCTTCATTTTTCATTTATTCTTGTAAGTATTGATGACTATTCCCGCAAGCGTACAGGTCGTGCAAGTAATATAATGGCTCTTTTTAAGAATCTAATGTCGAACCCACTGTGGACTGGACCAATCATCTAACTATCTAGTTCAAGTGTGATATTAAATACCAAAATATTGATTATGTAAGTTTTCGAGGGAGATTAATTAAGCTCCAATTGTGGTCACGAAATATTTCGAATTCACTCTAGGAGCAACATGTGAGTTAAAACCACATACTCGGCGCTATATCACGATTCGCAATGGTTTGCATGAAACTATCACTGTCGCCTCACACTAGAATTGCATGTTCATGGCCTTCGGTTGTTTAAACACGAAGAACTAGTCTCACGCACATTGTAAGCGAGGATGCTAATTCTAGTTCGGGCAATTAATTACGTGGATGTGGTTTACGTGGATAAGGGATTAGGGACTCTCGTACACCTAATAATTCGACTCAATTCAGCCTCACAACTACTTCCTTCGAGTGGTGATGTGATACCCCAGCTGGTCTCTAACTTCATCCCCACAGTGACAACCAAGCAAGGCATTAGGTATAGTTCTATCCTAACACAAATTATACCGTGAGATACAATCATGCTCCTACATTCTCATGTTCTCGACCTAGGTAAATGCTTTCAAGCATATGCCTAAGTTAACGGTATGCTATTCTTGAAGTGTGGTGATCAATCATAAAAACAACCAATAATTCGTAATGCAAGACAAAACAACAATCAATAACTTAATTCCAAATACAAATTCATAAAAACACAATCATAACCATGGCTTCAACCCTAGAGGAAGGGTTCTAGAAATTCATGTTCGTAAAATTACAAGAAACTATAATTAAAGTAGCATACTTACAAGAATTGGGTAGAAGAGAAGGGAATTTGACAAACGCTAGCTGAGTTCTCCTCCCACTTCTCCCTTCACTCCTAGGTGGTTTTCCATAATAAAATCGTGACAAAATGATTTTAGGAGCTAAGGGACCTATTTATAGTAAAATGAGAATCGTGCAAAAATTTAGCTCGTCATGGAATGGCTCCTTGTCACTTGAGTGTATCGGCGAGCACCGCCCTCCGTGACACCTGAGTAGTAACGCGAGGCACACCGAAAATTGCCTCAATGCCAAAATGCCGAGGGTCGCCGCGCTGGCAGGCGCGTGACACGCCGCTCATGCAAATACATGGAGCCGGCGCGCATCTCCCGGGCGTGGCACGGCACGGCGCGCCGTACGCCCGCCCGTTGCTTCCTTCTCTCGCGCCCTCGCATGGGTGCGGCACACGCATTGCAGCACGCCGCTTCCGCACGGCTGCCCCTTGCCAAGGCATGTTCCTTGCCGACTTTCGCACATTGCTCCCGACTCCATTCCTCTACTTCACCAACTTATAGATTAGTTCCTCAAATTCATTGAAACCTACAAAACAAGGACTAATCATGTTGGTTAGTACATGTATTCACATTTACATAAAATCACATGAAAATATATATAATTAATTAACTAAACAAGACTAAATTAAGTTATAAAGCATCTAGCATGCTATTTTGCCCGATCACGTATATTACTCTAAACATGTTTTATATTTGTACAAACATGGGTGGCTAGAACCCTCCATCTAGGGTTGAGGTCATGGATATGATTGTATTTGCTTAGATTCGTTTTGGGTTGATTTGTTAGTTGTTGTTTTGTCTTACAATCTTTATTATTGTTGTTTTTTATGTTTGATCATCATGAAAACACGTGGTTAAGCATAGATGAAAGCTTGGAAGAGAAAACCTAGGTAAGAACATAAGATTGTAGGAAGCAAGTTCTTATCTTTTTGATAGGATCTGGGCTAGGGATAGGAATATACCTATTTTACCTTGCTTGGTTGATAAATGGTAGATAGAAAGACATCAACTTAGAATTGTACTCCACCACTCGTAGGAGTAGTTGTGAAGCTAAGTTTGGTTAAATGGTTGAAGGTACTAAGTCCCCAATCAAGGGCATAAACCATAAACCACATCCACGTAGTGAATTGCCCATTTAACTAGAAATGACATCCTCGCTCAACGATGTAGTAGTGAGGCTAGTTTGTCGTGTTTAGAGGTTTGGAAGACTAAGGAACATGCAATTCCAATTATGTGAGACAACAATTGATAATTTCATACTTAACCATTACGAATTGTAGCATTGCATGATTATCCTACTAACTCTAGTTTTGTTTTGTATTGCTTCCGATTATTTCATGTCAACCTCAACATTTAATTACAAATTATCAAAAACTTCAAATCAACTTCTTAACTAACACTTCAACTTGATAATTGGCCGAATCACCCCTCTGTGGGTTCGACATTCCTATTTTTTAAAAAGGGCCACTATATTACTTGTACGGTCTGCATACTATGACCATCAATGCTCTCAAATGCGAATGAGGATATTTAGACTCCATCAAATAAATGGAAAATCAAGGTCTCTTTTCCCATCCTTCGTTAGTTCGGCCAATTTACCCATCTCCATTTTTTTGGCCGAGCTCGCCATGTAGCTTGAGAGTTTATCTCTATTTCCTTTCCTGCCCATTCATGTCAAACCATTGAGTGATTTTCAAGTGCTAGTGAATACAAGCTTGATTCCTCTTGTGCATTCCCGTATGAGTGAGTTAGACAATGCAGAGAGCACACAAGGTGGGTGGAGCAAAGCAGAGTGACTCTTATACTTGATTCTGGAAAATTCAGTGGTACATCAAATGAGTTTCTAAGGTCAACAACCAATCTTTTATTCAAACCTAACTTCCTTTCCATGCTCTCCATGCTTGCCTCAAATGGAGTAACCTTTTATGTTGGCGTGATCCAAAATCTTGATGCTCACTTTCATTGT
The DNA here is from genome assembly GCA_018107945.1 of Datura stramonium. Taxonomy (NCBI): domain Eukaryota; kingdom Viridiplantae; phylum Streptophyta; class Magnoliopsida; order Solanales; family Solanaceae; genus Datura; species Datura stramonium. The sequence continues at coordinate 63,559 of JACEIK010000136.1, read as the reverse complement.
CGACAAGATCGATAAACACCTTTTGGCTAGCCATTTGATCTGCTGATGTTCAACTTTAGTCAACCTTGAATAGAAAAAGTATGCAAATATGACATAAATTATTGGAAGCGAAGTTGAAGTTATGAAAGGTTCAATGAAACAATGAAATCTTAATGGCTAGAGATAAATTAAGAGAAGTCGGACCCTATCAAAAAAGCATGATAAATTAAAGGAGATCAATTAAATAGTTAATTTATTGCGAGAAAAACATACTAAAGAGAATGTTTTGGGAGACACATAGGAAATAATATTTACGAAAGAAAACAAAATGTGAATTAGACTCCAAGATTTTATGGTTTGGGCCTAAGACGTAAGGTATATATGAATATAAGATAGATCGAAAAAGCAAAAGATGATTCTAGAATTATCTAAAATATTAGAAAGCAAAACAAATACACAAATAATTAAAATAACAATATGTATCCCGTAGCAAAAATTTGTGCATACTGTGTATTTTGACCTCTTTGTGCCTGTGAGGTAGGCCTAGTGAGAGACGAAAGTGCCATAATGTATCATCCTACTTTTCTCCCCTAAAAATATATGAATAAATTTTTTAAACCTCATTTTACAAAAATGAAATATTACAAGCAATCTACAAAAATTACAAAATAAATAAAATTATTGTCTAAGTGAAAACACCCTCCTTCTTTTTGACTTCTTCACAGCTTATATAAAATTTCATGTTGGATTTGTCCATAATAACCCGCATCATAAAACGCTAGTTTACCCTTCCCACCTAAAAAGAAAATAGTCTACATTTTTAGGCATATTCAACTCGCAAAAAAAAAAATGCAAATAAGTATGATAATGTCCTTTTTGAGATTGTAAACTTCTTTGGACTTTTAGCGAGGTCAAACTATTAGTCCTACTACACAAAGGATATCAAACTCCTATGGATAATGCATGCAATGATATGACCTAGACTTCTAAGAGTCTTGCAGAGATTTAAAGGTTTTCTTATGAAGGCGCGTGGTCGTATGGTAGTAAAACTATTCATCCACCCCATGATATTTCAACTCTAAATGAATATTTTTAAAATTCCTGAGTAGAAGTGCAAAGCACAACTCGCGTGTACAAAGGTGTGATAGTGAGAAGTTCCCAAGTGGGGAAGTATGAACGTATGACAAGTATATAAAGCTACAATAATTAGCAGATAATGAAGCATGGCAACACAAGAGCGATTAAGAAATCAATAAATATAAACCGAAAAATTACGAATATGAACAAGGAAACACATAAAGGGATTAAGTAAACGGACCGATCACATAAAAATATTTTAAATAAGGAAACGAATAAAAGAAATATGAAAAGGATTAAACACAGAAGAAAAGTAACTTATTCTAGGGAAACAGACAAAGAAAAGAATTAAACAATGAACATGAAAATATATAAAGGGATTAAGTAAACAAATTAATTATGTAAGAAAAAATATTTTAAATAAAAAAACAAATAAGGGACAAATGATTATACATGTAAAAAAAAATAACTTATTGTTAAAATGAATGCACACAAATTATGTACCAAGCCGCTCTCGTGATATAAGAAAATATGTATTTCTTAGTAAAAGACACATGGTCAAGTTCTAGAGAGTATGAAGTGGGTATAGACGCTGCTCTCTCAAGCTGACGACTTGAGTGTGGGAAAACTCATGACTCGTCGATGCACTTACCAAATTATGAGGCATTCCTCAAGAGGTGCTATAATGATGAACCATCGTGAAATCACGCAACCATTATCAAGTGTTACTAAGTGAAATAAGGGAAGAAAAATTAAAGAATAGGAGATTCATCATAAAATAGAATAATTGTTCATGAAACAAATAAGAAAAAGGAAAGAAATTAATCATGTTAAGAAAATAATTTAAATAAGACAACAAAATAACAAAAGAAAAACACTACAAATGCTATGCCGCAGCTCCATTTTTCTCGCGAAAGCAAAATTCAACATGTGACAACTCTTGTAGGATTATTTAAGGAGAAGAGTTGTCACTCATTCAATTTGGGTGCAAGTAGGGCACCGTACTAAGCTAAAGGAGGATAACTCCATTTTACATCGACATTACTAGAATCGTGATGGCTCAAATTCTTCTAAAGCGGGCATTGCAGATTTTCGAGGTCTACAATCATGTATTCCATCAATTTCATTTATGTGGGGAATGACGGCATGAAGCAAAAGGTCGGGCTTATTTTATTAAGTCAAGCTTAACTATATGACAAGGAAATATAAATTAAATATTATGTTAAAACAATAGCTTAAGACCAAGTGATGAGATACTAACTTAATTTCATGGTAATTAAGAATATAAGGATTATATAAAGACTCAAACATGACTTAAATTAATTTATTAGTAAACCTAAGACTTACGTGATAAAAGATAATGTAAACTTATCAAAACATTAAAATATAAGGCCCTAACTTTTGAATGCCAATCGACTAACCACGTTCATCTTCTTCTATTTGGTGTGTACAATACACTTGAGAAATATTTATCGCATACATATTTAAAGTGACCTTTTATTACAATCTAAATAAATTAACCATTTACCAAATTAATGCGAAATTATGTGGTAAAATAATAATTAAGTTATTTCTTAATTAGAAAAATAAAATCTATTTTAAGACAAATGAGTATCAAGTTAAATTAATATACTAAGTAATATAAAAATTAAGTGATAAACAATCTCAATTTATTTACTAACAAAAAAAAATATTTTGTTCAAACGGAGAAGTAAGTTTTATTATTTAAACTCTTTAAAATAATTCCGGGGTGATTATGACGATATACTTACTTATTAAATACGCGAGTAATGGACAAGGAAATTAAAAGAGACAAGATATTCGAACAAACAAGGAGAAAGTCATTTGAAAAAAAGATAAAAATATTAAAAATATTTGTTTGTTACGCATATATAACTCTTAATTACACAAACAATATAAAGGAAGGACAAGAAAAATTATAATTTATAAATGCTTTATAACAATTTAAAAGCTTTTCAAATATTAAACATGTTTAAGAAGAGCTAAAGTCTAAGAAAAATGTTTATTGCCTTATCTGGGATGACTTATACTTATTATTATGAATCGTGATCCTTAACCTTAGCAACAAATTAATTGAGGTCGATCTTATGTTTAAAAATATAATAATAATATATTTAAGTTAGTACATTTGATAAAGATAAACACATAAAGTATCTTCATATAAGTACACATAATACTTTAAATCTTTGCTGAATGGTTCTTTCGCAGAAAGGGCCTAGCTTAATTGCAAAAAAGATGGACTAAAGAGTCTCTAATTTTTTGTACTTCAGTTAGACTATATGTTGGATAATATTTATCTTCACAAAAAACACGCTTCCCGGGCTTCAAGAAAAAGATGAATCTGGACGATGATTTTAATTTAAATATTAAATATTGAAGAATTTAATTTTTTTACTATATTTTAATATTTTTAATACTAAAAAAATTAAACAATTAGCACATAATTCTCAACCCCCTTAATCATCCTCTTTTCACAACATACATCCGTTCGTACATTATAACAAAGTGGTCCAAACAATAATAAAGATAAGAATAATAATAGAAATAAAGAAAATAAAATCCCGCAGACTCTCAAATTCAATCCCAATACCTCGAGTGACTTATCTCGTATATTCGAACAAAGTCAGCAGACTCGCTTTAACAAACTAATCAAAAACAAGCATATGTAGCAAGTAAATACCATAATATCACAATTATGAATAAACTCAAAGATTGACATCTTTAATGTAAATATAAAGAGAACTGGCTAAATTATAAACCAAATAATTATATGCGTCGATGATGAATAAACTAATAAACAAATGAAAGTAGCATAGTTTGGAGGAACTAACCAATGAGAGACGAATTAAGAATACTAAGCAATCTACTTGAGTATTAAAGAAGAGAAAAATATATTGCTAAAGAATTAACTGTTTGAATATTTAAGAGGAGATAAATAAATCCCCATCTCAGAAAATTAAATTTACCAAAATAAATCAATACAAAAGTTATTCCTAGTTATTTAAGGAGAAACAAATCAATTAAGATGAAGGTTTACCCTTACCACATTACCAGGTGGTGGAATGAAAACTGTTATATAATTAAAAATCTTACCATAATATTCAAACTAAAAATTGTCCATATTTAGGCATATGCATATGAAAAAAATATTCATAAAGTACTGAAGAATTCACCAAGCGGAGTCCATTAAGACAATTGAACAGGAATCTAGAGTTACCATTATTAATCTAGAGAGTTGTTGTAATTTAAATTCAAAAACGGAAGGAAGCAAATTTGATCAAAAATATCGAAATCTACCAAAAATAGACAAATATTAGTAATAATTATGTAAATAACGAGGCATAGAAAATGAAACACACAGATTTTAAGTATGAATATTTTCATAAATACATAAGTATTAAAGCCCTGCTTATACACTATGAATTAAGGCAAACAAAAATCTCCAACAAAAAAATCAATTAGCAACAAAAATCAATCAACATTTTCTTTTTTGGATAGTTTTATCAGGGGTACTAATCAATAGGGTCATCACATAATCAAGATTCCAAATTACCATACAGTTTGATATAAAAAAAATTAGCAAATTTCATTAAACTGTCAAGCGCTTAAGTAAACGAATGAACACTTAAAAATTTGATTTGCTAGAACCAACAGGTTGAACAAGTCACTGGTGTTAGGATGATAGGGAATTAGGATGTATAAAATAGGGAATTTTCACATAATACATGAACTACATAGAAGAAAAGAATTTAGGCAAAAATCACCACCAAAACTCATGAATCTGTCAAGAGAACTCACGTATCTGTCAAAAAGAACTACTTAAGAAAGCAAGGGAGTATAAGATGGAGAATTTACACATAATTATTTGCAGAAAAGCGGAGCAAGACATGTCGGGATTCTAGGGCAGAAAAATCTCCTTTCGGAGGATATTATCTCAGATCTACAAACCAGAATTAAAGAAAGCAGAGAAGCAGAGAAAGCTCTTAATAAATCATATTTAAAACTGATTCAAATCATCATAAATCAGATACTAGACCCGGCTCAGTAATGAACGAGATTTTACCTTACTGCAAATTGATCTATGCAGCGATATTATTCATGCTAGATTTTATTTTACGTTGCTGAGATTCTTCTTGCCTCAAACCGGACCCTCATGGTGATGAGCGATTTTTTGGTGGAAGTAACAGGAGCGGTGAGGCGGGTGATGTTGGAGAGAGGAGAAGGATGTTTGGGTAGAGAGAGATGAGGTGGAAAGAGCAGTCGAAGACTGCGTCGCTATTGGCTCGCTGGACGGAGCAGATCAAGTAGTTCTGGTTTCGCTGAGGGGCGAAGTAGTAGTGGTGTGGAGTTGTTGCGGCTGAACAAGAGGCGGAGAAGAGACGCAGCGGCGACTGTTACTGGAACAGTGATGGGCGAAGAGGAAGAAGATGAAGTCGCGGGTCGCTGGCCGGAGTTTAGCCGGAACAGTAAAAGGAGGGGACAACGAGAGAGAGGGGGAAGTCTGTCGGGATGCGGCGGCGTTGGTGAGAGGGGAAGGCAAGAATGAAATTCTTCGGGTTTGGGGATTTGGGGTTAGATTAAAAGATGAAATTAATTGTTAGCCGTTGGATCTGAATAGATGAATGCCTGAGATTTATTTAGTTTAGGATTTGGTTCGGGTCACGGTCGAACGGGTTAAACGGGTCAAGAATGGGTTTTACAAAGTTGAAATTTGATTTAAAAAATTGGCCATATTTTGATCAAATTGGCTAGAATTGACATAAATTAAATAAAATGTGGCTAGAGTATAAAATGAATTTTGAGGAAAAATGAATTAGTTGGCTATTAAATTAATAAAAATACTACACTTATAAATATTTAATAAATAGAAATATAATAGTCTATAGTTTATGATAAATGATATAAATATTATTATTACTAAATAAAAAAAAAAACCAATAAAAGGTTGAAATTTCTTAATCTTTTCTTTTTTAAAATTATATATATATATATATATATAAAAAAATTAAAAAAATTAAAAAAATTAAAAAAATTAAAAAAATTAAAAAAATTAAAAAAATTAAAAAAATTAAAAATATTTTTAAAAAATATAACTTGGAAAGATGTGCAAATAAATAAGTAGGCAAAACTAAGATATTACTGATGCAAATTAAACAATTATGTAAAAAGATAATTTAAAAATATTCATATATACATTAATAAGCAAAATTAGACGGCGCATAGGAAGGTCAAAATCGGGTGTCAACAGGCCTTTTCAATGACTCTTTAATCATCTCTGTAATGGTCAATCGTGGAGGAAAGCTTCGTGGTTTGCCTCTGGGTCAGCACATTGCAACCCGAACCATCCGGGGGATGCCGAGAGTGTCCGCACAGGCTATGGTGCAACCTAAGCAAGTGTCGAAGAGTAAGCTAGTGCTTCATCCGAAGCCTAAGTGGAGGTGCTTGGTATGTGATTGCCCAGTTGTCCTGGCTGTCAAAAGTCAAACTTGCCCTCGAAAGATGAGGCTCACACTTTCTTTTCTTCAAACTTTGGGTTCATCCGCCTTGAATTTTTGTGATGTCCACAACTTATTTTGCTCAGATATTTTCATCAATTCTTGCTATTTCGGGACGCAGTATCACAACATAGATTTGTGATGTTGACCGAAAAGGGTAGGGATGTGTATGCCTGTCGAGCTCGATCCCTCATTCCATTGCAAATGATATCCCCCTACGTTGATGTGCACTCCCTTCATGATAGAAGAAATTAGGATTGCTCGTGATATAGGTACCTCATTATCATTTTTTGATCAAGGTCAAATTTAGAGTAGACAAACCTCTAACCAATGCTCATTTGAATGTCGAGGCCGCTCAAGATCCGCCCACCCTCAAGGGTCTGGGCTGGCGTGATCACTTAACAAAGATGCTATCCTGTATAGTGGCTGTCCGTATTCTCCAATTTGGCCAAGTAATCCGTGGCATCTACATCATCGTCATCAAAATATGTCTTGTTAATGGCCTTGGCACTACATTCTACTTTAATGCCTTTGACTTTTACCTTCCAAACATGGTTAGGATTTTAGTGGGATGGTTGATTTTGTGCTTCGAGCCGCCGAGTGTGAAGCATAGAACCTACAAACCAATTGGGGATAGTACTCGCTCGGTGGCGTTGTAAATATCTCGCGCATATCTCCTATCCGGTGTAAATATATCTCGGAAAAATCTTTTCATCCTGCCTGTGACCGAACTTTTTCTCCTCATTGAAGTTTGAGGTTTTGTATCCCCTCAAAGAACTTCTCTCTTTATGCCAGAGACGCCATATTGAATCCTGAGAACATCTTCTCCTCTCTTATGATGGAGTTCAGCCCGCCTTTCCTCATCCTCCTTCTGCCTTGGCGGGCGCTTCCTCAAACTCGGATCTAACCGATTCCGCCCTCTGTGGATCTCTTCTTTTCCTTACCCTTATCCATGTGGGCCACCTGCTTTGATGTATGAGAACGAGGGTCATCGGGAAGTCATCCCGCAAAAATTAAATTTTTATCACTTGCAAATCAAAATTAAATACATCGCGTAAAGAAAGCAGTAACTACATCATTGTCCCAATCCATGATCTAATCTACGCCCCACGCTTCAAATGCACGTTGCCCGGGTCTTCATCACGTAAAACAGTCACTACATAGTTAGTGACTCAGTCCCCATGGTTCAATACGTACACTTGTAGAACCATGGTCCACAATATTAGAACTAGAAAGTGAAAAATCAACAACTCACTCTTCCTTGAGAAAATAATATGTAGTAATCAAGGAGTAAAATTGGTTTCATTGAGCAAAGTTCACTTATGTATTCTATGGAACATGGTGAGTATGAACTCGACATAAAAATCAAATAATTTGATCCGTACTTTTAAGCAGATTGTTGATTCTTGCGTGAGTTATCCCTTTGACTTGTATATTAATATCTAAAAAAAATTAATATTTAGTTAGATTTGAAAATATAATTGAAATTGTTGGCTTTGAGCTGAGGTTTGATCGAATGGAGTAGTTTTATAATAAGCAAAGTGATTTCTCTTGGCCTTTTTTGTTGATGCTTCTCTTCACCTTACATCTAAGTTGGTCTTTATATTGATGCTTATCTTGGCATTTTTATTGATAATTCTTTAAAATTTTATTTTCATATCCTCTTCAATAAGAGCTGAGAGAAAATCAAAGAAAAAATAGAGTGGGTGTCCTTAAAGTAACGGTTCACTTAGTATTTAAAATAAAATTAAAATACAAATACAAGAAATGCTGGATCATGTAATACTAAGCGTTTCATTGCAAAGGGCAAACAGATTATCGAAACGCTCGCAAAGGATACCGCGATCGAGGTTAAAATTTCGTGTCCAGCGTTTATGATGCAAATACTAAATATCCTAAGAAAAAAGCTAGTCCTATCCAAATCCCGTGAAGTTTCGGGAGTTTAGGCTGTTTCAAAACCGCTGGCCAGCTGCCTGCCAGACCCGTGGTTCGCAAGCTACCGGAATTACATGCATGCTAAATGGTAAACAACAGATGTGTCCTCTACTGCATCATGATAAGAATTATAGGAGCAATTAATTTATCATATTAGCGCTATTGGTAGGAAAAATAAGCTAAATAAAAAATATTACAAAAATTTAATGTAAAATTTTAATTTTAATTAAATTACATGTTTTTTTTGTTTTTTTAATTTTATATAAAAAATATTGTAAGTTGTAAATTTTTCTTCAATTTAGAAAGATACTATAATTAACAAACCTAACCACAACTATTCTAGTCTTATATTCTACTTTGAAATTATAAAAACAAACATCCAATTAGGAAAACATTCAAAACATTGCTATGCTTCATTGAGAAAGAAAGGAACTTCTCCACGCTATCCAATCCAAACAGAAAATTGGAACAATATACTTAAGATAATTCACAAAATACATAACTAAGAACGTAATTGTCTAACATCTATTGTCATCCTATTACAAAATACTTAACTAAGAATATATTTGTCTAGCATCCATTGAGGTTGAACTAGCAATCTTCAAATTTTAAAATCATCAAATGGGGCTGGATGTAATCCCTTTCTTGGAATCATCTTGATATGTTTTTTTTCCCTGACTTCATATTGTAATTAGTTGTGTAGCTTCTTTCCCTTCCAAGTAACTTTGTTGGTGAATAAGGAAAAGTTACCGGAGTTGACATTTTAGTTGAATCTCTAGTGAATTGAATTCTTCTACTACCAGCTTGGTATCTCATCCTTTGTCTTCCTCGTGGTTAGCAATGTGAGCTCTTCGCATACGACCTTGGCCTTAATGATAGGTCTTCATCACTCCCAATTTCAGTCCATAAGTACTTCAACATAAGTGCTAGGACCGACTCGTCGATTGTTGTATACCAATTCCGTAGTTCATAACAATAGTTCTGAGATGTGTCTACTTTGTTGATTTTCAATTGAGGTCTGACCAACTTTTCTTTGCCCTTACTCTTCTTAATCTCGTCTAGCTCGTCTCCCTATCAACCAAAGAGACTTAGCAAGATAATTCAACTAATCCCCGCTGTTAATCTAAACTAAAAGCAACTACTCTAGCAAGCGCTTAAAAGAAATGAAAATGTTTATCTTATAACAACCGATTGTGATTTTGTTCCCACATTTATTTGATGTCGATAGAACTCTTTCGATAAACTCTATTCACCTTCCTCTTTCTTGCTTCATCTTCTTTGTTTTATCTCTTCTTCTTGGGTCTTCCAACTAGTTTGATAAATCTGTGGCCGTACTGCATGAGCAGTGGTCAACTCTCGAAAATTGTACCCCTAACAGGATACATTTTATGCTTGCATGCCGCAAATAGACTTCATCGTACCACCAAAGGAATTCGTGTCACTATCAATATTCTTATGCAACAATACCATAATGGCATGAGGGAAAGGTATTTCTTACAAGTTCTACATCCCGGCAGTGTGCATCCGTTGTGCCCCAAATTCATGCGTGATACCTATCACCTCCTTTTGAAACTTCATAACCATAATCACCATTAAAGTTCATAGTGCATTCATATGCTATTGCCCTATAATCATTATACAACTTCATCCATTGTGGACTGTAATCAGTTTTCGAACTCTAACTTTGTCTTCAAGGACCGCTAGCAAATTCATAACTTTGACCCTTATTTCCTCCAACATTTAAATAATGGGCATACTCTTTCTTCTAAAGTCCAAGAATTGTAATCTGGACTCGTGGAAGTTATTATCAACCAATGTGGCCTTACATTGTGTATCAAAGTAGTCTCTACACCATGTCTTTGGTGATTTACTTATCAAGTCTTTAGCAGTATCTTTTTCCAATTTGCCTAACTTGTTGAGTTGATATTTAAATTCTTCATCATATGTGCTCCAAGCATACTACCAACAACTTTCTCATTTCTCGACTCTCTATTTTTAGCCAATTAGCTTCTATGTGTCTAACACAATACCTTGATGAGATACATGAAGTACATTACTCACAAAGATTCAGTAAGCCCCGTCAAATTCATACTCAAGAAAGAAATCAATATTCAACAAAACGAAATTAAAACAGTAATGAAAACGATTTATAAATAAAAGATCGATCAAAACGTAATCTTTGCATGTCTGAAATAAAGGTCACTCCAACTCTATCCTTGAGGTCCAAAGACCTTTTCAAAAGCTCCACAAACCATGACCATGTCCTGGTGAAGTTTTGCCAATCACTTCACCATGCTAGTGGATAAAATTAATTCATAGAATTCCGTCCCCACTAGCAACTACAATAACCGACCTTACATCTTCCCTAAGAAAGTACTATCCAAACCAATAAGTGGTCTCAAACCACTTTTTCAACCTAACTTCAAGGCATTAAAACATATGTACATCCGCAAGAACCTCTTTCTACCTTGATCAAAAGAATTTTTCAAAAGTCATTTCAAATATCCGTCTGGATTGGATTATTTTAATTCATCCCCATATGCTTCAAGCTTGTCAAAAATCATCTTTGAAACTCTCATCTAACTTCTCAAGGATCGTCAACTTAGGTCCTCTTCTACCTTTGATTTTGTCACATTCAACTTGAAATCTATTGATAATTCCCATCTTGGTGTCCTTAATAGTGTATTTGGGATAATGTTTTAGAATCGGCACTTGAATTTTTGAAACATGGAAAACAAGTATGTTCATCTTTCAAAGTTTTTATACTAAATTCAGAACCCCCACCTTTTATCTTTTGATATAGAACATCTAAAAGGACATCCAACTTAACAAAACATACTCAGGGACTCAGAGGGGCCGGGCTTTTTTCAATCTTCAAACCATACTCATTAGCTAATGCATAGTAATTCATTGACCTTCTAGCTTCTATAATATCACAAAAAGTCATACCGTTATGCAATTCTTATTTAAAATTTTCCAACTTATCACTACCTTCCTCTCAGTTATCATTCACCCTCAAGTCCTTCTTCATCACATCACTCCGAATTGATGGAGCATCAATATCAAAATCATAGGACCCCCTAACACATGTTCATTATCAGATGCAATTTCAACATCTACATGATATGTCTCTAAATGATGAAGTTATTAGTATGGATTGTCAAGTCTGTTTCATCCATAGCAAATAAGTCAATAGTTTTAAACTCATAACAAATGAGGCACCGCAGCCTTACTACCTTCATCTTCGCAATTATGTAGTACCTACTAGACAGTCCCTTTAACTGGTGAGCTTGTTTTACGGTGAATAAATATACTCTTTTAAATTCTTCACATAAGTCTTTATAACACAAGAAGTCAAGGTCAAATCTCTCTCTCATATGCAATATCTTCTTTTTGTACAATAATTCAGGACAAAATATCCACTTGCATCCATTGTGAAAAAATAGAGTCACTTTGTCAATTATTCTACAATCATTCACATGCATAGAAAAAATAGTTGAAAAAAAATAGAGGATCAACAACACACATACATAAACAAAAATCTCCTTTTCACAAACCACAAAATAATAAATAAAAAACTCTAATCCTAAATTAAGAAGAGATATATTTCGGGACCACATCAACAATATAAATACAAAAATAATGAATAAAATCTCCTTTTCACAGACCACAAAATAATGAATAAAAAAGCCTAAAATAAGAGGGAATACATTTTGGGACCACATCAACTACATATAAAAATAATAAATAAAAAAGACCATTTTCATAGACCATAAAAAAACTAATAAAAAACCCTAGATTATCCTTTGAGACCACAAAAACAAGATCAATAAAAGATTGCAATTTTACCCTCTTTTCACAGACAAGAATAAAATACCCCACATGTAGAGTTTCTCTACCCAATTAAAACCCTACCCACCATATTAAACAACCATTTATATAGAAAACTAACCTTTATGTACTATTCTTTCAACCTTCTCCAAATAACCTTCTTTAGAAGAGGATGAAAAACTTAGAAGCTCTTGTGGAAGCAAATGAAGAAGAAGGCGTCTGAAAGAAAGGAAGAAGAAGATGATAGGGTTTTAGGCCTTTGAGTATATATGGGTAGTAAGGTGGGAATTGAATTTTATTTGATATTAATGGGTTGGGTTAATTAGGAAATGGGTCATGGGTCGGGTAGATTAGGTCGGATGGATAGTTTATTAGCGGTTTTTAATCATGCTACCAATAAAAGGCGAAACGATCCAACTGGTATTTAAAAATTAGACATTGACGGTTAAAAAATAATAGCATAGATGACCTATTGAGTAACGACATGACATAAACGGAGCCCCCAATTTTTAACTACAGATGTATTTGAGCCGTCTTCCTAAGGTTCGATAGCATATATGAGCTTTTTCCTTTTAACAAAGAAAAATATAGGGAAACAACAGAAAATTTTAGAGTATAAATACATGCAATGCAGAGCAAAAGAGTAATTATTTGGTTAATAACTCAAAGATATAAATTTGTAGTTTCAATTTCTAACTAAAAAGTAGAAAAATATTCTATTGACTTTTCTGTAAAGAACTACCTCCTAAATTTAAGCTAACAAAATAAATTTGAAATTTAAGCAAGTTAGCTACTAATAAATTTATTATAAATCTTTTAAAAATTAATGAAATATCTATTTTATTTCGATAATATCATGAGACATATTATCAACACTTCTCCTGATAAGAAATTGTAGATTGTAATCTTGTTTGAAATTGGATCTTGTGAATAACCGCCAACTCATCTTTAGTCTTATAGTTAGCTTGATTCATTTCTCTAGCGTGTACTCTTGATTATCAACAAATGATTTCAAATTGTGTTCGTATAGATTAAATGAGAAGCTTTTACCTCTCATTTGATTCAGAAATCTACGCCTTAGTGGCACTTTCTCAAAGATTCGACAACACTTGCTCGCAAATAATAATTTATATTCTTTTTCCACTAGCTGTGCCCAATACTCAATGATTTTGACTCGCATCAACCACATAAGAACATCCGAAATTATTTTTGTACCTAAACTCTGCTTTTGATTGCAATAGTCCCTTTTCTTTATGTGTGAATATAGTCACCATTTCCAATTTCGACTTTTTTATTTTCCATAGACATGAACTCTTTAAAAAGAGTTTTGTCATATGTCATGTGGTTTGTACAACTATTGTGAATCATCCAAAATCAGATTTTTTAGTTTGAAAAATATGTTGCCATAAATATATGGTCTTCTTCTTCTTCTTGGCGACTTAAGACTGTTTATATTTTTGAGATTTACTTTTGCAAATCATTAAATCATGACCAACTTGGCTGCATCTGCACCGTGCATCCGGCCTCTTCCAACATTTAAATGGAGGATGACCTTTTTACTATAGTGGCCGACAAGGTAAGGTAATTTTTCGACTATTACCCTTGTTTAGGAGTCTTGTAGCTATCGCCAAAGCTCCTTCAACCATGTCATCTTATCTCATGCTTCCTTTACTCTTGTGCCTCGCACATATTTAGTAATTCCGCTAAGGTAATCTTGGACAGATCTTTGTGTTTTCCAAGGTAATTATAGATATTCTATATCTTTTTAGCACTATTGTAACAAATTTTTTTCAACAATTCTTGAATCTTAAAATTTAGTGTCAAGCAATCTTACCTTGTTAACTATGTCAAGAAGTTGGTTTGAGTACTCTTTGACGATCTCATATTCCTTCATCTTTTGCAAGTTGAATTCCCTTATTAAATTCAGCACCTTCATGCCCTCGGCTCTATTTTCATCTCCCCGTACTTTCTTCGTATAATTTTTAAATTTTTTGCTGATTTGAGAGCCATAACTCTCGAAAATTGTTGTAAATATACTAAACAAATAAATTTGTTTTTGATTTGGTTTTTGATTTTATTTTTTATTTGACTTTTTGATCAAGGCCATCGGGATTGCTGGGCAACGAAGAACATAATCCCCTTCCACTACCAAAGATCTAAAGCCTCAAGATAAGTTTCCATTCTTACTTCCTGTGGATGGTAATTCTCAACATCAAAGATAGAGGAGCTACTTGAAAGTTATTTTCATAATTCATCTCACTCACAAATCCTTAAAGAAAGTGGCCCTAGGTAACAATCGTTGATTTTTAACAAAAAAAAAAATATAGGGAAATAATAGAAAAGAACTTAGATAAAATACTGCAATGCAAATAAAAGAGAATTATATAACTCAAAGACATACATTTATAGCTGCAATTTCTAATTAAAAAGTAGAAAAATATAATTAATTTATCCGCGAATAACTACCTCCTAAATTTAAGCTAACAAAATAAATTTAAAAATTCTAAAATTTAACTACTAATAAATTTACTACAAAATTTTAAAAATAATACAATATCTATTTTATTTCGATAATATCCTCGAGACATGTTATCAATGACATTTAAACCTCTTCTGAGTTGCACTTTTTAATTTCATAATTTGATAGGTCATTTTATGTTTAACACATTGAATTAAACCAATCATAACTTAATCCATTTAAACTAATACGAGTTAAGACAAATTACAAAAAAATGAGTTCATTCTAATAATACACATAATAAAATCTCATACTTTATATATACAAACTGCCTGAAGTAGAAACTTTCCCCAAAGGAAAGGTTTTTACTTCTATTAATGCTGGAAGCAACCTCATACACACAACAAAGTCTCCTTCAAAACAATGAGATCACAAACATTTTATAGTTTAATATTTAGCATCCCACTGTCTCTTTTTTTTAATAACTTATAAGATTAATATCTGAACATATATCTTAAATATCACTTACAAACCCTTATATAATAAAACAATGGGTATAGAAAGTTAGTGTAACATTTTTACATCGCTTCTTGACAAATATGAAAAAACCAGTTTTGACTTCACTTCACATGGCATACCATTCGAACGGGCCAAATCTTTTTCAAATGTACTTTCCAAATTTAATCATAATTTTAAAATGACAGCATCAACAAACCACAATCACAATTTATTAAAATTTTCAACAAACTCAAAACCCATTTGCTAGTTTTCAAGCTTTTGAAACTCCGATAATGAGTTTTAAATATTTCCAATTTAATTCACCTAGCAATGCTTAAATTTATAATGATAAATATGTATCACTCTTAATGAGTTTTTAAGCATCAAAATATGAAATTCATAAATTCAAATTTAATATATTTTTTCTATCACTTTTTATTTCAATCATAATTTAATTTCCAATTTCATATAACTGACTATCTCAAATGTTTTTTTTGTTTTTTTAATTATTAAATTTACATATACTATCTACCCATCTGACGATAAAAATTATGAAAGAAAAAGAAAAAAGAAAAAGCTGAAGAAGAAAAAAGAAAGAAAACAAGGAAACACCAAAAGAAATAAGAAAGAACAAGCATAAAAAAGAAAAAAAGAAAGAAGAATGAAGAAACAGTTGAAAAAGAAAAAGAAGGAAGCAGAAGAAAATAGAAGAAGAAAAAGAGGAAGAACAATATGGGCTGAAAAATAATTAATGAAAAAAATTTAAAAGTCTAAAGAGGTAAAAATCTGAATATGAATTAAATGTATAAATATTTTATCCAAATTATCATATAATATATTTGTTTATTTAATTGAATATAAAGTTTAATTTTTCTAAAATATATATAATCAATAATTTAAATTCGTAACTTATAAAAAAACCTAAATAAGATTTGATCATAAATTAAACTTTTTAAAAAATAATATATTTTTTTTATTTTTTTTAAAATGAGTCATTTAATTATGGTTTTTTTAATTATATAATTTAAATGTTTGTTTAAGTATTATTTTTTTAAAATAGATTTTAATTTTTTTTCTACATGAATTAAAACAAAAAGCAATATATAATTTGACATCATCTTCAAAAAGGGCTCACACAAATAGGAACACTTTTAAGATTGTTTGATAATGTATTGGAATAATGGGTGTGAATAAGGTATACCAGGGAATGTCGATATTAATAGCTGTTGGAATACGTATTACGCGCAAATGCGAAACAAACAATCTGCGATCATACTTTCATGTAATATGGATAATACATAAATATAGATTTTAATCAAATATAAATCAATACTTATCTCTTGAAGCGTGACTGTGGATCAATTCTCTTTGAAGCTTTGTACAAATTGTCCAATGCGTTCTCCAGTCCTGCGATCTTCCGCTATGCCCTTGCAAGAATCTCCGGGAAGAGGGGTCACTTATTTGGGCAAGCACGTTTCTCGGTAAAGGTCAAAAGTTCTCCATCATATTTCATGGAGGAAGAGAATCTTATTTATAACCATGTTTTAGGGTATAAAACCCTAGTCCCAAAACGTATAGGAATTTTTCTCTCCAAGTAATAGTCAAACTTTCCTTCTAGAAGACCGATTTATTTTTAATCAAAATCTTGTAGAATTTTACTTCTTCTAGAAATTTGATTTCTTCCTTTCCAAGTTCATTAATTAATCAGTAAGCAGCGGCGTAGACCACATATATTTAATTAGTGAGGCTTTCAATTATGGTATTAATTCACAAAATGAATGAATTAACCTACTATAATAAAACCATGATTATTCCACTAAAATTGCACTGCACTTGGTATAATTTCAAAACCATTCATTAAATCTTATTTAACTCTTCATGTTAAGATTACAAAAACCAATTAATCGAATTAAATTTTGATCATTTAATTCATTGACTAATTTAACTTTATTCAAACACTTAACTTATTTCATATGGAACATGTAATATCAAATCTACCGCAGGTTTTCACATGAAAACTTATAAGCAATCATAAAGGGGTATCATCAATCTTAAGGTCAAGACATTGATTCCATCAACTAATTATTATTTCACAAAATGTCATTTGTCATCATCCAACCTATCTAGAATATTTTAACTCACAAAAGATCGAGTTTCACCTTCCGAGAAGATCAAAACAACAAACAAATTACATTGATCATAATAATTATAACAAGATTAAGCAAGTATAAGCACAATAATGATCTAGAGAATTTATTTTATTAAGTCGATAGCAAGCCACATATCTCTACTTGGTCCGTTCAATACATACACAAATAACAAGACAAGAAGTTGAAATTATACAATTCCCATAATCAAGATAAAATTATATTTGATTCGTGCTACAATCGTACAGATGAATTTGTCCAATTTTCATCTTAGATTGTGAACATATATAAACTTTACTTATAAGAACCGATTTATTTAATCTTCTCCGCTGCGGTATAAGCCAAACCTATACACTAAATCAATCTACTATATAAGTAGCGACACATCGACTAATATATGATCTATTTAAACCTTTATTAAAATTGAATAAACAATTGTTCTATAATAAATACTATATCTAAACACATGGTTAATAGTACATAACCCATGATTAATGTTATATATCCCAACAATCTCCCACTTAGAATTTTAACCTTTATAATTGTTAGAATATACCATATCTAAACGCATGGTTATTGGTATATACCCCAACAATCTCCCACTTAGACTCTTACCATGCATCTAACTTTTACAGTGTATTCTTTACACAACTTTCAAAAGTTTTAGCCAATAAGCTCTTTGCAAAGGAACTTGTTATTTTCTAATGCAACTTTTTTAATAGTAATTCATCATGGTCGACTTGCCTGTATTAATATCTTCAGGAATTTTATCATGAAACTCTCCCAAGAGTATACAACGAAGCGATCTAGGATATCATCTCACTCACTACTGGCACACATGACTACCGTTGTCACACTATAATGTCGAAGTCTTAATAATTTCTTCATTACCTTTCAACTTGAAACAACACTTCCATATAGTGTTATTTGCTCAATATCACTCTCTACTACTTTGAGGTAGTGGAATTTGTTTGTGTCTATTAATGTCTTCCCATTACATAAATGCAATGAACGTCAATCCCGACTCTAAGTGATGTCTCATTCGAACTTTCAGATGACTCATTTTGTTATTTCGCTTAGTTCCCGTGAAACTAGTTTAGTTTTGAGAACACATGATTTATTAAATAGTCCTTTTCTTAGAAAGTTGGTATTTGTATTAACAATTACCTAATTTTCTTTAGGACAATAAAATAAACCTCTTTTTATTTTCTTTTGGATATCCAATAAACACTCCTACATCCGCTCTAATTTCAACTCATCCTGCTTTCCCTTTCAACACATGTGATTGATAACCCATACAGAACATGTCACAAATTGGACTTACATCAGATCCAAAGTTCAGGCCAAAGGTACCGACTTAGAAGATATTTAATTAAGAATGTAACCTAAGTTTTTTTTAAAATTTTTTTTCCAAGACGAAAAGAGCAAAAATTGAATAAGTCAATCATTAATTTTATCATCTCCATAAGAGCCTTTTTCTTTCATCTTCTACATCAATCTATTATAGAGTACTTGATATAGACAATTAATTGCAATCCCTTTTATCTGATAAGTGATTAATGAACTTCCAAAGAAATCCACTATGATCATATCGTAGTGACTTAATATATTATTCATGATACTTTTCATCCGCCTTAAATACTTTGGACAATTTCAAAGCATTCGTACTTATGGAGCATCAAATAAATATATTCATATTGAGGACACAAGCACACTAAAATCACCTCTTGCCTAGATGCTCATTTGACCACACATCGAAATAGATTAATTCAAACTTATCACTAGCTTTACTTTTTAGCGAATATATTTTAGTTCATTTTTTCCTTCAAACAAGACACAAAAAGTTGGTAATGTTCACTTTCAATGAACCTTCAAGTCCACTGGCCAACCAACCCTCGAAATTCTATTTAGAATAAATGACTTAAAAGTCAGACCAAGGGGGTTTCATTTAATATTAAGAATATTTTCTTATGAGATAGATTAATATTACTCCGTTAAAGAGATATATTAATAATAAAGAGGCCATGCATTTATGTACCACAAGAGATAAAAAGGTTTATCAAGTTCAATGTCACAAAAAGTTATAAGAAAAATAAACTAAATATCCATCTCTTAACTCGTTTAGAACCGAAATTAAATTCTTTCCAACAAAATGTACATATACACAATGCATCTTATGAATTAATGTCATATCTTTAAGAAAAAAATATATTCTTGAATACTAGTAAGTGGACCTGAGCAAAGTCTCTGTTGAGAATCATAGATATAACATATTAAATAGATCGTAATAAGCCGATAAACCTAATCATTAAATTCACAATCGTATTCATCAATATATATACATACATGCATCCGAATCATAAATTTCGATGGAAAAAAATACTATTCATGCAATGTATATATGTATGCAAGATTAATATGTTCAAAAATAAAACCAACTCAACTGGAAAGTAAATTGTTACTTTTATTCAATTGTATATAATTATTGAACACTGGTTCCATTGATCCAACATGTAACTCACTGGAGAGTTAATACATATTATCAATAACTAGTGATGAAAACCACAGTAATTGATCGTAATGAGTCTATCCGATGGGGAAAGAAGACCAACGTCAACATGTAAACTCATTACCGCTATCAATTACTAGTGATTTTACTCTAGCAGACAATCCATAAATCTAGCCGATATGAAGTAAGACCTAAAGTCAACAAATTTATTTCTAACTTGCTACATGAATTAATATCGACTACTACTACATGTCTCTGCCTTAAAATTTCAAAACGGGTTCAACATATAAGCTCAAATGGAGAGTTAATACATGCTATCAATTACTAGAAATTTTACCTAGTGAACTTGTAATAAATTTATTCGTTATGGAGGAAGACCTAAAGTCAACACGTAAATTTGTTATCTCACTTATAATTAATAAATGAGATCATAGAAATTGATTCATATCACCACTTGAACACGAACAATTTATACATAGTACATTGAGAATATCAATGACATAATCAAATAAACCGCTTGACGTAAGCCTTTGTTAATCATAATTCTCAATCATGCATAATATAATTTCACAAGAAAAATAAAATAAGAATGTTACGCCCCAAGTCTACACTCCCGGATTCGAAACTACAGATTGAGTCACAACCCTAATTCAACCCCGATCCATCACTCAGGCATTTTGAGTAAACATACATATATATAACTGGAAGTTTTAAAGTAAATATAAAACATTTATGAAAAATGAAGTTGAATCGTAAAGTTTAAAAATATCTTAAACAAATTGAAAATCTAAAACCATATCTTTGTCCGAAAGACACTATACGCATGAGTTGTTGGACAAGCCCCACCTAACTCCAAGTATAGATAAAAGAAAACAAATTAACTCGATTGAAATGAACTTCGGGCCCTCGAAGTATGAGGACTAACCAATGGTGCACTGGAATCTTCTCGAGAGTGATCTGCCACATGGTCAGTGGATCGAGATCTCGCAAATGGGGATTACAAAATGATACAACATAAAAGGTATTGCATCGCATTTTGAATATAATGAGTAAGTGGGAGAAACCATACACAAGGAATAAAGATATTTAACTAAAAAGTCGTGCAAATGACCAACCGAAACTCGAATAACCGTAATAAATCGAGATGGTGTAAAGACTCGTCTCGATGGTCAAGGATATGCCCTAAATCTCGAAATACTAATCGAAATACCGTGCTGAACTCCGACTAATCCGAGACTGAATTGAGTTGGAAGAACCGACTAATCCGAGACCGAATTGAGCTGACTAGTGGGAGAGTTTATAATTCATATATAACCACGTGAGCTACACATGGAGTCCTATGTATACACCTTATCTGCAGAGGGACCCAATATACCTTGCCAGGTATAAAGGCATGAATCTGGTGTCACAACCGGGGCCATGAGACCAAAAATATAACCAAGGGTGGAACGTAGTCTGGAACCCGGATGCGTTGGAACCCCGCCCGCCTGCTAAGTCCTACTTCCACCTGATAGTCCTATACCGATATTAAGACTAACTTGATAGCTCAAAACCCGGGGCCCAAAACTAGTCGAATACCTATCTCAAAGCACCCTAAGAGTCTTATCGACTGAAGTTCTATAACCGGTTCTAAGACCGGGCCGAGCCGCTTATTTGAAAGCGTCGTAACCGTCTAAAGAACAAATCATACTTGAAGTTAGGTCCCAAGGCCGATCTTCTTATCTCAAAGTGTCATGACCGCCAAAGAACCATTAAAACCCGATACCGATTATAATTGGACAACTGGGAGGTATTATCGATACCTCAAAATTTCTGTAGTCAAATTGATCAGCCGACATTTCTAACTAACACCGAATATTCTAGTATTTTGACTGAAATCAAATCATAATAATCTACCGAGTTTCAATACAACTAGTAACATCTGAGTCCGTAACACCGATAATGAAGCAAATTTCGAGTATTTAAGAACCATTGCAGGATTTTAGTTTTCTACATTCAAGAGTTGGGGCTAGAATTTACTTTACAGGCAATACAAATACAACCTGGGTGGGAAAATATCTACAATTATAATAAAGTAATATTCCACATGAATTAAATGAAGTCCTGGATCGATAATTTCTTAACATACGATACCCCTGTGGCTAGAACCGATAAAGAAAATAGGAAGAATTTTGGGGACAAAAGGAAGAACTATTCCTTTGTTGAATTCCCATGTACCTGGGCTAAAATTTTTCCCGAGAAGGAAGTTTGAATGATCGCAATGGATGAGGAACCCTAGACCTTACTTGAGTTCTTAAGAGAGAACTTGTGTAAATTTTCAAAGTCTCTGAGTGGGAATAAGTGAAAAAACTGCTTATGCCCCCTAAATCTCCTTAAAATAACTCAAAATGACGCAGCTTTAGGGTCTAGAGGTTAGGAAATTATCGAAACACCTTTAGAAAATTCGCAGAAAATTAACTACCAGCTCCCACGAGAGACTTCCACCGCCATGCGTGACTACGACTCATGGTTATGGTCGTCGAGTGTACTCGCCAAAAATCCCCCCGCCGGTCACCACGAGGGACACCACGACTCAGTGGTGACCCACCAACTACACAAATAAATTCTCAACTCCCAAACCATCCCGGACAACGGTCACCTAACTGTCATAGTACCACCACGACTCGTGTGGTGTCTAGTCGTTAGGTACAAAGGCTCATATTTTTTCTGGCCTTCTGCTTTTGACCACCTGGACACATCACGACTCATGGTGTGCTGGACTACGACTCATGGTGCCCGTGGGTCACCTCATTTTTTCCCCCAAATTTTTACCAAGTCTGACCCTTCCCCACAAGTCACTTTACGAATCGTAGCCTACCTCACTATGTCGCAGACGACTCGTTTTGTGATCCGGTGCGTAAAATTTTATTTTCCGTTTCCAACTCCTGTGTCCGGTCTTAGTTTCGGAGAATTACAAAGAATCTTCAATGACCCCTAATAAATAAACCACTTTAGTAGAAATTATTTATTAATCATGAATTCTTATTCAAGTAATATAACATGCATGTTGAAATAAATCAAAGTAATGTAACATCGAATATTAAAATTCATAACAATTACATATATATCCATGCATCTTGGAATAGTAAATTTTAATGGAAAAAGAACTACTCATGCACCTTACATATGTGATGTTAGATTATTCATTCTAATAAATTAAAATTAAGGTTAAATCAGACGGAGAATATATTATTAATTTAAGCTAAGTGAATATCATTATTATCATCTCTAGTTTCATTGATCCAAATATGTACCAGCTTGAGAGAGTTAATACAAGTTATCAATAACTAATGACGAAAAATAATGTAATTGATTGTACGAGTCTATCTAATGGGAAAGAAGACTCAATGTCAGTCATATAAACTCATTACATCGTTATATGTCAATGGAGACCATAGAGATTGAACCCTACCACCACCGGTTGAAAGAAAATAATTTTTCTTTAATTTTAAATTTTTAAAAAAACATTCAAAACCCATCAAAGACTCCAAATATCCCAAAAAACGATGTTAGTCACTGAAAAGCAATGAGTATTGTTCAATGGTCATTTTCGATGAACCTACCAAATTTCGTGTCAATCAAAGTTCGTAAAATTTTCGATCTCCAAATTTATGACCAAATTGAAAATACTAAATTCAGCCGATTTAAGAAAAATAATCTGATCTATAATCTTATTTATATCATTCATGTTAAATCATCAGGTGTAAGCATACCTTCTAATATAAATAAAATCGATATAAAGAGTAGTATTTTCGTACTTCATCAAATTTTAATCCAACAAACCGCCTAAACCCATATAAACGCATTTCCGAATGACGAATTACAACATTGATACTATAAAGTCCCAGCATCATTCACCGTGTCATTTTCGGGATGAACTTACATTAAATTTCAGGTCAATTGAAATCATGAAATTCATGACCGCTAAGTTGCCATGACCAAACCCGAAATAATCGTTTAGGAAAAGTTAAAGATTAAAATAGCTTGCTTTAAGTTTTTATTATTCTAATTATCCATGAGCACAAGGTATAAAATGTATTTTTTTCTTCGAAAGACACAACATCACCTTACAATAAATTATCCTCTTGTATTAATACACACGAGAATTCAAGATATTGTGTTTCTTCCTTTTGAGTGAAAACCTCAATATCTCTTCATGAATTAATCAAGTGTTACTAGTATACAACAACACTACAACCTCCTATCCGAATAATTTATACATGGTATATTGAGCTTATTTCAATGAGTCAAATAAATAGATTACTTTAGTAAACCCTATTTAATTATCATAAATCTCAATTACATTAAATAATATCATATGTATAAAACTATTAAGAAATTCCAATGATCTCAAACAACTACATCATGTTTATGTTAACCATTTATTAATCATAAATTCTTAGTCTTAAGAAGTAAAAAATACATATGCGGTAAAATTTACCCATGTTAAGGAGAACAACCATGTACGCAATCAAAACTATGAAAGTACATAGTTAAAATTAAGCCAACAAAACAAGGCAAAAATCTTACACCTTTAGCGGATTAACCCACTTGTTCAAACCACCATCTGCCAATATGTGCTTATTTTATAAGACTTCTTTCTTGCTTTAGCCAAAATCATAGTTATAAATTAAATTTATGACTCCACCACCGCCGCCAAGCACATCCATCAAGAGATTAACCTTATACTATACCATGGGAAACTAACAAGAGAAATTTCATAAATGGGTAACAATTTGAAGAAAATAGATTTAAGTAGAAACATTTACTTATTTACATAAATGACAATATTTTATGTGTCATGTGTTGTATTTAATAGGGAAACGTAGAATAAAATATAAATACAAAATCTAAAATTTATGTGATTTTAGGGATTATGTCTCAAATAAAAATTCGCTACTATAAATCACTCAAGTGATAATTATTCCATTTCATTAATAATATAATTCTTAATAAAGGACAAAATTCTTATTTACCATATAACTTATGAAATAAAAAAAAAAATTTAACAAAATAGTTTATTTTCCTCCACATAAAATAAGAGGAATAAGAAAATTAAATAATAAGTGAATAATTTCTATCATAAAATACAAATAAAATACATGGCTGCAGATTATGTATTTGAATGTATAAAAATAGAACTAATACATATTTCGCTAAAATAAATGATTTTGTAAAGATAAATACATAACTATCCCAACAAATACATATCGAAATATTTAAAAGTGTATATGTATTTGAATGTATGAAAAATAGAATCTACTATATATTCCTCGTAAATAAATATTTTATAAAGATAAATACATAACCATTCAACAAAACATATCTCGAAATATTTAAATGTATATGTATAACATAATAACATTATTGTGTTGTAATGTATGATTTTGTTTTATTTCATAAATACAATTAAATACATTTATATGTTTTATGAATATATATCTTTGTTACTGTTTGGGTGTTGTATTTTTCGCCATTGATGAAGCTTTGAATACTCAAAATATAAAATTCTAAAATTTAAATTATACACGATTACAAAATTAAATATCTAAATACATATAATACATAAATTATAAAATGTTCAAATATGATTTTAAAAATCAAAAAATAAATCAACTTGAGATTTCAAACTATCATAAATATTTGAATTAAAAAAAATAAATAGTTTTTTAATTTTTTATTTTTAAAAACTATTATATATTTAAAATTAACAAAATAGAAATCAGGGAATGAAAACTTACTTGATTTAACAAGATTATGTAACAATTGCCGCCAGTTGATTTTGCGGGATTTGTGGGGCATTTAAAGGAGGAAAATATGAGGTTGAGATGAAGATGATTGAGAGAGAGGAGAAGAAATGGGTTGACAGAGTTGTCATAAAGAAATTAAAGAACATGGTGAAAAAGTAAAAATACAAAGTAAAAGAATAAAGAATGACACATTAAATGAAATAAAGTCATTATGTGTAATTTTTTAAAACTATAGCCATTATATGTAAATAGTTTCTTAAATGTGCTATGATATGTAATTTTTTCAACTAACAATCAACGATCAAATAAGTTAATCACGTACCTCATCCCTCAACAATTCATTAAACACGCAAAGCTACACATGGATCCTCCGACATTATATTTCAAATATCTCCTTTCTTCTAGCTTTCCAACGTGATCTAAAAAAAAATTATGAATCGCAGTGTAATCACACATATATGTAAGTCATTCATGTTACCGAATTAGATGCAAGCATGCTCTAATATCAATTGTTGGAATATAGACGCGCAATAAAACAAACACCAGATCATACTTTCATGTAATATAGACAATACATAAATATAGATTTTAATCAAATATAAAATCAATACTTATTTCTTGAAGTGTGACCGTGGATCAATTCTCTTGAAGCTTTGTACAACCGGGCCCAATGCGTTCTCCAGTCCTGCGATCTTCTCTCGCTATAGCCTTAAGAATCTCCGAGTATGTAATACTTATTCGTGGCTAAAAGCATCGCTTTCCTAGTCAAAAGTTCTCCATCATATTTCATGGAGGAAGAGAATCTTATTTATAACCACGTTTTAGGGTATAAAACCCTAGTCTCAAAACGTATAGGAATTTTTCTCTCCAAGTAATAGTCAAACTTTCCTTCTAGAAGACCGATTTATTTTTAATCAAAATCTTGTAGAATTTTACTTCTTCTAGAAAATTGATTTCTTCCTTTCCAAGTTCATTAATTAATCAGTATAGCAGGAATTGGCTATATTTAATTAGTGAGGCTTTCAATTATGGTATTAATTCACAAAATGAATGAATTAACCTACTATAATAAAACTACGCATTATTCCACTAAAAACCATAATTGCACTCCCTCAGATAATTTCAAAACCATTCATTAAATCTTATTTAACTCTCGATGTTAAGATTACAGATACTCAATTAATCGACTAAATTTTCACTATTTAATTCATTGACTAATTTAATCCTTTATTCAAACACTTAACTTATTTCATATGGCGAATATCAAATCTACTCCGCAGTGGTTTTCACATGAAAACTTATAAGCAATCATAAAGAGGTATCATCAACTTGCTGGGCAAGACATGGATTCCATCAACTAATTATTATTTCACAAAGTGTCATTTGTCATCATCCAACCCATCTAAACATTTTAACTCACAAAAGATCGAGTTTCACCTTTGATAGATCAAAACAACAAACAAATTACATTGACTGTAATAATTATATCAAGATTACAAGTATAAGTATATTTAATGATCTAGAGAATTTATTTTATTAAGCTTCTATAAAATACATATCTCTACTTGGTCCGCTCATCACATACAAAATGTGTACCAAGACAAGAAGTTGGAAATTATACCATTCCCATAATCAAGATAAAATTATATTTGATCTTGTGCTACCATCGCATCAAGGAATTTGTCCAATTTTCATCTTAGATTGTGAACATATTAATAAACTTTATACTTATAAGAACCGACGATTTAATCTTCCGTGTTTAAGCTAAACTCTATACACTAAATCATCTACTATATAAGAAAGGACACATCGACTAATATATGATCTATTTAAACCTTATTAAAATTGAATAAATAATTGTTCTATAATAAATACTAATCTAAACACATGGTTAATAGTGACATAACCCATGGTTAATAGTATATATCCCAACAAAATATCTATATTAGTTATATTAAGATTATTCTTATGAATTATTTGATTTGGTGTATTAAAAAAAACATGCATTGCATAATTTTTAAATTTTTTAAATTAAAATACCCTTCACAACAATATAAAGGATGCGAAAAAGGCTGAGGTATACTGTGTCTATAACCATGTTATTATAGCTGCATTAGAAATCATTGCATTGCTAATACCATGATTTTTCATGTATTAGTTAGACATAACATAGGTAAGAACTTATCCATACTGAATGTATTCATCCAATGTAATTAAGTTAATCATAGAAGATAAACTAACATTTATTATGAGCCTTATTTTAAATACACAGTAGCTAAATATGATTAATTATGAATAATTTATAGTTTAAAAATTACACTTGTCATTTTATTGGTAGAGTATGTACACATATCAAATAAAATGTATAAATAATATTTTACATTAATTATATATAATTTTAAAAAATATACCAAATAAAATATTATTAATACATACACTATGTTTTTAATACATCCTGTCTAACCACCAGTTGAGACTTAAAAGAGGGACGAATAACGCAATTCTCTCGAAGCAAGAATTAATATTTTGTTGATAAAGGGTCGGGGAATTAAGATGAACATTAAAGATGATGCTGCTGACTCTGTTCCCAAATAGTCTCTGCAGAAATAAATGAAAGCTTAAAAGGAGAGATGAAATCCCAAAATACAATATTATCTCCAACTAAAAACTATATGAATCCAAGGTTTTCCGATTGCTTGTTAGAATGTCTATCACCATCTTAGCCTCCCCATAAATGTGATAAACTTGTGGTCTAATCGTCGCATAGCCAATTGTTTTTAGAATTATTTAAGAGATTCTTAGAAGGTTTTCCACCTAGATCTTCGAGATACTCATAAGTTGAGTCATTCATGTCAATATGAGTAAATTTTCAGGTAGGATCGAAATAATTAGGTGTCATGTGAAAGTTAATACAATAAATTTTGAAATATGATAAATAAAAAGACAAACAAAAAATATATCCAAAAAGACATAATAATTAACGCGGTTCGGTTAATCGATCTATATCCATAACAGGAGATGAGAAATCCACTATACAAAAGAGAGTACAAAATATCGAGAGAAATGACCTCACAAAATTCACTTAGAATAAAAATAGGTTCACACAAGTGGCAGTGTAACACTTGTGTTTCACAAATTCTCCCCATGACAAAATAAATTTGCTCACCTTCTTCATGTTATCTTCAATAGGTTGAATCTCCATTTTCAAATCTCCTTCATTAAATTTTTTATCTCTATACAAAGTAATACTCTGATAAAATTTCTCAAACAAAAATCTTCATTACCGTCAAATAGGTTGCGACTAGACTAAATTCGCCAAGATAAACATCCGTTTTGAACCTCGCTCCGATACAACTTATATCAAAATAATTAGATGTTATGGAAAAGCTAACACAACAAACCTCAAAATACGATAAATAAGAAGACAAACGAAAAATATATCAAAAGAGACACAATAAATTAACATGGTTCGGTCAATCAACCTACATCCACAAGAGGAGGTGAGTAATCCACCATATATAAAAGAGTACAAAATATCGAGAGAAGTAACCTCACAAGATTCACTCAGAATAAAAGAAGTTCAAATAAGTGGTAAGAAACTTTTTACGTTACGCTTCACTAGAATGAATTCGGTAAGGGTAGAATAGGTTTGATCGATTGAAGGTGTTGTGCCACTTGAACTCAAATTTATTTGAAAATAACACTTTTGTCTCATAAATTTTTCCCCTAAACACGACTCTTAAAACCCTTAGGACTACATTATGGATGCCACCAATTTAAAAAGAAGGAACCTCAATTTATAGAGTTCAAAAACCTTTTCCTACAAGAAAAAAATTAGCCAAATATGAATATTTTATGTTTTCTTTTTATTTAAATAAAAAAACTCAATTATAATAAGAAATTCAAGACAATACCTAATATTTTGTCATGACTCTAACGTTGAAATACTTGAGAAATATTTGTATTTAAAGAATCGATCACAAAAACTTAGAGAAAAACCTAGGTTTCTACAAGAAGTTAAACTCCAAGTGCTCCTCCGATATGATTGAAGAACAAGTATAAGGAGTGTTTTACGAGTTAAGTTATTGTTTAATCTATGATAGGTCTGGGCAAAGAGCCGAGCCAGTTCGGAGCTCGGCTCGGCTCACATGTATTTAGCTCGGTTTGACTCGGCTCATTTTGAAAAAAAATCCGGCTCAGCTCGACTCGATTTCAATTGAATTTGGCTCAGCACGGCTCGGCTCGATAAAAGCTCGATTAAGCTCGCTCAGTCAAAGCTCGGGCTCGATTGAGCTGGCTCGGCTTGGCTCAGTTGGCTCGATTTAAGAAATAATATCTTTTCATTAAGCTCAATTACAAAGTACATTAGAAATTTAACTTAACATATTATATCAATTTAACATCATATAATTAATATTTATCCAATGTTAGTAAATCTTTAACCACAATGCAACTTAAGCCTACTATATCAGTATGGATTTTCATAGTTTGATTTGGATCGATTTTTTATTATAATTAAAATCAAATCAAGTTTTCAATTATTAAAATCAAGTCAAATAAAACATAATACATATTCATCGATTTGATTGTTGCCAGATGTGGTTATGTTTTTTTCAATTTTTAAAAAATCTAATATTATTCGTCTCTTTATTTTTCTTTTTACAATTACAAAAAAAAAAAAAATCATTTGTCAACTTATAATCCTTTAATATCCTTTTATTAAGGTGGGTATAATTTCTTTGAATTATTGAGAAAATTTCTTGAGATCTATACGTATTAATATAAAAAAATATAAAAAAGTCTAGATAAAAAAGAGCCAGCTTGACTCGGCTCGGGCTTGGTCAAAATGTAGAAAAGCTGAGTTGAGCTAGGCTCGACTCGATTCGGCTTAGTACTATTTAAAGCTCAGTAAGGCTCGACTCAGAATACACTCGGCTCGGTTAGACTCGACTCAGGCTCGGCTCGCTCGGCTCGATGCCCAAGCCTAATCTATGAATTAGATGAATACCAGAAGTAGGTGTGCTTGAGATTGAAATAATAAAGAAAAAAAAAGAGATGTTTTTTTGTTCTTAACAAAGCCAAATAGGTGAATTTAACCATTATATACGAACTAATGGATTCCTTTTGGATTATAATTTTTGGATTATAATATTGAAAAATAATATAACATTTTTAAAATAAAAATAATTATCTTTGCATTTAATCCATGTTCTATTACATTTTAATATTGAAAATTTTAAATTCTTTTTATCCTCTTTATAACCATTATCTTTTTGGTTCATTATTAATCTTTGTAATCTATGACACATTATAAAAATTAATTTGTCATTAATATTTTTTGATCATAAAATTCAGATTATTCTCCCTATATATGATCATATTGTTTCCCTTGAGAAGGACTAGAAAAAAAAAACTATTTCCCTATTTTTTGTGTTATTGAGTTTTCTATTAATGTAAATTCTTTGTTGGATTTTAACTCTTAATTTTATACTAGAAGAGCTTGTTGAATCCTGAATATATACTTACATTGTGTGAAATATCCTTAAGGACAGTTCCATAAGCACACCCAAGCTACAAGAATTTTCATGATTTTCAATAGTTCCGACAATCTCAAGGATATCTACACTATGATCTTATGGTGAATATCAATTACAAAGAAGACCAAAATAATTGGATTGGAAATGTATCTCATTTTGACAAAGAAAAAATAATGATAAATATACATGAAGTTGGCATGCTTACTATCATTTTGATGTGTCTAAAGTTGTTAGTGTTGCGATAAATGACAATAACCATTGTTATAAGTTGACAAATAGGCATGGAAAAAAAATGTATAGTTACATTAAGGCCAAAGTCGTTAAGAAAATTCTCAATGAAAATAATAAATATTTTTTGTGTCGCAAACTAAACCATATTTCTCCTAAATGTAGAAGAAAATTTGAAAAAATGATAATTCCGTTAAGTAAAAATAAATTTAACTAAGTGAATGATATAATTGTTGTGGTCATTCTCTAAGAACATCTTTGTGGCTAATGTGTAGAATATTGAATGTTAGATATGGATATTACTAAGCATATTTGTGCTAACAAAATTGATTTTGTGTCCTACACTTAAATTGAAGAAGAAAAATAATTTATTTATGTTGGTGATTCTAGAACTACTCAAGTTCTTAAAATGAAAAAGTTCTTCTTAAACTCACATAAAGGTCAAAAATACCCTTCTA
>JACEIK010000136.1:18599-31272 GCA_018107945.1 Datura stramonium | reverse complement strand
GAGATTTGGTAAATATTTGATTTCTATTTTGTTTGTTCCAATATTTTTGGAGGAGAAATAACTATATGATCGAACTCCTTTTATTTCTAATGCTTTTTCTTTGAATACTTTGAGAACTTTTTTTGTTTTGAATAATTAAATCCTAATGAGTTTATTTAGTTTAGTGGGTCGAGTTCGGATTTAAAGGAAAAACTGGTAATTTAATTGAAATTAGGTATTTTAAGTCAATTTGGGGGATTCCATCCAATTGAGGGACAATTTTGTTTACTTTATTAACGGCGGGGTATATTTGACCCTATAATATAACCAGGGACAAAATTAGCTAATAAATTAAAGTAGAGGGGTATTTTTGATCCCTTTTCCTCTAAAATTTATTGGATGAAATTTCAGAACCTAAACTGTTCGGTTGAGAGCTTCGTGAGTGGTTTAAGGGAAGATTATGTTATCTGAGGTAATACATGGTTATAATATTTGAGCCAATTTGATTCTTGTGAAAATATGAAAAACAGTTGGATGAAAATTTTATTTGAATTTCATAAAATGTTAACAAAATAATGTGTGTGGACATGTGTGTCCCTCTTGAAGAGGTGGGGACTTAATATAAGGGGAGTTTGTTTGGTGCTTGAGTAGCACAACTTCATTGTTGTCTCAACAGAGCAGCACTCTTCGTTTGTCTGAGCATCAAAATGTTGCTATCAAAGATACTACGGTGTCATTTACACTATTTGTGTGTAATATTGTAGGCGATAAGTATTGTAGTCAAGATTTATTTTGGATCTAATATTTTTCAAGATAAATATTTTAGTGTATATGTACTTGATTGATTCATAAAATTTATGGCATATTAGAATTATAGTCTAGTTATATTACGAAAATACAAGGTCTTAGTTTGAATTTGAGCTTTGTGTTAAACCTAAGCATCCTAAAAAAGTTATATGCTTGTGCTTTGATAGTATCTAAATTGTTAGAATTAA
This sequence comes from Datura stramonium, assembly GCA_018107945.1. Lineage (NCBI taxonomy): Eukaryota > Viridiplantae > Streptophyta > Magnoliopsida > Solanales > Solanaceae > Datura > Datura stramonium. Next base: position 30,298 of record JACEIK010000136.1, on the reverse strand, counting down.
TTTTTATTGATTTTTTGAGGCTTGAATAAATAATGACTAGAGGTGACAAATGTTATTGTGTTACATTTGTAGATAATTTCGATAGATACGTAATAGTATATTTGTTGAAAAATAAAAATAAAAGTTTTTATATAATGTAATGTAAAAGTTTGTATGTTATATGTGAAAGTGAAAAATCTTATGAATTGTGAAAAAGTTAAATCATTATCCTGAAATATTTGAAAGTGTGGAGGTATCTTGCTAATGTTACGTTACTCAATTTTGAGGCAAAAAAATGAAAGGAGTATAAGACTTCTAACTATATGTTTTTTTTATTTAAAATTTATTTTAATCAAATGTGATGTGATTGAATGCAACGTTATAGTCTTAAAAATAAAAAAAATAAAAATTATTGAGTTTGTTGGAGAATTTTTTTCTTTTGAAGAATGATAATATTTTCTCATGCTTCCGTTATTCACAATGGTTTTGAGAATAAAGATTAGAGAGAGAAACAAAAAATTTTTGATGATAATATTTTATACTTTTATTATTAATAATATAAGTATTAAATATAGTAGACTTCTCGTTATACCAGAAGTATACAATAATAAAATTTTGATTCAGATGAGATAAAGTCCATAAGTGATTATATGTTTATCATTAGTGAGAATGTCATAACATGAAATTTGAATTTGCTATTTTGGAGTTGGTTGGTGATGAGGCCAAGCGGTTAAGATCCTTTTAGTGAATATTCTAAATGAAATAAAATCAATATCCTTTGTTTATATATTGATTGCCGAGTAGCAATAGTCGTAGTAAAAAATAAATATTTATTAGCAAAAATAAACATATTCTTTTGAGATATAAAGTGATAAAATAAGTTGTTTTGTGATGCATTATTTATATAAATTATGTGAAGTCAGGAGTCAATCTGATTAGTTCATAGACTAAGAGAAACATCAAGAGAAGTGAGACTTTGTCAATTTGAGAAGATCAACAATGACTGTTGTTACACCCCCAATTTTTTTTAATGATTATTTGATGTTTGTATGCTATGTTAAGGGAAGTGCAGATTGTATGTTGGCCGTAGGTGAGGAGGAAAATATGTATAAAGGGAAGAGCCAAGAGTATGTGAAATTTATGAGTAAGAGTCAATATTAAACGATTATATCTCCAGATATATAATGAGTTAGAAGTCCTACATCCTATAAAATTAAAGATCTTTAAGCTTAGTTTTTAGAACATCAAACCGCTCATCAATCGGAGTTCAGAATAAGAAGTTATGGGCACTTTACTAAGGCATTGTCAAGCAGTAACATAGGCGCACTGCCTTAGTGCCTCCACTACCCCACCTCTTTAAATATTAAGTTGTCATGTTGTGAATTCATTCCATCCTCATTTTATATTGACCTAATAGCTTAGGCTCCCATATGCTCTCTATTTTCCAGCAATATTAAACTGAAATTAAGCCACCAAATCTCTTGGAAATCACAAGCTCTTTCGAGTAGGAGTTAGGAAAGTTGCAGGGAATGTTTTACCCTATTTTAGCATGTTGTTGCATTTTGGTGTGCTTCTGAGTAGTAGAGGTTGAAGAAAACCTCTCCTATCTTGGCTAAGAGTATTATCAAGGAAGGGTAGGTAATATTCCCTTTATTCTCTATAAGTTGGTGGAGGAAAGTTTGGAAAAAAAATTGTAATTTGTATGTTGACTTGTCATAGCCTGTTGTATGCATTCTTATGGTGTATTGCTGCATTTTGGTGCATTTCTGAGAAGAGGAGTTTGAGGATAATACTCCCATCTTTGAATACTATATCTCTAAGTAAAGGTAAGCAATCATTCCCTTGATTTCTATGAGAATTGTGAAGGAAAACTTGAAAGAAGTTATGATTTATGTATGTTCTTGTGGCGTCTTGTTGCCTAATTTTTTCTAGAATTTTGGGAGTGAAATAGCTGATTATTGTGATTGAAGTTGAAATTGAAAAGATCTTAAAGTAGAAGCTTGAACGGAAGGTTGTTGGCAAGTTAGAATTAGTGTATTAACGTATGTAAGGCGACCCTTCATTCTTTTTTTGTACATGATTAAGTTTGTAAGTTGATATCAAGAGAGTGTGATTTTGTATACGTTGAAATCAGTATTTGAAGCTATTCCTAAATTAATAAGGTGTATATAGAAATGAGATTAAAATGTCGAGTTTGTAGCTTACCGATGAGATGATTGAAATGTAATTATCGTATTGATGTTGTTGTAGCTATAAATTGAGTCTGGAGACCCCTCAACATGGGCACTGTGAGCTGGTTCTTTAAATTATATCATATATATGATTTTAATCTTGTTTAAGGTTTTGGTTGCTAAGTGAAAGATAGTAGAAAGACTAAGACGACGACGATGAACGAATCTAGATTAAGGAAATGATGTTAAGCCTAGTGAAGGTAAACAAGTTTGTCGAAATGGTGATTCCTTAATATAAGTCTCCACCCTATTATGTATGTGTTTTGAGTTACTTAAGGCTAAGGGATGATTTAATGATTCCTTTTTCTTAAGTTAAGTGATAAGTTTTCGAGTTTCTAAATCCTAAGTTAAGCGAGGTTGATCCTAAGCTTATAACGATGAATCTTAGCAATCTAAAGTCGAGTCTAAGTACTCTAAAGAATTTTTAAGCATCTTAAATGAACCTAATAATCCAAAGTGAGCCCGAGAACTCTAAATAAGTTCAAGTATTCTAAAGACGAGTCCAAGCAAGCACTCTGAGTCGAGTACAAGTACTCCAAGTTGAATATAAATATTCAAAAGAGGAGTCTGAGTATTCTAAGTTGGGTCTAAGTACCCATAGTTGACTCCAAGAGTTTGTAAGTCAAGTTAAGTTCTAAGTTTTTCAAAGTCTTAAGTTTATGTTGGAGCTTCTGAGTCAAGCTAAAGCTTATGTACCCTCTTGTCAATTGCTAGAGGTAATATGTCCAATTGGTCCTCTGAGTTAGACCCATCTTTAGAGTCAGTTACATTGCATTGTGCAATTTGCTGGTCCAAGTATTAGTTTCACTCATTATGCTTGTTTTGGATTTTATCCAGTCCAAGTACTGAAGTCTCACTGATCCAAGTATCATATGAATAATCATGTGAGGTGCTATATACGAAAATCGTGGTTCAAGTATCAGGTTAGCTGTGAATATCTTGATCCGAGTATCTTGTAACTTATAAAATTCTGGTCCAAGTATCATATTACTCTTATAAATCCAGGTCCGGTACTAGGTAGCCACACTTAATCCTGTTCCAAGTATCAGGTAGTTACATAGTCAATTCTCATCAACTCCGATCCAAGTATCCGAGGTGTTTTGATCTTGGGCATATTTATACTCCCGCTTGTAATATTTTATTCGTATTTTTCGTGTTATGAGAAGAATATCTTGATGAAATTCAAATTTTCATGAAAGTGTTGTTGAAAAGAGCTAATGTATGTGTTTAGATGATGTTTGCAGGAAACATATGGAGATATCCAAAAAAGAGCAACTAGAAAAGTTGAAGCTACAAGGGGTGACGAAAGAAGAACTCAAAGAAAATCGGCCTAGTGAGATGGTTGGCATGACACGCCATACCATGAACTTCAGAAGATTTTACACAATGTGGCGAGATGCCTAGCATGGCACGCTAGGAAAAAAAGTTGGCAGAACTTTGTTTAACATCTAGGCGTAGTGGGTGGCGTATCGTGTCATCCCTTGAACTTCAGAAAAGTGTTTCAGTGACTTGGCGAAATGGGAGGCGGGGCGTGCCATCCCTTGAACTTTAGAGAACTTTGATCAGCACCTTAGTAAAATGAGAGACGTGGTGCCAAAACCAAAACTACAGAAAAAGCCCAAGCACGGATAGTGCTATGGCTATTTTCGAGGAAGTGTTTCTAAGTCCAAAGACTAAGCTACTTAAGGGAAAAATAGAAAATTTTCTTATTATTATAAATACATCACTAGGGAATATGTAAAGAGATATCGACAACTTTTGGGAAGAACGCATATACAAGAGATCATCTTTTTTCAAGGTTTTCTTCTTTTCTTTACTTTACGTTTTACTTGTATAAGAATGATGATTATTGTGGTTTTCAACTTGGACATGAGTGTCTAATAACTTAATCGAGCGTTTTGGCCACAAGCACGATGATTGTAGTTTGAAGTTTATTTATGCTAGACATTTAAATCTCCTTTTAAGATTGTTTTTGTTTCAATGATTATTCGTTAGCCTGATCACCTTTTGAATAGTACCTAATGACTCATTTTTTGAACTCAAAAGAGGAAAAATGAGGGTAAAAATAAGTATAGAGTAGGTTTTGATTCCTTGTCAAGAAAAAGGAATTGGATTCATTGTTATGAATAGGGATATACCTTGCAACCCCACTTAGTTGAATCAAGTAGCTAGAATCGGCGTTTCACTTTTTTCTTGCAACCATAGGAATATAGGTGCTTGGGTTAGTGAATAGTTCTTGATGTATTCGAAAGGATATATCGAGAAATGAATTCGAAACCTGAAACCTTGGATGATAAGTTTGGTGATTTGAACTCCATAACTCAACTTGAAAGTGAAAGTTCCAAGACCCTAAATTTTAATCATCATTCGAAATACAATCTTCCTGGAAATGAGTTTTCAAAATATTTAATTTACATTGCAAATTTAGTAGAATTTACTTTGACACTTGTAAACCAATTTTCTTTATCTTGAAAATAGTGAAATAAGAATTCAAACTAAGATAATTAATCTGACAAGTCTCTGTGGGACGATATCTGTACCTTTTTCCTTTATTACTATAACGACCCATCTGATCGTTATAAAGCCTCAATGACATTGGTGTAAGAATTCAAAATTTTGCGGGTCTAGTTTATTTTTTCAGAATATGAACTTGTTTTATTAATTGACTTGATGGGCTAATATAAAATCACGGGCAGCAGGACTGTCATGGCGAATGATCTTTCGCCATAGTGGGACTACTGCAGCGGAAGAATACGACTGTAGTGGATGACACGAGGTAGAAAGCCAGTTTAAGTTCAAATTTTGAGGTTTTTCACTCCATTATTCTTAGGCACGAACTTTTAGAGCAGAAGGGCAATTTTCTTAGGGCTCAACAGCTTCTCCTTCCTAAAATATGAGTTCTAACTCTTTCTTTCCCTCATTCGATTACCTAACACCAAGAATCAAAGATAGTCTCTAATAGTGAATTCCTAGCTAAGAACCCTAGGTGTGTGAAAACTAGGGCTAAGGTTAAGGGAATGATTGGGTGTTGACTCCTCGACCTAAAAGTGGTAAATACTTTCTAGGGTGTGCACAATTATAGAATGGTGTTTTGGTGATAGTTGAGACCTAAAATTCGGTGAATTTGAAATCCTTAATCTTAAAAATTATTTTAAGACGGTTAGAGGAGCTAAAACTCCATGAACTACGTTCGAACGATTGTTGTAGAATTGAGTTATGATAATTTAGCCTATGATTATCGAATTAGACCATAAAACAACGGGTAGAATGGAGTGGGTTGAGTTCCCAAACCCTTGAATCGAAGAAGTAGTTGATTGATTGATTCTTTAATATCTTATTTTTAGATTTTGAACATTCGAAGGCGTTGAGAAAAGGCAAAGCTCCCGCGGAGTAGATGCATATTTTAGTTCTGTGATCCAAGTAGATTATGACTTACCTTTGTGTTCGAATGCCATTAGTGAATCGTATACATGTGTGCTATTAATTTATAATTGATTAGGGTAGAGGAATCATATAATATGATGACGTGATGAAAGATTTATAGTAATGTATAATATTGGAGGATTAATCCTAAGTATGAGAGCATGTGAAAAAGTGAAACTTAGTTCATAATTAATATTGGTAAAATACTCTTGATGTGATGTTCTTGACTATATGTTCTTGATGTTATGTTCTTGATAGCGAAGTCTTGAGGTGATATTCTTGATGGCATATTTTGATGATATGTGATTGTGGTTGTTCTTGATTGTATATTTTGGTGGTATAATATTGGCTGAGTGATTGTAATAATAAGAATAAAGAGAAGAAGTGAGGTAATCAGGCCTAGTGTGATTGTATGAGCTTAATATTGCAATTTAATTGTTAGGAATGAAAATGTAAGACTGGTAGTATAATTTAACTAGCTCAAAATGAATTCGAGATAAGAAAAGAACAGGGATTTATGAGAAACCATAGTAGCAGGGTTAGGTAACTAAATTTGGTTTGTGTTGAAATAATTTTTGTGCGTTAATAAAATTTCCTTGTGAAATGAATATGTTAAAGGGATGATTATGGCCGAATAAGTTGTCTTGAAATGGAGACTAATACGAATAATATTTTTGATCAATATTAAAAGAACCTGTATATGTGATAGATCCTTATGTGAGAGGGTAAGAAAGGTTGAACAGATGAATTGTAAATGTTACCTTGTGTGTTCTATTATTTCAATAGATGATGCGTGACTTGGTTAATTGATAAATAACTAGAAAGATAGCAGGTTAGGCTACGAGGAGATACACTTTATATGATGATGTATATGCTTGTGTATTGAAAATATGATTAATTGTTTTTTGGACATTGATTATGATAGAGGTATGGTGATTTAGTTGCACTCTATGAATGAACCCTTAGATGAATAAATATGATTTGTTATTGTGAAATTTAAGTGCAATTGAAATAATCAATGTTTATTTATGAGGGGTCATGTGTGTTGATTTAATTAGTAGCATGTTGAGATATATTGATGATATTTGATTTATATATATCTTTTTGAACTGTATTATAAGTGGATTGAATGGAATGCACAATAAGTTATGCCGATGAATGTTGGTTAATATCTCACTTTGAGTTGTCATATGAAGTGACTGATTAATAAGCACATCGGATATATTGATGAAAGTTGGATAATAAGTTCTTACCCTGAGATGAGAGGCTTGTGTCCGAGGTGAGCATCTAGACGAGCAGACTAGTGTGTGTATGAGTACTTGGATATGAGTGGCTCGTGCCTGAGGTGAGCATCTGGGCGAGCAGTATGGTATGAGTACAGAGACATATGATATAATATTCATACTGCTGGGTGTACAAGCAAGAGTACACAGACATATATTATTTGATGTTCATGCAACTGGATGTACAGTACATGAATTTTTAGAGTTCCCTGCAGGTCATGACTGAAAGGGAAGAAATAAGATCCTCCGGCATGTGTACAGTGATGTGATGGAGGCGTGTGCCCGACACATTATCGGTGGTATAATTGTGATAGAGATCAGTACAAGTATGTCATGATATAATATACAGTTGTGTGACATATATGAATACAAGTATCTGATGATATACATACGATTGCGTGATAGAGTTCAGTGATAGGTATGGCACTGATATGTGTACAAACATTCGATGAGATGAAATTAATGATGACACGTCTAATTATCATGTATTCGACGTGCATATGATCTGCTGCGCAATTGTGTCTTACTTATATGGTAAGCCTTGGTGTTCTGATGAATTTGGAATTTGTTCGTTAATGAATTAATAGTTGTATTCAAAATTATTAGGTAAATGTGATTGTGTGTTGTTGCTGGGTTGATCCTGACTATGAGAACTTTTTATGAAAAGGGAAATAAAATGAATAATTTTGATAAATTGAAAAGTTGTGAAGTGTATATTTAATTAAGTGTAGATTGCTACTGTTTATGTGATTTTAGATCTTGTGTAATTGATGAGGTGTTGAAAGAAGTAAGGTTGCCGAGTCATGTTACTGCCTAGAGCAGTACCGCTGTAAGGGGAGAATGCCTACTGCGGCAAGACTGTGATAGGGGTCAAGTTATTGCTGCAGTGAGGCCTAAATAATGTGCAGACCAGCCTTTGTGGCTAAGTTGGGTAGAGAAATATAAATGTATTTCTAAATGATTGGGAGTAAATGAAGAGTAAGAAAATTGTCTTGATAAATTGTTGAGTGACTATTTAAACACTAGATTATTGATTGCATATTAATTTTATGTTGTTGCATGAACAAATTATAGTCGATCGATGACGCCTACCAGTATATGTAGTGTACTGATACTACCTTGCTACACCTTTTTGGGTGTAGATTGTGGCAGGTGAATTGCAGTTTCATAATTGACTAGCCGATACACAACATCAACTTCCGTATTTCCTTCATAGGCAAAGCTTTGTCTTTTTATTTTTCAATATTTCATATATAACTATTTTACCTTTTTAGAATAGATCTAGGGAGATTCAAGGTTCTTGAGAAGGATTTTATTGAATTTTCAATAATATTGTTGATTTTTATAAATGAATGAGAATTGCAAATATTTTCATGTGATGTTCAAAAAGGGGTTCTCTTATCGAGTTAGAGTCGATGTAGGTGCCCGCACGATCTGCCCATTCGAGTTGTTTCAAGTTGGTATCAGAGCATCTAGATTACTGGTCTCACAAATACAAGAGCAATACCGAGTAGACTCTTACGGATTGGTGAATAGACGTCTACATCTAGTCTTCAAGAAGCTATAAGGCATCTAGGAAGTTCTCACTTTATTCTTTTCTATCGTGCCGTACAAGTGTGTTGATTACCTGGGTTGAGTTCATTTGGTATTTGGAGGATTTCAATTGGTATCTCAATGGACTCAATTAGTATATATAAGATTCCAATTAATATTTCTATGGGCTCAATTGGTATCTATAAGATACCAATTGGTATCTGGTGACTTAGCCATGTTGATGTGTGAATTGATGATGAATTGTGAAATGTTAGTGATAATTAAGTATAATAATGGTGGCAAAGGGAGATCAATATTGATCGGAGGGACAAATATCCCTTTCTGTGTTCTACTTCGCAAGTTTAGTTGTAGCAAGGCGTGTCTTACCACAACGGACTTGCTATAGTGAGAAGTGAATTGCCATAACGATTCCATTACAACGGAAAGGTGAAAGCTGCAGCGGACAGTCTGCTAGACTGAATCCAATCCCCCTACTTTGAAAAATTTTCAATTATATTAAAGGCGGTAAATTGAGCATATGTGCATATGAGAACTGCGATTTATATAATCACGGGGCTAAAACACGACCATTGTCATTCTAATGTCCCAACGGGCACCTGTATCCCAAAAATAGAGAAAAATGAAAAATCATCCAACAACAAGAAAAAAGAGAAATTGTTCGGCATTTGGCCCTTTGAAAGTGAAGAAATATCTGAGCTAAAGGGGGAAAGCGGGAGGGAAGTACATTGTGACCCTGATTAGCTGGAGGCCTCATTGTTGTCGTTGCTTAGGTCATTGGCCTCCTCATACTTGGCATCATCGAGGAAAGAGTACTCTAGGACATCTTTCAGGAACAATTGGGGAACCCTGGGGCCTGAAAGGAGGGTGTGGTAGATCTTCTTCGCCTCCTTTCACATGCAGATGAAAAGCTAGTCTCGGAATCATCTTGTCTTCTTCTCCTTCTCCAGATGCTCCTGGAGCTCAACATGGGCCTACAATAAGGAGGAAACCACTCCCCATAAGCCCTTGGGGACTATAGCGGCTACACTAGATGATGCACCTCCTATGGGCGCTCTGAGCAACCCACCCAGTAACTCTCACATAGCTGCAAAATAAGCCTCCAATCCGCTGAAAGGGTCCAGAGGGCCTGGAGAAACCAACCTCATCACTGTCAAGGCCATCAATGTCATCCTCCGAGTCAACCTTTCTCTTCTTTCTGTCCCTTCCAGGCCCACCTTTCACCCTCAAGGGATTGAAGGGCACATCAAACCCCAACATATAGTCCCTTACCTATCGATGCACACTTGTCTATTGACAAAGAATAGTGCTGACTAAGGGGAACGATAGACTGGCCCACTCTAGGCTTGAAAAAGTTTAAACTACTAACCTCAAGGTTGGGGTGAAAGGTTCTTACCATCTGAGCAACCCCCTCAAGAAAATAGGTCATAACATGTAGAGGACAATTTAGATCACTTGAGAATATAAATACTAGTAACATGATTCGATTATTTACCCTCTTAAGAGCAGAAGAAAATGAATATGACCCAAACCCATTTTCAACTCAAATTCGTTCATAAATACATGAAAACACAAGAATTGTATAATGTAGAGTATGTATAATGTAGAGTATGTATAATGTAGAGTAAGTAAAATGATAAAGTTGTGGGGATGAGAATTATCTGTGAAATCGAGGGGAATCATGAAGGAAGTGGGGAGGATTTGGCCAAAAGTCAAAATAAAAATGTGAGAATGAACCCAAAATCATCCCTTCTACATCTTAATCTGAAATTATAATTTTGCTACAGCGGACAAATCTCTACTACCGTGGAAAAGCACCGCTGGAGCGGCCAAGTCCGTTCTAGTGATATGTCCGGCGTTTCAATTCCTAAGAGGGTCATAAATATCGCGAGTACCTAATAAAGGGAGCCTCATGAAGGATGGTGATAACATGGGAGTTGCATGAGCAATAACTATGTGAATATGAGTAACAATTGAGAAATACAGGAGATTCAGGATTTAACGGGTCATTTTTAGTGTGAAAATAACTAGTGGAAATGGAATATGTGGGACCCATTCCCAATTAGGGATGCAAGGATAGGAGACTTAAATTCATGTGTCATGTCCGTGCAGAATGCCTATTAGCATTGTAGGACCTCGGAAACAGGGTCTAGCAAAGTTTCAGTTAAGTTCGATAGTGATAGTGATAAGATCGTGGTAGAAAGGGTCTAACCATAATGATGACCACACGCGAATTTGGATTGTGATGTGATGTAAAACCCCTACATATCGCGTGAGGATATTCATGGACGAATGGTTGTTTAATTGGTATCTAATGTAATGACCCATCCGATTGTTATAGAGCCACGATAACATTACTGTAAGGATTCAAAATTTTGCAGGTCTAACTTATTTCTGTCCGTCCCTTGGGAGAGGTTCAGAAGTTATTCGAAATTCTTCCCGTGACTACGACTGCATACAAAAACTAGTTGTTGCATCTAATGAGTCATCCTATCCGTCCATTGGTCGGAGTCCATAAACTAATTTCCCAGGCTCAGAACCAACGACTGATTCCAATGAGCCGTTGTCACGACCTGAGAGTACACCCGGATCGTAGACACGGGACAAGGAGCCCCGAGAGACCCCAAGTGAACCCATGGTGTGAGCACAATACTAATTCATTCACAAAGGTGGAAGACTTAACTTATCAATCATAAGCTAACTGAAAATCGTATCATGAATTGTAAGGAACGACAAACTGAAATACATCTATCAATGGAAAAATACTACACATAAGTCTGAAAGCCTCTAATCATAAAAAGACGGGTTGAAGGGACAAGACCCCAACTAAACAAAACATTTTGGAAACATAAGATAATTTAACAAGTCCGAACATGAAACCCTCGGATCATGAGGACTCACCGCTAGAGATTTAGCGGAATTGAGCACGAACTAGGAACGCTGCTGAGCCTGCGAACAAGATCTTGAAAATATAGGGGTCAGTACTCAGAAAGTACTGAGTATGTAAGGTATGCAAAAAAATGCTTAACAACATAAAAGTTATAGGAGTGAGGACATCATGATCATAAAACTGAAATCATAAGTACATCGTAAGGCTCAATATTTCCAAAAATATTCATAAACTCATCAAAGTCATAACATGCGAGGAAAATATTTCATAAATCATAACTTGAGCCAAAAGAACATAATCATGCATATTTCAAAACCATGAGGAACAATGGGAGATTTCTAT
>JACEIK010000135.1:499722-553687 GCA_018107945.1 Datura stramonium | reverse complement strand
GTGTACACGTCTACACTTGAACCCATCAAATAATAATTAAAAGATAATGTTTGCCTACATTAAAATTTTAAATTAACTTGTCATAAAAATAAAAATAAAAACAACAATCATTCAATAAAAGTTTGTTTTAATAAAGTAGTTCGAATGAATCTTAAGATATGACATAGGGGCGAAGGTATATAGGAAGGTACTACAATGCAACCTAGTTTAGTATGAGGAAGAGAGGACTGTGAAAACTGCAATAAAAAGAAAGGACTTTCACTGATTTCCTGAGTAAGAAACGGATATTGGTGAAAAAAACAAAGAAATTAACTTCAAATTTGGAGCTAACACATGACATAAGTCAAAGATCTCACATTGATAGAAAAAAAATTCAAAAATAAAATTAAGAGAAAGCGCTAGAATCGATGTAAGTAAGATCCGCTGCAACAAGAAGTCGAGTCGATATCTTCCTCAAGATACTCAACAACTAAAGAGTGTTTTGCACAAATCTTAATATTTGAGATTAAAAAATGAGAAAGAATCAATGATATGAGTGTTCTTGAAAAGAAAATTATAATGAAAAAAGCGCGAAAAAATTTTTAAACTCAAAATGCAAAAAAATACAAAATCAATGAATTCAGAAGTTGTTACACTTGCTTCAAATGAAAAATACTTCTCATTCTCTAATTCTTTTCATTTTAGAGTTTTGATATTTGAAACAATACTTTAAAATTATTTTAAATAAATATTTATTTTATAATTTAATTCAAGTTTCATTATTAAACATGATATAAGAAATTTAAAGCTTGAAAATATTCAGAAGCGTTTATTTAGAGCAAGCGAAGGGGAAAAGCGAAGGGAAAGATGAGACGAATTATATGATTAGAGTTGAATACTATATATATACATATAAAATGCGCGTGACACTTCTAATGAAATTTGAGGAAATAAAAAAATAATAAGATTATTTGTTATTAATGAAAAAATAAATAAATAAACCTAAGGACACAACTCGAATCACCATTCACCCCTAGAAGAAAAGCATAAATTACAATACTTGCCACCTCTTGTCTAATTGTCTTGTAAGTTGTAACTATCTTTTTAAAAAATTGATTCCACCGTTTCGTTTTAAAATAAGTGATATTTTAATTTTTTTTATTTTGTTTTAAAATAAGTGATATTTTATATTATCAAGAAGACATCAATGATATTATTTCAATTTTATTCTTATTTAAATCAAAAAAGATTTATAAATTACTAAAAAGAGTAATATCTTTTTTAAAATTTATTAAGAATAAATTAATAAAAATGTATTTTAGCTTTCTATAAATAAGTAGATTCTTAAGGGGTATGACTAAATTAAAAATACTATTTATTTTAAAACGAAGGAAGTATGATTGAAGTGTAATTTTAACCAAAGCTAAGAGTGAAATGGTGGAAAGAAAAGAAAAAAGAAAAAGAAAAGAAAAGAAAAGAAAAAAAATGAAAGACGCTAACCTACTCCCCATGCCTACCAACCCAACCTAAACGTCACAAATTCACACACAGACAAGTGAAATTAGGAAAGTTAAAAAAAATTATCGTCAAAATATTACACTATATATAAGAGAATTAATTTTTATTTATTTATATATTATAAATATTAACTTCTTGATAAAAATTATATCTTCATGATTATACACACATATACATATGTCTAGAATGTGTGTGTCTGATCCTTGAATTTAAAGTTGTCTTATCATATGTACAGTAGTGAAATCAACCATTCAATGCCAGCTTATGAATTAATTTTAATTAAAAAGAAAATATTAAAGCCACTTGTGAGTTTAGGTGAACAAGCACTAATTTTACACAATATAAATATGCATTTGGACCTATTCAACCGTAATTAATGCTTGTAATATAATGATTACCAACTCTATTTCATGCACCTTTTAAGTGCAGCATTTATTAAAGGACCCTCCCTCCCTGTTTTACTAAATTTCTTTTTTTCTTCTTTTACTCTCCGTTTGAAATAAATAATATTTTAATTTTTTAATTTTATTTTAATATAAGTAATATTTGATATAATTAAAAGAAAATATTTTAAATGAAGAGAGTTTTGCATAATCAAATAAAATAAAAATATTTTTAATTTTTTTAATTTTTTTAATTTTTTTAATTTTTTTAATTTTTTTAATTTTTTTAATTTTTTTAATTTTTTTAATTTTTTTAACTTTTTAAATATTATTTATTTTAAAACGGAGAAACAGTAATTTTCTCTTTCTTCTTGTTGACCTTTAATTCAAGCTCTTTTTTTTGGTTTTCACCATAGTGCTCCCCTTTACATCACACTATACATTATTATTTAGCGAGTTAAATTATTTTGCTTTGTCTATTAGTTTGTGTGTTCAAATTTTTTGAGAGTATTAAAGTACTCTTTTTTTCAAAAAGTATTTTGATCAAGTTTTAGAAAAAAAATAAGTATTTTGAGTAGTAAGAAAAATTATTTTTCATAAGTTAAATAAAGTAGTTTTTTTAGTTTTAAAAAAACTAAAAAAAATAAAAAAAATAAAAAAAATAAAAAAAATAAAAAAAATAAAAAAAATAAAAATATTTTTAAATTTATTACTCAAACATATATTATTTCTCACCAAAAAGTATTTTTCGTAAAGCATTTTACAAAATAAGTTAGATTTTAAAAATCTGACCAAATAGGCTATATATCTTTCTCCATACAACAATACTAATACATACTTGAGAATCATTTGATTGGAAAATAAGCTATCTCAAAATTATTATCACATTCTCAATATGAAATAAAAATAATACAATAATTATAAAATAACTAATATTATTTGAAATTTTATTCTAAATCAAACATTAAATAAATCTCAAGTGAGGGAGTTCACAAAATACAGGAATCTTTTTTATAATCTTTAAAATGTATTTTAATTAAAGGAAATTGTAATTCTATAATAAATTTTATGCTTAAGAAATTAATGTCCAAACTGACATAGGAAGTCGAAAATTTTAACCAACCTCATACCTCAAACCTCTTTGTTGATGTCCCAATTTGCAGCTTTACCAACTTATGAATCTTTTTGATCAACAACAACAAATGGAAGTCGTCGAGTCTTCAATAATCCACCAACCCCATATTTCTTTATTTATATATATTATTTTTAGCAACTCTACCAACCACGTTTTGATCCTCTTTTCTAATGGGATAGCTTATCTTCTCCATATTAAAATAACTGGTCAATTGGTTTCCAAACTTTATAAGAGAGTGACGTTACAATGACGTTTTATTAATAAATTGAATAAAAGAAATTAATTTATTTAAATAAAAAAAGGAATTTGTGAAAAATAAAGACCGTCTTTATAACTTCTGTGACCTGGTATATTCTATGACATATCCGTCCACTTGTAATTTCATAGTCAATGTCATGAAGGAATGACTTTGGAAGATTAATGATAATTAAAAATATATAATTAAAAATATTTTTATTTTTAAAATGTGGCAATATTACAAGAGATTCCTGGAAGAAGGAAAGGTTTGTAGAGCGCGCAGGAGAAGGTATCTAATTAAAATTGTACGAATAGTTACGAGCATTTTAGCGAAGAGTGTTCGAAAAAAATATAATAATAATTTTCGGAAATAGAAAAGGAAAGACGGAAGGGAGGGAATAGCTATCTTTACTCTTGCTTGTACCTCCTTCAGATCGCTATAATAAAATTAACCTTGCAAGTAGCGAAATGATTTTAGAGAGCGTGAACTTGTTTTTATATTAACGATTTTAGTAGAAATTTCAAGCTTTATAAATATGATCTCGAAAACTTTGCAATCATTAAGGTATGCTTTTAATGGCGTTTTTGCGTAATTAAAAATATCAATAATAAAGAGAAATTGAGAAACGATTTATAAAATAATCGTTTGAACCGTACCATTGATACCCCTAGTGTAATTACCATGCTCTAATGTAATTCAACCATTGTGAGTAGTTGATGTAGTATTCAGATGGGGCATACACTGCTCGTACGGAAGAACATATATAAGGTGAGTTAAGAAATACCTTACTAAAGTTACTCATAAAAACTCATGTCTTTAAAGTGTTAGGTGAAATATGGGCAAACGTGCATTATTCACAAATATTTAAAGCTGCTATAATTTTTAAATGTTAGATAGCATCATGAAAGAAGCGTTTTACTTATCTCTCAATAACTTTGTTTCCTATTTTCAAATGATATGTATTTACGCAAGTTTCAAATGATTGAATAATCAATTCTTCGAGAATCAAGGCAAATGATTAAAGAGTAGATGAGATGTATTAGTAATTAAAAAAATCGGCATACATTACATCATGTATAGATAATTAGATTTAGTAGGCGTTTGGACATGCGATATGAAATCGCGTTTGAAATTTTGAGATGAAATTAGCGTTTGGACGTACGATTTCGTGCGAGATGAAATCCCAAATTCTCCCAAAAGATTTGATTTGGGAATTTCAAATCATGATATGAAAATTTTAAAATGTAAAATTTAACCCACAAGTTCCTTTTGTAAAAAAAAAAAAGAAAGTCTACCATTTTATATATACCAACTTATTTACCAACTATTCATTTTAATAAATATAAATAACATTTTCATTTACTCCCACCAACCTTTACCAACTAAATTTATTAAAGAATAGTATACTACAACTCATGTTTAGTTTTATTTTTTATTGAACTAAAGTTTGATTTTTAAGTTGTATTTTTTTGAGAATGACCTTGTGATAGTTATTATATTTTATTATGAATTTTTACTTATTTGATAAGATTGTCTAAGAATAAATACTTATGGGTTTCTTATTATTTTTAAGTAAATTCCCGGCACATAGATGGCCTATTCGCGTAGTGGTTAAGAGTATTTGAAAGCCATACATGCTAGAAAAGGCTCGGGGAAAGATCGGACAAGCGCCAAGTCGGCGCGTCGTGAGGCAAAATGCGACTTATAAATTGCATCCCAGAGATACGACTTATAAATCGCATTCCGAGAATACGACTTATAAATCGCATTCTCTGGAATGGAGCTTATATCGCATTCTCACGAATGTGACTTATAAATTGCATTCCGGGAATGCAACATAAATCGCATTCCTGAATGCGTTTATAGTGTCAAGTATATATAGCCTCTTCGGTTTTAATTGGTCATATCCTTTAAATAATTTCCAGAATCGCAACAAGAAAACGAGAGAGAAGACGAGGAAAGATTATATAATCGTTTGATTACGCGCAAGCGTAGTCCAAACTCAAATTAACCTGAGTACCGAGGTATTTAGCAGCGGGGAGCATTCCTACGGTTGTTTCGCGAAATACGGCCGACGAATCGTCGAGCTACCGGACCAAGGTAAGTAGAATTGCTCAAACTAGTGTCTATGTGCTCCTAGCCGTAAAGTGAATACTTCTCCACTTACAGATTTCTGAAAAAATTGCAAGTTTTCGACCGTCTTTCGATAAGCCTAAGTTTAGACGATAATTATATCGAAAGTGACGTCGTCCCTTGAATAACGTTGTATTTAGTGCTAATTGTCTATATGAATGCGGTTGGGAGAAATAGGCGATGCGTAGAGCCTCGTCCGACGGTCGGATAACTCGAGGTTAAGGTATGTGAAGTTGTTCTTCGGCAAGTTAGTAAGCTTTAGCTATATGAATCATAGTAAACTCCGTATTTGAAACTCTCGGAGTTGAATGTTGAGGTAATTAAGTCTAGTAGATTACGGTTTGCGTTGCCCATTATCATATTCGGTCAGAAGATAAAAGCATGCGCCAAAGGGTGAGTTAGCATTCAGTTCGGTATAGACTATTGTATGATTAGCAAGCATGTTGTAGAATAAAAGAAACGATTTTCGAATAAAAGTTAGTAAAGAAAAATCGATAGACGAGCGGAGTATTATGGCTGAGACTAGCCATTCGGATAGTATTATAGCTCTGAGACAGCCATTCGGGACGAGGCGAGATATTGGCTCACAGTTAGCCATTCGAGACAAATAGTATCCTACGCTCACGGTGTAGCAGTTAAAGAAAGATTTCAGAATCGGTATAATCGGTGAAGAATCGATTTAATATATAAAGAGATCGAGAATAAGAAATCAGATTTCAGATAGCCTTTTCAGTTATACATGCTTGCTATTTATATGTGTTATTTGCTTGTTGAGACTTGTTGTGGCGTGAGGGCCCCGCCCAATGGCGTCTCGCACAGCCACGAGAGCTGACAATCGTGTAAGCCCAGGCGGGTGGGTTTGCGTCCTCCAAGAGTGGCATGCAGTCCCAGCTTGGACAGATGGGATGAAGCTTTCCCATGCTTGATCGATCAGCATTACGGGTGCGCTCAGGTTTGAGATAGCCTGAGTTTTGTGTCCGAGAACCCGAGACCAATGCATTGCTGTCTGTACATTCGGTTATTACGAGGTGTAGCTCGGTTTGAGATAGTCCCGTTGAGTTTGTGTCGGGGATCCAGACCCTATACGTTACTGTCTACACAAGAGTCCTCCAGACCCGGTTTCACGGTTACTTATATCGGAGGCCAAGGCGGCTGGGGAGACCCGGGGGCGGTAGGAGCTCTAGTGGCGAGATGAGTGGAGTGACTTATTTTTGGTGGTTTTGACGGGTAGGGGTATATAGATTGTTCTTGTTTGGCGCCATCCGGCTTATGGGGGTTCGTATTGGCTCTTGCTTGCTCTTTGTATATCTATTTATATGTTATATACTAAAACACTAGGCAATGATAGTCGCGTTCTGATCGCCTCCCGCCTTGTCGATGCAGCATGATTCGGTTTTTACTAGCTTCTTGATTCGGTTATCTCCACCTTACATACAGATTTGTTAGATATGCTATCTATATTCAGTTGTTTCAGTTATATTATTTCGGTTAGCTGCATACTCGGTACGGCGGTGCGCGCCCCGTCAGGAACATTGCGTTACTTGCAGGTATTAATAGACGAGGAGGCGATCCCTCGTGATTCTAGTCAGCTATTGGGTTGTCAGCTCTGTCATCCGAGTCTGATTTCTAGAGGTGTAGCTCTTTTCCCTTTTGTTGTACGAGTATGGGTCGGGCCTGTCCGTCATTTTTCTATTGTTACTCATAGAGGCTTGCGGGTGTATATTATCTCCCACAATTCGGTTAGCGGTCAAGTGAGGCCGTGCAGTTGTATAGTTGTTTAGTATTTTTGTTTCTTATATGTTGGCCGTGTGGGGCCATGGCAACCGATAGTGGTGACCTTGCTAGGTCACGTAACTCCGGTATTTCCCTTGTTTAAGTTTGAGATGACTAGAGCCGGCATGGTGGCCTTGTCGGCCGCTAGGTTCACGATTTGAGTGTGTTACGGTGGTGTTATTACGGGTGCGGTTGTATAGGCTAGATGGCCGGAGAGCTGTGTTTACGTAGTTATATAACCCCTTTGTTTCGGGAACTCCGAGATAGAGAGCTAGCGGGCACCGAGATGTCTTGTGACCCACATGGATTAATGGTAGAGGTCCTTACAGGAGCGCAGGGTGCAGTTCATATCCCCAAGGCGGGCGTGACACTTATGTTCATGAGTAAAAATACAACTTAAAATCTCAAATTGCATGTCCAAACAAAACTTTAAACTTCATGATCTCATATGATTACATATCATTATTTCATCTCGCATGCCCAAACATACCCTTAAGTTGGACATATTGTTTAGAAATGGGAATTTAAAAGTGTGGTAGTGCATGTGAAATAAAATATACTAAAAAACAAATTAATAAGTCAAAAAGGTATAAAATATTTAATTATTGTAAAAAACTAATATCATATATTTAAATAAATATAAAATTTATGTATAAAATTTAAAAATTCAAAAACAAAAAAAAACTAATATAATTAAAAATATTAAAAAAATCAAAAAAGATAAAAAAATTATATATTTTTAAAATTTAAAATTAAATTAAATATTAATTTTTAATAAATTTAATTTTAATTTTCAACAAACCGTAAACACTCCCACCATGAACGTGATACGGAGACCACTGAGTACAATTATTAAGAGAGTAGCATGAACACGTGAAATTAGGTAAGACAATGCAACTACAAAACAACCCACCAAACTAAAATGATGGTATATACCAAGAACCTCCAATAAGAAAGAAGAAAAAATAAAAGGCACTTAATGTATGCATGTAAATAAATTGAAAAAGAAACCAAAAATATCAAAAAACCAAAAACTCCCACGAATTTCTTTCCTAGTTTTGTTCTTTTGTTTGCTCAAGAGAAAGTCTATAAGTTTTTTTTTAATTAAAAATTCACTGACTATTTAATTTTAAAACCTTTATTTCTGATTAAAACTATCAATATATTGATTTATATTACTTCACTAAAATATAGAAGCATCTGACGATTGTCTTGCCCGCTTGTCATCAAATAAAGATTTTTTGAATACGTTTTTTATATTTTAAGATTGTTATACTTAATGCTGTTATGTAAATATTTTTTCGTGAATTGATAAAAACATTAAAATATAATTGGCGGTTGTCTTGTCCAGCTTACCGATCAAGGACTTTATCGATATTTTACAGTTTTTATTTTAAGGCTATGATACTTGATATTGTTACATAATTTATTATCTTTTTATGAGTTGATACAAAAGCCAAGATAGATGATAACAATGAAATATAGAGCTGCTTCTATTAGTAACAATACAAAAATATCCGAGCTGCTTCTATGAGGCATTTCAATTGCTCTAAGACTAAAAGAAGCAAGAAAATAGAAGTTTAACACAATAATAGCTTGCAGTATAAAGAATTGTAACAAATTAGAAGAAATAAAATTCTAATTCAAGATCGCAGTAAAATGAATTCTCTCACCGTTTCCTAATTTATTTGGTATAGTTTAACTCAAATAAAATTTAATAATTTTTTTAAAAAAGATATAAATAATTATAATATTTAAAGTGAAAGTTAAATATATCTAAAATATCTCTATTTTATATTACATACTTGAACTATCCCAGTGGTGCAAGTTTACTGCGAAGCTATTATCAAATGTTATCAGTTTCTTACTTGAACTATTATCAAACGTTTATCAATTGTCCCCTTTTTCTACGTGGCGATGATATTTCAGGTATAAAAAAAATAGTCCATATGTAAATTATGTTTTGATAAATAGTTAATGATAATTCATATGAAAAAATTACGAACGTAATAACTTCAAATATGTTTTTGATAACCAACGATAATATTTATTCGTAATTACAAGACTTTTGAAAATTTCATAAATATTTCCTACTATTTGATGACTATAAAGATTCTTTTATCGAATATAATAAAAATTTTAAAATTAAATAATATTAAATATAAAAATATATTCAAATAAATTTAAACAAGAGATGTTACTATAACATAAGAAACACATAAATAAACAAAAGACAACAAACTGTTGGGCCTGTGCTGGCACGGGCCAATGGCATGCAGTATATTGGGTATGTACGTACGGAGTGGGAGAAAGTGGGCTGGGCTATGCCAGTAATGAATGGTGTGTCAAATCTGTGGGGAGATTGACATAATTATACAACTTCACTATATAATTGGCAATTTTATAATTCATATTCACAAACTTTAAATTCTGAATCCGTTACTAAAATATGAAAAACTGAAAATAATGTAAAAAAGAATATTAGGTTATTGTTAAATAACTTCATAACTTGAAATTATTAATTTATAATTTTAAAATTTATGATTTTGATTTTTTTAATATTTTTAATTATTTTGTTATTTGAATATATCTAAAATTAGTAATCTAGTTATTAAATTTCTCTCATTTTATTTGGAGTTAGTTAAAATATTCTAATTAATTTTGTTTTAATTTCACGTGAAATTCCTGATGGAATTTAATTATTTTGTTTAACTATTCATGTATACAAATAGGTGAACTCAGAATAATATTTATCAATATAAAAGTATCAATGCAAATAAATGTATACCAACTTATTAAATAAATAAAAATCTAATTAATCTGTACTAATTTATTAGGTGAATACTAAATAATGAATACCAATTCAAATATATGTGGTGCATATAAGCCAACGTATACCAATGCAAGATTTTAAGATATGTGTATATAAGAGAAAGAAAGAAAATTTTAAAAAATTAAATGTATATATCAATTCAATCTACATATAAATACATGTTCGTGTACAAACAGATCTTATATATACATAACAAATTGAAATACACAATAATAAACACTTTTGATATATACTATAAATATGATTTATATTACTGCATAGTATACATTTTTAATTATATATATATATGCACACAGTCAATTCTAATCATAACAGATTATCACAGTCAATTTATGTATGTATATTAAATTGCATGTATATATTAATTTTATTTAATAAATAAATATCAAATACATATGTTTATTATAGGTATGCAACAAACATTGTATATTTTAACCTATTATATGCATCATAGATATTTGGATATGAAGGAAAACAATAATTAATTTAAGGTTAAAAAGACAATAATAGAATCATTACCAAAGAAATTCAAAAACTAATATTTAATGCATACTGTTTTTTGTTACTCAGAGAAAAATAAACATATGCTATTTTAGGAAGAGAGAGGCAAAATTCCTTAAATGACGAAGAAGAGAGAAAAAATATATATTTATTATATTTTACTCAAAAAATATTAGCCTAAAGTTAATTTAATCATATTGTGTCAGTTTTTATTTAAAAGTGGGCAATAAAATATCAGTTAAGCATTTTAGTTGATACACTATATTATTTTTTTTCAAATTTATCTGCACAATAATTACTGTAAATTTTCGATTACAGTAGCCGGAAACTATCTTTCAACATGAATTTTTGTTACACCAAAATGATCGGTAGATGATTGAAAAATACTCTTTTCCAACTGCATTTCCGATTATATTTATAATTAAAATAACAAATTAATAGTGTAAACAATTTCTACAAATAAATATCAATCGACACTTTTTGGATAGGTAAGTCCACCACTGGTGCAAATCATTGAAATTGTAAATATTGTAATGTAAACAAAAGAAGAAAAAATATTACGTGTCATTAAAATAAGGTCTCAAATACAAGTATTTTATTGTTCACGTGATTTCTTTTTAAATAGAAGTCCATTGTCTTGCATGGGCGGAATTAGGGGCGCAAGTAAATTTAACTAAATCTTTTTCATTCAAAAATTATAGAATATACATAAAATTTATATATTTATTCATGTACTGATAAATATTAAGCTTTAAATTTTCTTTAACATAATATGAATTGTAACTTAAGAGATTTAAAGGGTTTAATGTGTAGCTTATTGTTATGAATTCTAGTTTTGCTATAGGAATATTCGTTTACCATTTTGATTCTTCTTGCAAAAGTTTTGGCTTCCTCGACGTCACATATCGTTTAAAGGGTGATACTCAATTTTAAACGAGTTTGTCACGCCCCGCCACGAGGGTATGGCAGCTTTTTGGTGCCCTAGTAAAACAGTTTGCTAGCGGTAGACTGAAGCACATCACAGTGCTGGCCTTCTATCTGGTTTACGAAGCAAGGGAGGCATATAACGGTATGTGCGACCTCAGGCCAAGCTGGGCCTATAGCCTGTGAAAGCATCCAGCAGCTGGCCGAAGCGTTCTAATACGAGCACATGCGGGTAGGCAAGGGTGGCCAATCTTTGTCTAGTCATACGAAACTTAACATAGGGAAAGGCGAAGTATGTGACCGGCAAGGTCACCTGCTGTCAAACTAAGGCCCAAACACGGCCAACATAAACGAAATACTAAACGGCTATAACAAAACACGGCTCCCATTGACCACGGGGAGATAAGCACATACAATCGCAAGCCTACATGAGTAATAATAGAAAGGATCGGGACGGGGCGACCTACCCATCTTGTACAACAAAGGAAAAGAGCTACACCTCTGGAAAAATCAGACTCCGGATGACGGGGCGTGACTCAATAGGCGCTAGAATCACGGGGATCGCCTTCTCGTCTATGAATACTGCTTGAGGCAAGTAATGCGGCACTTGCTTGGGCGTCGATCTGGGCCCGGTGCGGTAATACAAAAACACTAAAATAATATAGCTGAAACACTGAATATAGATAGCATAAGCTAGCAATTACGTATGGCGGAGATGGCGGAATCTCACGAAGAAATTTGTTATAATAGAATCAAGGCATGCATCTTGCGATAGATGAGGCATTACTGTAAATGCGACTGACCTCTTTGTCTAGTAGCTAGTATATAGCACATAAATAGATATACAAGTAGCAACGAGAGCCAATACCAGCCCCCATAAAGCGGATGGCGCCAAACAACAAACAATCTATATATACCACTGCCAGGGTCAAAAAACCACGATACCAAAAATAAGTCACTCCACTCATCTGCTCACTAGGAGCTCCTCTACCCAGTCCCCCAGGTCTCGGCTCGGGCCATAGCCTCGTATAAATAGCCGTGTGCAGTGCAGGAGGACTCTGGCTCTGACTATACGTGCGAATGGGAGTGCAGTACCTGGACACGAACTCAACGAGCAGCTATACGAAACGAGTATACTGTTCCTGGAACATAACGGGGAATATGCAGCCTGGGCGGTACCACGGACACAAACTCAACGGGGTTGTCGATAACTGTGATCTTGTCCAGCCGATATGGGAAAAGCTTCATCCCATCTTCGTCCAAGTTGGGGACGGCATGCCACTCCTTGGGTGACGTAAACCCACCCGCTCAGTGGGCGACACGATTACCAACCCGGGGCGGCGAGGACGCTCAATAAGATGCCCTCACACCACATCAAGCCTCAACAAACAAATGCTTATATAAATAGCAAGCATGTATAAGCTGAAAAGACTATACGAAATCTAATTTCTTATTCGATCTCTTCTTGCATTATGCGATTTTTGCGATTTCACGATTACGAAATCTTTGTTTGCTTGTTTGGCTAATGTAGCCGGATACTATCTGTCTGAATGGCTAATGCGTAGTCAATATCTCATGTACGAAGGGCTAGTCTGTAGTCATAAAGCGTATTGTCTATCGATTTTTACTTTACTAACTTTTATGCGAATATACATTCTTTTTAATCTACAACATGCTTGCTAATAATCATACAATAGACTAGCTTGAATCTGGAATGCTAACTTTCCATTTGGCGTATGCTTTACTAACTTTCGGACTGAATACGTCACGACCAAGCGCAAAGCGGATTTTTACTAAACTTACTCAATACTCAACATTCAACTCCGAGAATTCAATTACGGAGTTTACTATAATTATACGGCTAAAACCTCCAACTTGCCGAGGAAACTGATTTACATCACCTTAACCTCGAGTTATTCGACTGTTGGGCGAGCTCAGTCGATTACTCCGGCCTAATTCTCCCAAGCTTTGCATTCATATACACGTCAATTAGTACTAAATACAATACTATTACCGAAGGGCGACGTCACTTTCGATATAAATTGCCATAGCCTAAAGCTTAAGCTTATCGAAGACGGTCAAAAACTTGCTATTTTTAGAAGTCAGAAGGGGAGGAAGTATTCACTTTACGGCTAGGAGCACATAGACACTAGTTTGGAGCAATTCTGCACACTTAGTCCGGTATCTGTGATTCGTCGGCAGTATTCCAGCCCGAAACAAAATCGAAGTAGGAATGCTCCCTATTGCTAAATACCTCAGTGCTGAGAATTAATTTTGAATTTGGACTACGTTTGTAGCGTAATCGGACGATAATATATTCACCCTCTTCGTCTCTCTCTTTTGTTTCTCTGCGTTTTAAAGGAAGTTCAATATAAGTAATGAACTTAAAAACCGAAGTGGGGCTTATATACTTTAGGACTTATAAGTCGCATTCACGGAATGCGATTTATAAGTCATTCCTGGAATGCACATTTATAAGTTGCATTCCTAGAATTCCCAATTTATAAGTCGCATTCCTAGAATGCAATTTATAAGTCGCATTTTTGCCTTGCGACGCGCCGACTTGGCGCTTGTCCGATCTTTCGGGCCTTTTTAGCATGTATGACTTTCAAATACTCTTAACCAACTGCGAATAGGCCATCTATGTGCCGGGAATTTACGGGGTGTAACAGAGTTAAGATGTATAAAACAAATTAATGTAAAATTTTTGGAGATACAATATGTTTTAAAAAAGAAAAACAACTAATAAATTGACATCATTCCTATTTTGATGGATTGGTACAAGACCCGATAAAGAGAAAAGATGAAATGATTAACGAGACAGAATTTGTTTTTCTGTTTTATAGCATCGCACAATAGAGATATTGTAACGCTACATCAAACATACCAACGATCAATTAAAAAACGATACGTCCAGAACCAATCTTCACTTGTGGGACGGGATTCTTCTTTCTGTCAATTATGCATGGAAGTGTATCCACAAAGATACAAAAGAATGCAGAATAAATCATTATATCAACAATTAAATTCAGATAACAGTTTAATTATGTATTGAATATGCCATCTATGATCTACATAAATGAATATTACAACATTATAGACTATCTCCTCCTTCGCATAGTCTAATGGAAAAAACTCATAAATATACAATATAACAAATAATATTATAAATATTTCAGTATTTTTAAGTTTTAAAATATAACAATAGTTTTTTTTATAAAACATAATAACATATGGGAAAAAATAAAAATACCGTAAAATTTTTTACCTCTTAAATTACATTAGCAGCGTTTCAACCTTCTCCTTATATTTCTCTTAAACTGTTTCAATCCATGTTTATCATATCAACGGATTTTCTCTCAACTTCTATTTTTAAATTCTTTAGAAGTAATTCTACAAATATAAAAAATCAATTTATATATTGTTTTCATTCAAGAAAAACAAACAACTATAACAAATGTAAAAAAATCAAAATTATATACTGTTTTCATTCAAAGAAAATAAATAACCATAAAAAATATTAGAAAATCAAATTATATCTTGTTTTCATTCAAAGAAAAACAAATAACCACCACAAATATAAATAAAACAAATTATATATTGTTTTCACATTCAAAAAAACAAACCCAACTATCACAAATGTAAATAAACCAAATTATATAGTGTTTTCATTCCAAAAAAAAAAAACAACAACTATCACAAATGTAAATAAACTAAATTATATATTATTTTCATTCGACAAAAAAATGAAAGTGTGTTATTACGTGATAACCGATATCTTCCTAAAGTGTAAAAAAATGCCGCACTATTCACCAATGATAAAAAATTAATTTTTATTATTTGATATATATTAATAAATATGATTTTATTTATTTATATTGTATTTTTCTAATCTAATGTCACAGACCAAACCTCCTGGTAATCGTCATGGACATACCCATTATGGCCCATTGTTATGAACTTTGGGATTTCGAAGCCCAAAGTCATATTTACTTGACGCGGAATGAACTTCCATGTATGATGACTAAAGAGTACTGAATTGATTGAATTTAGTTAGGTTTTAACTTTTTAAGTGTTAGAACTTAATTTATATTGAATAAAAATAATTATTTATAATTAAAAAAAGTTAATAGATTAATTAAAGCAAAGTAATTGTTATGCCAAAATAAGTTAAACGGAATAAGTTGGACAATCTTAACTTGTACTTTGAACTTAAGCAACAACTTAAGGGAATTACTTTGAATTTTGCCAAACACTTTAAAAAGCTTAGAAGAACTTTAAAAAGCAACTTTTAAGTTCATCTAAACAGGCTCTAAGGACCATTTGATCATGAAAACTACTCACATTTTTTTAATAATTTTATATTTTATTTGTAAATTAATGTTTAGTCAAGAAAATTTCAATTGCTATTTGAAAGTGTATTTCAAATTTGAAAATAGTTGATAATGTATTTCCCAACTCACTTTCACTTTTGAATTCGTATTTAAGTGTATTCAAAGCAGAGACAATATTTCAAATATTTTTTTACAAAAAAATTTAACTAAACACTAATTTCATCTTTAACTCTAACTCCATAAATTCTAAATAAAAATTGAAAATATTTAAAATTTATGGGTAAATACCTACTAAATCTTTCAATTATTAGACTTAACTTGAAGATTGATTTTTAAAAAAATTTATAAAATAAGATTCAGATGAATCGAATCTAAACCAAAGTGTCGAAATTATAGTGTTTTATATTTCAAAATCTTTAAACAATATATTAGTGGAACTTTAAATAGAAAAAAAAACGATCTAATGAAGATTCATACAGTTGATCATCACTGTCTTTGTTTTAATTTATGTGATAATATTTGATTGGACACAAAATTTAAGAAGAAAGAAATTTTTTAAACTTATCACCCATTATTTTCATGTTTTAACTATTTATCAAATAAATTAAATTACCGATAATTTAATTAATTTAAAATTAAATTATTATACAATATAAAAATATATTATTTTTAAAATAAATTAAATATATATTAAACGAATTAAAAATAAAGAATCTCACGTAAATTCAGACAGGGAGCGTAATAAGCTATACTCTCGCGTAAAGTAAAACAGAGAGTGCATCTATTTTTCTGCACATTTTTTTAACTTGTGCAAACATTACTTTTATCTTCGGAAAATAATAAGCTGTTAAGAAATATTGAAAATCACAAAAATTTTTGTAGCTTGAGGCATGTTTATGATACTATTTTTAAGGATATTTCATCCAAGCGTGTATATTCTCTAAAATTCAACAAGTTCTTCTGGTATAAAATTAAAGTTGGAAATTTAACAAAATTTTAAATTAATAGAAAATCAAGTATTTATAAAATATAGGAGAAAGAATTCTTCTTCTTGTTCCACAACCTCAAAATGAAGTGTAAGTCCACAATTTGTTGTAGAAGAAATGGACATCTTATATCTCTAACCCTATGGATGAAAATAGATAGATATATATATATAGGTGAGAAAACTGTCTAAATAAGATGGTTGAATACACAAAAATATAATGATCCTTAACATACAAATCATCTTTTACTGTCAATAAATGAAAATAATAATTAATGACAATAAAAGAGGAGTTATAATCTGTTAAAATAGGTCAAATGAAACGTTATGCAACTGCCAAATTTCACATAATGAATGCCTCTAAGGCAATTCAATCTGGCACCGATTGTGGCTAAAATATAAATGTAACTGTTAGAAAATAATAATTTTATTTGAGATACTAAAATAATTATTTATTCCAACACCAAGCATCATATTTATTTTGTGGTCTATATTTCACGAGTAGTATGATTATGTTAACTAGTGATAATTAAGAACAAATTGTACCATTTTAAATTCAGAATTAAGATGATTAATTAATTAAAAAAAATAAAATATATAATAACATACGTAATGTAATTTCACAAGCAAATTTAAAGAGAATAAAGATTTATATGCATTATTTTATCTTGTGAAGTTAAAAAATTATTTTTAATACACTTCCGGAAGCTAGAATATGAATATTCTTTTTTCTTAATTAATAAGCCTAAACGTATAGTGTAGGACTTGTCAGAAAATGTGAAGCAGTGGGATTTATTTGTCCCTTTCTTTGTTCATTATTTAATGTTAAAATAAATCGCCAAGTCCAAATCAAATGTCTGGGTGGTGTAGTCGGTTATCACGCTGGTCTCACACACTAGGGTCCCCAGTTCGAACCTGAAACAGACATTCCTTTATTTTCTTTGTTTCCCTCTATATCATCTATTTTTACTTTTATTTATGGGTAAATTTATAGCTTGTTTGACCTTAAGTTTTGGAAGTTAAAAGTGCTTATTATTATTATTATATTGTTAGTTTAAAAGTAAGGTGTTTAGTCAAACTTTTGAGAGAAAATATGTATTTTTGGGAGTAGCAAAATTATTTTTCGGGAAACACTAATTGCGCTCAAAAGTATTCTTAAGAATGTCCAGATTCAAACACAAATTACTTTTCAGCACAACTACTTTCTAAAAAATACTTCTCAAAATAAATTAATTTTAGAAATTTGATCAAACATATTATTAATGTTACAAGATAGTTAACATGTGAATAAAATCCAACGCAAATAAGACTTTATGTGTGTGGATATGAATTGATTGGTAATTTAGAAAATAACAACAATTGAAGTTGACATAATGGAATAATTAGAGAAACAACCTAATATTATTTGAAAAAATCTCCAAATATTCTTTTTAATTTGAAAAAATATGTACAAACAAGCGGGTCAAGGTCTATGCACATAATATGCTCTATTTTGGGTACCCAAAGATACACATTTAACTTTACTTCTCTTATGTTCTTAAACACATTTGATGAAAACCCATTAATTTCATTAGTATTATACAACACACAATTTCCAATTTTAATGAACAAATCAATATTGAAATTACAAAATAATATTAAAATGTCTGTGCTTTTCTTTTTTCTTTTTATGGCCAATATATAGTAATAATTTCACACGAGTGTCTTGCACTTTGACGTTTTTGGGTCCCGCGCCCAGGAAGCAGATACTTCCGCCCATTCACTCCCGGCGCATTATAGCTAGCACCCGTCTTTATATCCAGCAAAACCTCACCCGGATATCAGGAAAAGCTTACGTTGAGATATCCCCGTGCAAGCAGACACAGCTACAAGACGTTAGCTGGGCCCTGAAAATACCCTCCGTCAAACGGATTCAACAGTCCCCGCCAAAATAGTCGCCAAATTGATCACCATTCCGTCAACTCCGACGTCTCCGTTTGGTGCGCCTAACGGCAATCATGTGGTCCCACAATCGGCTTCTGGAACGGCCACGCGCACTGACCCGGACACTGACTCGCCGAGTTACCCACCCAAGCGTATGCAAATTTACTCCCTTTCTTCACGCGAGTCGACCCGTGCATGCCACACCGGTTCATGCAGAAATTCCTCTACACTACATCCTTTGCCGTCAACACGACGGCGATGGAATTGGCCTGAGTAGCCCTCGAGGCCAATGATTCGAGTTGAGGGTCTTTCAAATATTTCCCAAGGAATATTTCTCGTCGAATATCTGTTTACTGGCAGCGGCGGAAGCGCCACCTTTGTATGCCTCGGTGGTGCGCCACCATGACGACGGAAGCGGGAGCGTAATTTTTCTTGCTCTTAGTGCTAAGAGATTGGATGAAATCGACGATAATCAGACGTTGTGCAGGGTGAATTTTCCATACCATATAAGATTAATAGTGACTTTTCCCTTTAAGAGAGCCCCTTTGTATTTTTAGGACAAGGGGTTTTTCTTTAACTAGAGCAAGTATTCTTGAATTGGCTGACGAAGGACTAGGGACAAGAACAAAGAGTGAAAATAGTAAGAGAAAAACGGTGATCATAGGGTTAGAGGATCTCATTTGATAAAGAACGTATTGTTTTTTTTTTTCTTTTCACAGATGTGTTTGACAATAGAATTATGTCTCTCAATACATATATATAAGAACATGAGTTGGGGAAGGTGGTGAGAAAGTATTAATTTAAAAAGGCAAAGCTGATTTGGTTTTGTTGAATAGGTGATGAGCATGTTGGGGGCCTGAAAATAATTTAAGTATGAGAAAAAAAAAATGACGATTGAACAGTTGACCTAAAGAATATTAATGAGCAAATTGCAATTTTAGGTTTTAAAACCGTGGATATAGCAGTAGCTAGTATCCAAAAATACAATTACAAAAATATACAATAGCTAGTTCGGAAAGATGGTAACAGGTGAAGGTGTTTTATGGGTAAGGGAGAACATTTCAGATTAGTTAGACAATTCTTCCTATAGATATATCATGCTCTATTTAGGAACATTTTGTCTACTCTTGTGCGTGTCATCAATAATTATTAGGTTTAAAGTGAGTGCAGTGTCAATCAATATATATATATATATATATATATATATATATATATATATATATATATATATATATATATATATATATATATAAATAAATATATATATAAAGGTTACTTAAGAGTTAAAAAATAAATTTTTAAATTTTTTTTAAAATATAACACTCTAAATCTATCTATCTATATATAAAAAGAGAAAAAATATATAGGCTTTAGGCTCCTTCAAAACGTCAATTTTAATTTAGATTAAAATTAACATGCTAAGATAAAGCCTTCATATTTTCTCAGTTTTTAGATGATTTCCTTTTCTTAACTTGTAGTTTTCTTGGTAATTGATTATGAATATAAATATCATTTTTCCTCTAAATAATAGTAAATAGGTTGCATTAAAACTAATTAAAGGTTAGATCATTTGTAATTATAATAGTTTTAATGTGTATCAATCTCTAAATAATTATATGTTAATTTTTTTAATTTTTTTAATTTTTTTAATTTTTTTATTATTTTTGGTGCTAATTCTCGTACCTCTTCATATTACATTTGGATTCATCTTTTTTAGTCTTTCTTCATTTTCTACTTTTAAAATTTTGGTCTTGTGAATTTTTTTTATAATTTATTTTGTGTAAAGTCCCAAAGTCCTCTTTTATCTCACTTAATTATGATGAAAAACTATTTTTAGAGCCTTTCCCCTTCCTACAGAAAATAATTGGCAATTCAATTAATTCATCACCTATAACTTAAATATAATTGCAATATTGACAACACTAAAAATAATAGGCATAGAAATATTACTCAAGTACCTATTAATTTTTTTAATTTTTTTAATTTTTTTAATTTTTTTAATTTTTTTATATATATATATAAAAAAATTAAAAAAATTAAAAAAATTAAAAAAATTAAAAAAATTAAAAAAATTAAAAAAATTAAAAATATTTTTATTTTCTTTTTTGCGAGATAAGAAGGTATATGCATGATGATGTTATAAGGCTTGGTGATGCTGAATATTTGATGGATTATTCTTTTGTTCAAGTGAGTGCTACTCTCAACTACTCTTCTTTTATACCAATTAGTATTTTGAATTACCTTAAATATAAAGTTTAATTTCTATTATCCCTCAATTATTAATTAGAGGTTTTAAATTAAACTCTTGAGAACAAAATCGTATTTAAAAATATAATAATTTATCCAAAAGTGAATTACCCTACATGAACTCACCAAACTCCATCAATCCCCTCAAATATAAGTACCAATACAGAATTGAAAAAAAAATAATCGCTATTTAATATTAATTTTGGGATAATGCTAGAAAGATGAAAATGGAGTGAAGCGAAGAAAAATGTAAAAATATAAATTATGAGAGGTGATTAGTGATTTGAAAGAGGCAGAAGAAACTAAAAATGATTTAAAATAAAAAGAAGAAAAACGAAACACAAAAAATAATTGAAAAAACTGATAAAAAATTTTAACCGAAAAGAAGATAATTTAAGTTTTATCAAAATTTTCTTTAATGAAGTGTACATTTCTAACGATATAAAGTGAGAAAAAATGTTCTTAAGTTTGTTTTTTAAAGAAAAATCTTGAAGTAGAACAAAAAAATTAGCGTGGTG
The DNA here is from genome assembly GCA_018107945.1 of Datura stramonium. NCBI lineage: Eukaryota > Viridiplantae > Streptophyta > Magnoliopsida > Solanales > Solanaceae > Datura > Datura stramonium. The sequence continues at coordinate 532,263 of JACEIK010000135.1, read as the reverse complement.
ATTGTGTTGTCACGACTTCTTCTTTTTATTTTTCTTAAAATTTGTTTGGTTTTAAAATTTTAGTTTTCGATTTTAATATTATTAACATTTTTAAAAAAAAAAAAAACGGAAAAAAGAAAGATTTTTTTTATTTTTTGAGTTAGAATTATATATTTAACTTTTTATTTTTTTTAGTTATTTATTAATTTGAAATTAAAGATTTGATTTTTTTATATTTTTGATCTTTTTATTTTAAAAATTTTATAAGTCTTTTGCGGCTTAAATTTCAATATTATTTGATTGTAGATACAATTTAAGATTTTTTAAATTGTGTATACTTAAATTTTTGCTTTATTTTAAAAAATAATTTCATAAATTAAGTAATTTTTATAACCATGCGAGCGTGGAAAAATTTACTAGTTGAGAAATAAAGGAAAATGAAATTTGAAATAGGCTTTTTTTCAATAAAAAGGAATGTTGTGTCTCATTGGATAGAAAAAGAAAGATTAATGTGTTTATATATAGAAATATTTTTATTAGTTATTAAAGTTGAAAAGGAGATTCTTCTCTCATTATTTGTCATCAGCCCAGCTTGACTACGGTAGTAAATGCGGTGGTGTCTTGAGGAATTCTTATAAGCGGTGTCACAATTTTAAAAGATGAGTAAATGAAAGAGGCAGAGTAGATTCAAAAACAATAAATGAGGCTAAGTGAGCTTGAACCCAAACCTTTAACATTAAAGAGGAAGTGTGTAACCATCAAACCAATGCACAATTTTGTAAATATGGTGTCTTTAGTATTTGTACTTTATATTTCATTTTTTATTATTTATATATATTATATTTATTAAAATAATTCGACGAAACGGTGTCATGTGACACCCCTCGGGTAAAGGTAAATCTTCCCCTGAGTAAATGGACAGGTTGGGCTGGATTTAGACGGGTTAAAATGAGCCCCGGAGTTAATAAACGCCCAAAGTTACTTGAAATTTTGAGAGTGGACTAAATACAAAATATGTAATCAGATTAGTTGACTCTATTCATTACAGTGTTTGATTATTCTTTTATAATCTTTCAATAACTTATAAACTTTTTTTCTTTATTAAGACTAAATATAATATATTTAAATAAAATAAAAATTATTTTGACAAGATTTCATATGAATCAATTTGGCTAGATATTATCCCAAATTTTGATGAATCAAAATGAATTGATTTAAAATGAGCTGAGCAATAAATAAGCTGATTAATTATCAGCCCAAATTTAATCAACTTATTAAATAACTGATTTTGTCACCTCTACGCTCGATTATGAATTTAAATTTAATCAAATAAATTGATTGATAAGTGAAACCAAAACTATAGTACAGATTTGCAGATCAAACTCTTCCTCTGGTAATTCGTTATGCGGTTTGTCTTATACATTAATCCATCGAAATTCGCGTGATCAGTATCATTAATCTCCTTTTGCTTTATCCAAATCTACATCTTACTTTGCGTAATCCAGAATTGTTAATCATTGTGATTAAAAACCACTAGGTAGCTACTAAAGGTGGTCAGCTGAACTTTCCTACTACTTTCTGGATGAGCTACTTTTGAGGCTATTCATCTTCTTGAGTTTATTACTTTGCTTATAATTACATTTACACCTCACTTTCAATCAGGAATGGACATGGTATAATAGATATCAAATTATTATATGTATATAAATAAAAAAATTAAAATATTGTATATTGTATCGAAGTATATTATTAATATATAGTTCATATATATTATTATAACACTAATATAATTATAAATTAGTATTAGTATAAAATTAATTGTTTAGGCAGAATGAACTTTGACTATTCTATTTTGATCGAAATGTTCATTTTGTATAATTAATTAATGAAGGAAGTTACTTGTACTTTATTTAGAATATTTCTACATGTATAAGGTGTTAGTACGATATAATTGGCAATTTTTGAAAAAGGTAGAAGTCATAATGTAAGTTAGAGTCGAACAAACAATGGTTATCCATTTATCGTATCCAAAACGGATCTTAAAATTATCAAATTAATTTGCTATTATAATAACATTGTATTTTTAAAAATTAAATATTAAAATCATCGAATCAAAATTTTAATATCGTACCATATCCCAGTTACGCAACTCTACTTAAGCAACAATTTAGATTACATATATTCTGCAATAATACAAATATTTTCTTATGTACTATTAAAATTTAATCGGCAATATATATGAGGATACCTATTACACTGCTTTTAGGCTATCCCAAATTGAATACATGTTGTTATTATGATCATCTTGACTTAATCGACGATATAAAAATACTAATTTATTGTGACTTAATTAAAACTTAAAAAGACTCTTGAACAATTAAAAATGAATGATGCATGGTCCCTGCAATGAATTAAGTTAGTTGTTGTTCATAAAGTGTATCCTTTTCAGTGTCTTCCAATTGCAACCTTAATTAAAGTGTAGTTAGCAACTGTCGAAAAATCAGCTAAGCTCGAGGAGGGGGCAGGACCCTGGCATACCAAATTATATAATATATATTTCCATCATTTTTAATTATCTGATATTTATTTGATAATAAATTTAAAAAAAATATTTTATATCGTGTAATTTTAAATTAAATATATATAAAATAGTAAAGAAACAACAAATTGTAAGAGAGGAACGTTCCTTTTTTCTTAATATATATAGCTAGCTAGCTAGTTATTATAATTCATATTACAACTTTGGTCAACCACCCACTAAGGCACGGACGATGACTGGAATCAAACTTATTGTTTTGTTGGCCAAGGCAGAGGGGTGCACAGGTGACATTGAATATATTTCGTTTGAAAAATTATATACAGAATAAAAATAATTTTCTAAGTGTATATAATGTTATTAGTATAAAAATTTTATTTTTGAATATTTTTATTTAAATTTCTGACGTCTTCGCTATCTTCATCAATCAAATCTTCTATCTCCCAAACAATTATTATTAATCTAAATACTGGTTTGGTATTTGTTGACCACATACTACTTCCATTATGATCGTGAGTTTTGAGTTGAATGGATTAGTTCTGAAAGACATATGTCCTTTAACATATATTTATTATACTTTATATTAATACATATAAAGTTAGGATAAAAAGTTTGAATTCTGTTGGAACTTATATATTGATCCACTTTATCTGTCATTGGTTGATATATAAATTGTTTGAATACATTAATTAATTAAAAACATGAACTCTATTTCTTAGTTTATTTAAGAAATTATCGATTTTATGCAATGGAAAGAAGATTAAGATTAATTTTTGCTAACAGTAATATCAAGTTCGCTTATGAAAACATGAACATGGTGCTGGCCGAAATTAATAATTTTTAATATATATATATTAATTAAGAAAAGAAAAAAAACTACTCTTCCAATAAATTAGTTAAGGATCCAAAATATCTGGCGAGTTGTGTGATTTGGTGTTGCTTTGTCTGTTAGTAGCTAGACTTCATAATTTATCCGCTAAACCTCTTTGATTTTTCTATAATTAGTTCCTACAATCATCCAATACCAAATTGAAATGCTAACCACTGAAACCAATTAATATAGTAATTTGGTACATGTGGAATAAGATAAATTTTAAGGTATTTTTTTATTGTATTTAATTGAATGTATAAATTTATTTTGAGAAAAATTTATATAGAATCTGTCAACAATAAAATCTCGCGTCGAGAAAATAATAATCAAGACGGAAAAATATAGCAACAATCGTAGTATTTATTATGAATACTGAGTGTTACAATCTCTTGTTAATCCTCTGATTCTTCTTTTGAATATAAATTCAAGAGTTTTTGAAACGATCTTGAATTTGGTGGATTTGATCTTAACTTGTACTTGAATTCAAGGGCTTTTGAGCTTGATCTTGAATATGGTGGTCTCGATCTTGATTCGTGTTTTGGGTTCAAGAGCTTGAAACTTGTTCTTGAATCTTCATCTTGATCTCTAAAACTTGTGAAAAATTGGAGTAGCAGATGCTTATAGCTTGTAGAAATGCGCGGTGTCGATCCACGAGCTCTCTCGGCTTGTTTGTTGGAGTCGGGTTCCTTCTGAATTATGAGACTATTTATAGTTGTGGGATGGAAGAGTTGCGATAGGGCGAACTTCTTTGAAGCGGACAAGCGCCAACAAGGTAATCCCCATAGGTTCCCGCATTGTTACATGTTTCGATAAAGTGTGAAATATCTTTGCTTTGGGTTCCCCTTGCCCAAATTGCGAAATTTTGGAGGCGATAACAACAGGCATCATGAGGCTATTAATTCTTGTGGGTCATACGGGTTTGCATACATGAGAGGACTTGAAAGTAACTTCATACTTGTTCTTAATAGTCTCTTCAATGAACTCCTTCGGTAGATCAATGAGAATCATCCCTTGACCCAGAAATTTCCTTGTTGGGTGATGCATGTTTCCTTGGGGAGCTTCAATCTCTTGAACTTACGGAGCCTTTCCAGTGCATAACTATATTCTCCTTCACTAAGATTAGTCCACTTTGTTCATCAACTTCTCAATCAGAGCATCTTGATTTTGCACATGCCAGTCGGAGGCCTTCAATTACCTTTAGTCAAGTTCGCTAGTTGCTCCTCCATAGATGAGAGTCGGTTACCATCGCTTGCATGATTATTGGAGATGTTTGAGAATAGCATGGATTATCACATAAATTGATCTTCGACGGGCTCACCTTATGTGGTGTGAGTGGAGATGACCCACCGCTCGAAGTATTATCATCTCCCTGCGTAGCGGAGTTCTTGGATCAGAGGTCAAGTAGAGCTGAATCTTCTTGATTCTCTCGGCAACATGCCTTATTCTTTTTGATGTGTTGGTGGAGGATATTGTCCTAGCATGATTGTTTGCTTCTCCTTGTTGGTCCAAAACTTTCAAAAGTAATACCAAGGATGCTTTCCACCTCGAGAGAACTTGGAGTCAACAATCTTGGGGGGATTGGTGGAATTAATCTTCTTGGAAGCCATTTCATTATTTCGATGCCCTTGATCTTTGAAGATTGAAAAGATGAGATGAGAGGTAGAAATGGTCCCACTTGAGCATGCCAATTTTATAGACAATAAAATCTCGTATTTGAGAAAATAATAATCAAGGCGGAAAATATAGCAACAATTGTAGTATTTATTATGAATATGAGTATTACAATCTCTATTAATTCTACGATTCTTCTTTTGAATATAAATTCAAGGTCTTTTGAAGCGATCTTGATCTTGATGGATTTGATCTTTATTTGTACTTGAATTCAAAGGGCTTTTGAGTTTAATCTTAGTCTGGTGGTCTCGATCTTGATTTGTGTTTAAATTCCAAAGGCTTGATTGTTCTTGAATCTTCGTCTTGATCTCTGAAACTTGTAGAGAAAAATTGGAGTACTTGAATGCTTATAGCGTGTAGAGAAATCGCAGCATTCGATCCACGAGCTCTCTCTAGCTTGTTATTGGAATTCAGGTCTCTTTTCTATATTATGAGACCCCTATTTATAGTTGTAGGATGGAAGAGTTGCGATAAGGACGAACTTCTTTCAACCAATCGGATTTAAGTTGACATGTCGATATTTGATTGGTGAACATGTCATTTATACACATGAAACATTTTCATTGGTCTTTGATTTGGTAGAATGTGTCATTTTGACATGTGTCATGATCCTATCGCCTATTTCATTTGACTTGGCGTGACACGTCATTTGACACGTGGCATATTTAATATTTCAAAATCAACTAGAATTAGGAGTTTTTCTTTCAGGAGTCGATATTCCTTTTTTAGTAATTTTCCTGTTAATAGTTTTTGATGCTAAATCTTACGGAAGTCTTTCATGATAAATGTGATATAAATTAAGAAATATCACCCACCTTAACTCACAATATGACTTCTTCTCCCGCGACAATCATAAAACACAAAGGTAATGATTATAGTTAAAATTACAAATTTGAAAAAAAACATTTAAATTTTTTTTTATGTCCAAGATATTAAGATTTTGTATATTAAGTAGGGAAAGATCTAAAACATAAGCATAGTATTTACAATTTTAATTTATCTTTTAAATTATATTTTAATATATTATAAAAAAAAAAAAACCCCAAAAACAAAAAACAAACAATATAAAAAATATATAAAATTAAATATTTAATTTTAAAGTACAAGTGACATGTATCTTAAATTAAATCATATTAATGAGGTGTTTAATATAATTAACTTTATTTATTGTATTTAAGTGCTTTTTCTCTTTGTTTTTGTTATGACTTTTTGTTCTTTCAATTAAATATTACTCCAATGACACAAATATATCATTATATTTTTTTGATAACACCTAAATATGATTAATATTATCATTTGGGAGTTGCATCTTTTAAAAAAAATATTATTTATATTATTTTTAAAAGTTTTTTCTTATAGATACCCAGAGGAAATGCATACATTAAAATTAGCTTTGTTAAAAATATATTTGCACTGACTTAAAGTATGTGATTATATTATTTAAAAATTTAATTAAATTATTAAAGCAAGTACATCTTTATTTATTCGTATATTATAGTTTTAATACGCTTATTTGTGTGTTAGACATGATTCTTTTGATAATAAATTGCTATATAAGACTCAATTACATGTCAAAAGGACAATAAGGCCCTTACATCGGAGGCCAGTTGCATTCTTCTTCAGAAATTAAAAGTCATTTGATAAATAAATAAATATTGTTATAAACATATTTGTATTATAGTGAATGTCTATAAAGATACTTGTATTGTAGTGGATACATTTTGTTTATATTATAGTAAAAGCCTATCTTTTGGAGAAAGTTAGGAGGAATTATCGCTATAAATAGGTGATTCTCCTTGATTGTATTTCATATGATCAAAAGAAATAAGAACTTCTCTCTTTTTCTCTTTCTCTACAATATTACACGTTATTAACACGAGTCATATTCCTTTGGTGATATTATTGCTCTACGACTCTACCGTCTCAAAATTTGAAGACCAAGTTATTATTTTTCTCTTTCAGCATATTGATAACCTTACGAAACTTGATTTCGTTTGTCCTTTAAAGTTCGGGTAAGAACTACCTTTCCTTCGGTGTTGGATGCTGAAATCCTTATGGATGCAATGGGTCTTGGAGACACCATTAAAAGTGAAAATAAAGCATCAAACCAAAATCATGCTAAGACTATGATACTCTTGCGTTCATATTGTGAGAATTAATTGAAAATTGAATATCTCATGATTAAGAATCCACTTATTTTGTGTAATAACCTAAAATAAAGATATGACGCTACTGAAGATGGTCATCGACCCAAAGGCACGATATGACTTGATCCATCAAGACTATAAATTTGTTAATGAGTACAACTCTTCAACGTTCAAAATTGTTTCTAAGTTGAAACTAAGTGGAGAGACTATTAATGATGTTGATATAATGGAATATGTGGTAGCACACAAGAATTAATTGAGAGTTCCAGAAATAGCTAATGTGTTACTATTGTAGTAAGTCTAAAAATATTTAAATAAAAAAAGGTGAGACTATATAAAATTATAGGAAAATCTAATATCTTCATATTACTACAATTGAAGCGGTTATAAATATTTATGTAAAAGATTACCCGTCTTTTTCTTTTATTTGTAGTACATAAATATGAGTATGATGATAAAATCACATACAAAAGTAAACTAAGAAGTTCTTGAAATAAAGATAAGTTTTCATAACTGGTTGGTTGTCCGGTTCAAAGGTTATGCAAAAATAATTGAGAATTCACATGGCTATATGCTGAAAAAATAAAAGATTCTTCAAGAATTCTTGTGTTGCTTGTTCTCATGATAGAATGATCTTGATCGACTAAGGTTGGAATTATATTCCCTAAAATTTTGGAACTTTTAAAGGGTGAATATGGACTCGTTTACCTGCCATGTGAACCATTTGCTATTATATAATTTTAATAGATGCATCTATGGTATGGTCACATGTGCTCTGATATCAACTTGCAATTTATTTTTGCAAGGTTGTTTGCTCAATTGCATAAAATTAAAACCTGGGTTCCAAATTATAAAATCATGTTGATAATCTTTGGTTCATTCAAATTGGTTTAGAAAAAATTGTATGCCTCAATTATAGCTAAACCATTGGTTATAAGAACAAAAATCATAATAAAATTTGGTATGAGATATGTTTATTTAACATATAGCAACAACTTGAATGCATCAAACTTGACAAAGTTTCCCCTATCACAATTGATTCAGGGTCAGGAATCGAATAATTCCATCTAAAAAAAATTGAATGTGCGGTATATGATTCAATTGCTCCACCTCTTGCTAAAGATGGGTCCCCAAAATGAGTTTGGAGGGTAAATGTTAGTTTCCTAACATTAGAGGATGAAGTGATTATGGCCCGAAAGGTGAGTGTGAGATGAATTATCTAGATCCTCGAAAAAAAATGTGAACTTAAAGTTCAAGAGATAATTCACTTGCAAAATATTACAAATTAATTACCAGATGTATTTGTTGACCCTATTTTTAATTCAATTGCAAATGCTCCAATGAAAGATCCTTGAAGGATAGGGTTTATGAGACGCCTGAAGCATGATTAGACCAAACGATTCCAAATGTAGAACTCCTTGAAGGGAGATGAGCAAATGATTAAGATGGCCATAATGATGAGGTAAGTGCTTTAAGAAAACACCCGACATAACACTTCACGAACCTTGGCAAAGGTTGAGGTACCTGAAAATGATGAAAAATGAAGAGATCTCAATAAGTTATGTCGCATTGGAGCCTGATTTTAAAATGATGGTCGACGATACCTTTGATATAATATAGTGCTCAATATTATAAATATTGTGATGATCTTAATTCAAATCTGTCAAAAAATGTGAACAGATAAATGATTGGCTAATAAAATACACAATTTAAGTATAATGCCGGTGGAGGTATAAATAAATTCTTGTGGCATAAATATTTTTAGCAAATTCTCATTCTTGTATGGAGAGGTTCTCCTATAGTAGATAAAATTATTTTGAGGTTACTCATAAGTCTGGCAATACATGAAAAACTTGACATGCGTATAATGAAATTATTTTCATGTCGATATCTTGAAGGATATATGAAAATCCTTGAAGGATTTAAAACGCGAGGAAATTCTTGGTCACGAAGTACCATATCTTAGTGTGATTGATACGCTAATGTATCTTGCTAACACTACAAGACTGATATAGCCTTTTGGTTAATTTGTTAGCAAAGGTGTAGTTCTACTCCTACTAGGAGACATTGGAAAGATCAAACACATGTCACGGTATCTAAAAGAGACTAGATATGAGCTTATATTATTCTAACAATTACAGTTCCGATCTTATTGGTTATCTTACGATCTTGGTTTTTATCGTCCACACAAAGCTCAATCTCAAGTGGCTACATGTTCATATGTGGAGATATTGTCATATCTTGGAGATCTACAAAGCGCGAGTCTCTTGTAACCACTTTATCAAATCATGTTGAGGAGATATGGCTATTCATAAAACAAACCGAGAATGTGTGTGGTTGAGGTCCATGATACATCTCATTAGAGAAAAATGTGATTTGAAATGTGACAAAACACCCACCATTTTATATGAAGATAATACAACAGTAAATATAACAACTAAAGGGGAAGATTCATAAAGGAGATAGAACGAAGCACATCTCGCCAAAATTTTTCTACACACATGAGCTCCAAAAAAATGGTGATATCAATGTGCAACAGATTAGTTCAAGTGACAATGTGGTTGATTTATTCACCGTCTCTACCAGCGCAACTTTCAAGAAGATGGTGCACAAGATTGGAATAGAATGATTCAAGGATATTCTCATTATGGGGAGTTAATACGCGTTGTACTCTATTTTCCTTATGATTGTCCCGCTGATTTTTCTTGTAAGATTTTTAATGAGGCAGCCAAAATCGTATTATTAGATATGTGTATTATTTTCTTCACTAAATTTTTTCCCGAGTTTTTTCTAGTAAGGTTTTAACTTGAGACACATTATCTGTCAAGATACATTCAATGGGAGTATTATAAATATATTTGTATTATATTGAATGTCTATAAAGGTATTTGTAATGTAGTGGATACAGGTGTTTCTATTATAGTAAAAGTCTATCTTTTGGAGAAAAGTTAGGAGGAATTATCCCTATAAATAGAGGGGTTCTCCTTCATTGTATTTCATCCAATCAAGAAAAATAAGAACTTCTCTCCTTCTCTCTTTCTCTACAATATTCTTATTTTCTTTTATTATTTGCTTAACAAATGTGGAATAATTAGAGTTATCAATAATGAGGAAAGAAGAAGAATAATATGAGTTATGAACTCTCAATAGTTTCCTAATGAACCCATATAGAATTAGTGACATATCTGGAGACCGAAAGTCTATTTCATGTGTAGTGGCCCTTATATTTTTGGCCCATCAACATTTTCTAGGCCCAAGTTTCAGAGAAACAAGTCCAAGTAGATGGCATGGCGAGATGCTCCCATAAAATTATTAAAAAAATTTTTTTAATTTTTTTAATTTTTTTAATTTTTTTATCTTTTTTGATTTTTTTAATATTTTTACATATTATGACTTTATTTAATTTAATGTGTCATTTTTATTTTTATTTTTTACTGTGCCTATATTCAATGCCTAAAAATCTTCTAATAACTTCCCAACTCCCCTTCCATCTTCTCTCTCTCATTCTTCGTAAATCGGCCAGTTTCTCCATACATCAAAGCAACGATTATCGTCATTCTCTCTTTTTGTCTCTAGAATTCATTCCAAATCAGGTAAGTTTCATTCATGATTTTTTATTTTCAATTTAAAATATGTATTTTTTATATTGTAGATAAAATTCTTTAACCGTGTAAAATATTATTTCTTTTGCAATCAAATCTTTATGATGTTTTGGAATCTCAAATAGATTTTAGAAAATCCCATTAATTGGGATAAGTTATTTTCTGATTTTGAAAATCATATTCGTGTATTGTTATAGTTTATGTATTATATGTATTTGATACATTTAAATACATAATTCTTTATGTCATTTCCAGAGAATTTTACATATGCACATACAAATGCAAATATATGTTTTTAGTTTGAATGATTATGTGTTCACCGGTAAACAACATTTATTTTAGTACTTATGTATGATGTTTTGTTGAATAATTATGTATTTATAAGTGAAAAGCTATTTATTTTTAGCAATGCGTTTTAATACTTTTGATACATTCAAATACATAATTCTTTATTTAATTTTGGTACACATATACATATATACATCTATGAATATTTTATGCGTATTTTATAATTACAAACTATTCTTTATTATTTCTTTATTCTGATTTACGATTATGTAACGGAAATAAAATAATTCATAACTTTTAATTTTGTTTTTGTTTTACAAAGTTGTTATGGTAAAAATAAGAATTCTATCCGCTATTAGAATCATTTATTTAAGAAATGCAATAATTATCGAGTTAACTAAAAGATAGCGATTATTTATGTGAAATATAATCTCTAAAATCACTTAGAAATCGGTGTATTGTATTTTGATACGTTTTACCAATTGTAAATACAACACATGATACATAAAATATTGTCATTTTATGTAAATAGTAAATATTTCGCAAATATATTTTCTTTCAAATTGACAATGTACAAATTTTCTCTAAAATTATACGTCTTGCCTTTTAAATGACTTGATATTTAATTTTTGTTATTCAAATGAATTGGTCTTTAAAATTTATTCTTTAGTAATTGAATTTATGCCCGATAGAGAGAATAAATTTAGAAGCGAAAAATCATATTCGAACACAACTTATGAAATATTTTATACGAGAAATATAAATTTATACCCTATAAAATGACCCAGATGCTCCACCTTGACACACTAATCAATTAACATGGCATGACACACCATCATAGTTGATATTTAGGTGCCAATAGAGTTTAAAAATTTTTACATGATGTAGCAAACATGTGCTACGTATTATTAGCTATTCATAGCTATACTTTAAAAAAAATTTATAATTTATAACTACCTCCGAGTCTCTCTAGCCTCTCTCTCTAATCTCGTTTGTCACTCTCTTCTCTCTCGCTCGCACTATCCAACCCCTCCCCCCTGCTCTCTCTCTCTTTCTCTCCTTAGCTCTCTCGCTTTCCTCTCTCCTCTCTCACTCCCACTTCTCCATCTTCCGCCCCTCTCTCTCTGTATTTTTGTGTCTCTATTTTTTTGTATTTTCACTTGTGTGCGTGTGTGTGTATTATATTTTTGTATTAGAGCGAGTGAATACAAGTGATACAGGCGAATAAATACATGAGATACAAGAGAAAATAAATACAAGTGATACAAGAGCGAATGTATACATGTGATATAAGAGCGAAATAATACAAGTGAAATTAGAGTAAATGAATATAGTCCCCTGTAATTTTTTTTGATTTTGTATCTTTGTATACAGAGCGTATTCGTCGATACAACTAAATGCACGCATCAATACAAGTGAAATTAAAGTGAATAAATACAATTCCATGTATTTATTTATTATTTTATATCTTTAGCACCCGGACTATGACCAAGTCGATACAACCTAAATGCGCGCATGAATACAGGTGAAATTAGAGTGAAGAAATACAAGTTGTACAAGAGAGGGTGAATACAAGTGAAACTAGAGTGAATGAGTATAGTCCCATGTATTTTTTGTTATTTGTATATTTGAATACACCGACTATGTTCGTCGATACAACCTATATTTGTTGATACAAAATTGTATTTGCGATATATACAATATGTATTCATCGATATATAAATTATGTATTCATCGACACAATCCAAATGCACATATGAGTACAATGTATATAGTTGCCTAACACATTAAAAAAGAAATTTATTTTGTTTTATTTTCACGACACCTTAAACGGTTGGTATGGATGGTAAATACTTAGATGCACAAGATCAATTCAGTTAGCTCGATTAGTTTAGAAAAATGTGGTTCGTCGGACTATATGTGGAGCAATTCGGCATAACTACAAATGATAATTATGATTCAAACTATAGCTAATTTTGAAAATTCCTCTTCTTTTTTTCAGCACTATGTCTAGGGCCAAGTGCTTAATAATAAAGATATTTTCATAAATATGTAATGCATAGTAAAATAATTACATAAAATGAGTATGATTTATTATAATTACAGAGAGAAAATAGCATGTTTTTCCTATTTTCTAATACAATTTCTTGTAACATTATGGTAGTATCTAAATTTCAAACTCCAATCCCTCCTTAATTGGTGTTGTTTATTTTTTTAAAAGGGAAGTTACGTATTTAATGGACGTAAATTACTTTTTTTATGATCTTGGACATTTTTTCCATATTTAGAATTACCCCAAGCTTAACAATTTAACATTTGTGTAATTTCTTTGGGTGTATCATTGTTGCAACTTTGAATTTTTAAAATTTTCAACTTTTAAATAATCACATCATTATTTCCTTTTTTAATTTTTTAATTTTTAATAATTAGTAAGTTTTGAATTTGAAAATTTTATACATATACAAATATAATACATAAATACAATATCATCGGTTTCAATGGTAAATTTTAAAAAAGTAAATGAGTTTTTTTATATATAATAAAAAAAACTTTAGAATTAAATTAAAATAAAATATTAAATGTTTTATAAAAAATGATGAATTGTCATTGTAATTTTCAATTTGTAATTATTAAGATTAATGCGATACATAGACAACAAAGTAAAATTAATAAATATTTTCTAACTTGATACACTTATGGGTATTTTACATTCATGTATCATTAAAAATATGATACACACACTAATAACAAATTGGTACAATATATTGATACACATATTTTTATACATTGGTACATAACAATGGTGGAGTTATATATATCAAAAATCGAATGCTTGATATATGTATTAATTTCGTCATTGATACACAAAAGATAAAAAAATTTAAAAAATTGCGATTATCAATTTTGTCCTTTGAAACATAGACAAAAGCTTGAAAATCCAATAATATTATTACTAATAAAATTTTACGCCCGATTTCTCACTTGAATCTTAGCTTTGACATTGTCATGGTGTCTAAGCTCTCGATCTCAAGAGATGTGATGGTGTTTTCCGGTGAGTGTCTTAACAAAGATGCATCGAAATATGTTGAAGCACATAATTGGCACAACTTCAAATAAAGATCGAGGTCAAAGAAATAAAAAAAACAGCTCTGGAAAATAAGAAGGACAATAATTCAGATCTACAATTCTTTGCATCTTCTTCGCCAAAAGTTTGAATCCTTTTTGCTTTTCCGAGGAGATACGTAATTCTCAATCGTCATGGTGAGAGAGAGAGAGAGGAAAAATCGGCAGAGATATTGGAAATTTTGAAAGAGGGAGAAACGGACATTGAATTAGAGAGAAATACTGGTAGTGGATTGGAGAGAGAGAGAGAGAGAAGGTAGAAAAATTGATACATTGCTATTTTTGTAATTATTTTGCTAAAATTTTTATAATTTTTTTTTTTAAAAGTGTTGTTATAGATTGTAAATGGTAGTAAGATTTGTTAACTATGTAATTTTCCTAATAATAAATTACTCAATCCGTCTATTTTTATTTGTACATTATACTAACATTAAATATATTTTTTTACTTATCTAATTTAAAAAATTAAGAGATAATTTATCACTTAGTTCCTAATTACCCTACTAAACTATAATTATTTTTCAAAATAATAAATTCATTATATTCAAAAGGTGATATAGTAAAATTATCGTTGTTTTTATTATTTCTTAAGAAATATATCAGGTTAATACTGAACAAATATTTGTTTAATTGTAAATCTCATCACTAAAGATAGAATGAAAAAGTTAAATTTAAATTGTTTCCAAGTATAGAAAAGTGACATTTTTCTTTGAAATAAACTATGTAAATAAATAAAACAATTAAACTGCATATAGACAAGAAAAGAAATGATTTGCAAAAAACATCTTTGACTAGAAATTTTGGTGACAAACTCCACCACCCGGATCCTCAAATATACATATCTAGAATCTTTAAATTATGATTCAAACATTTTTTTGATTTCTCATGGCTTCAATTAATTCACCTTGAAACTATATCAAGCTCATTAAAGAAAACACTTTAAATCATGATTCTTTCTATTTCCGGGATTTGAATTAGAGGTCCTAATTTAAGCAAAATTAAATTATTTCAAAACAACAATGTTTAGCTCTTTCCATTTCGAGGACTCAAACAAGAAATCTCTAGTTTAAGCAAATTCACGTTATTTGAACAACAATATTTTACCTCTTATTATCAAAGTTAACAAATTGACAAAAAAAGGTCCACATCCACTCAACTATAGTCTTTCTTAAAAGCGAAACTCTTTTTGACAAAATAATGAGTTCTCCATCTAATTAACATAAAATATCAGAGACAACTTGTAGAATTTTTAATTTTTATTTTATTGAGAGGCGATTTTTTAAAATGAGCCCTGCAATGTTTGAATTCGAAATAATTGAAATTCAATATAAATATCAAATATTAAATAAAAAATACATTAAAAGTAAAATTATTCAAATTTTAATCAATACCAATGTGTTATGAAATAGTAGAAAACATGTAATAAAAATTCAAGAATAATCTTATTTATCAATTGATACAAAGAATGAATTATATAGAATCAAAGAATATTGCTTAATAATATATTTTCCTAAAGTACAATTCTCTTATAATTAATGCTATAATTAAGAATATTTTCCTTAAAGCAAAGTAGAACATGAAGACGTGAAAGGGTCGAATAACGCCGGTAGCAAGAACTTCCTCCCATTCGCACCACGCGCATTGTAGCTAGCGCCAGTAGTAGGGTCCACCAACAGGTTGCCAGCATATCCAGGGTAGGCCCCACTCCCATAAACCGGGGCAAGCCGACGCAGCACCAGTGGCACGTCGAAGCTGGTCCTTGATATTAACCATTTCAAAGGGTTCGTCACGGTCCCAGCCAACAAGCTAGCCAAGTTCATCACCATCCACCCCGTCCGAGCCCACACATCGTTGTTAGGTGCAACCAGGGCTGGACCTTGTGGTCCGTAAATGGGTTGGTGAAATGGCCACGCGCATTGACCCGGACATTGAGTCTCCGAGTTACCAACCCAGATGTAGGCAAATTTGTAAATCTTACCTTTCGGAGGGCATTTTTGGAGCTCAAAGATGATCCGTGTGTCCCACATCGGCTGGAACAGAACCCATCAACGGCTACGTCAGACGCCGTTAACACAACGTTAATCGCATTCTTTTAGTCACCTTTAGCTGCTAACTGTTTGATTTGTTTATCTTTAAGTGATTTGCCTGAAGTCTAGCTCTCATCCAAGATTTGTTGACCAAGTGGGAGGACCAACGGGCTTTCTTGGATTTACCAAACTGAAATATTTATCAGTAGATTTCCACCACGTGGCAACTGATGGTTGGTTGGGAGAGGTTTTTCTTGAAGAAGAAAAGGAGGTGATGAAATCTGAGATAATTGCACGTTGAGTGGGCTTGAACTTGCCATACCAAATAAGGTTAATTGAGATTTTACCAGTAAGAAGTGGACCATTGTGGTAGTGGAACTTATAAAGCTCAGTTTGTCCTTCGAGTTGCCTCGTTGCCAAGGAAAAATGAATCAAAGAAAGAACAACTGAAAATTGTAGAAGAATAGAAAAAGTAGTAGAATTAATGAAAGAAGCCATTTTGTTTTAGAGAGTTGGTGTGAAGGGTGTTACAGAGTAGATATATATAGGAGTTAATTAATTAATGGGGAAGAGTAATTAAGTAGAGCGCGTATGTTAATTAATGGGAAGAGTGAATCTACACATAGATTACAGCAAACATACAGCTAGGATTTGGAGAGTAGTTAAGAGACAGCCAACTGTCACAGGAAGAGAACAAAAAATGAAGTGGAGTGTTTGGTCGGTCAACATTTTAGGCAGGGATCGAAACAGACAAAAGTCAGAACTGGCAAACCACGGCATATCGCTTATATCAGTTTTTGTTCTTTCTTTCCAAATAAAAATGTTACGACATATTAACTGGTTTGAAATAGGTGATCTTTTAATTTGAACATGCTTGAAAATTCATTTATTTTTAAATAAAATATATTTTTTATCCATTTATCCTTAATAAATATCTAAAAGAATGTAACTATTTAATATTTTCTTAATTATGTAAAATTCTCTCCACTTAAATAAGAATAAAATTGATAAACGTCGTTAATGTGCTTACAGATTATATAAGCAGTTTATTTATTTTAAAACGGATGGAGTATTCTACTATCTGACAACTGGTCATGAATTTATTAGAGAGAATAATTTTTTATTTATTTGTACTGATTTGAATATTAGTTTTGCATATATTAAATTTTATATAAGTAATATAATATTTGGTAATCAATTAGAAGATAATTATTCATCTATGAAATTAATAAGATATTTGGTTTACAATTTAGAATTCTTATTTTAAGTGATTATATAAAGTACTCCTTCGTTTTTTTATAATAAGATTTACATTCTTTTAAAAATAATTAATAAGATTTGTAAATTTGACTAATATAACCCTTAATTGATATGTACTTTTTTAAAATATACCATAATTATTCTTTTCCATATTATAAAGTGATTTCTAATAATAGTCATTTAAGTTTTCAAAACAATAATTAATAAAATTAATTTAACAAAATAAAACCTAATAAATTCTTTCGTAATAGGAGTGTCGAATTAACACGAGCCAAATAAAATAGAACGAAGAAAATATATAAGATATGAATTAACAGTGATAAAAATACTAATTTTTTTTTCTATACGCTTGGACAAAGTTATTTAATACATATTGCACGTTTACTACACTAAGTTAATATTCATTAATAATGTAACCGTATAATAAGATTATATATATTATTAATCTTATACTACATGTTCCGGCACGTTGCTTGCTTAAAATTTTAGAATATGTTTGCTATTAAACAAATGAAGGCATAGGCGAACCACCATTTTGAAATACACACGGGAATGTAAAACTAAAAACCGTCTTCCTTCTCCTGTTTTAGCTCTTTGACAAAACGGGAAGAAAAAAAAAATTGCTTGGAAATATATTTTATTTTAAAATAAATCCCCAAGCGAAACAAGAAACAAAAGAACAAACTCTCATCCTAGTATTTACCAGGTAAAAAAAAGTCACTAAATGTGTAACATGAATCTAGACCCCACCCCACCCCACCCCCCAAAAAAAGTTGTAGTGAGTTATTCAGAGTTAAAGTAAGGAATTACAGTTATCAGCATCAGAGCCAATGTGTATCGGAATCGGGTATTTTATTATATCGTCAGAATTGATGTTATCATGGAAATAAAAGTGCATGGCTTGAAGTCAAATTGTGGCCTATGTTGAGGACAGAGGAAGAAGATAAATACAAAACAGTAATATTGTACAAGATTTTGCGAATCACGGTGGATACATAAGCCCCGTACGTTTAATAACATAATTGTATGAATGAAGTGTTTTATTTGATGTTGTATTATAAAAAATCCAAATGATACCATTTCATCGACGGTGTATTCTCGCCGATGCCTATAAATAGTGGAGCTATACATTTGTAAAAGGATTGGATTCTTGATAATATAAGGCGTCATATTTAATTCATGCTCTTATAAGCTTCCTCTTTTTCTTACTTTACTCGTTTTTTTAAAGACAGGCATTAAGAACACACATACAGAGCCTTATCTCAATTCGAAACAACAAATCAACATTCCAAATTGTGATTTGAATAAGATATCATCGATTTACTATTCCATTCATTCTGTTCAATCATACACTTACAATGTAACCTGTGGAAGAATAACGAAAATAACCATAGAGAAGTAAATAATTTAGTGGGCTGTCTTGCCAGTTTCGACCAGGCGAAAGAACAATATAGAACTCTGGCCTTCTTCCAAGTTATGTGAATGGATCAAACACAAATTGCATAAAAGATCAGAAGGATCAATGATTAGAAATCAAGCATGTATGTTCCTTTGGCCCTTCTGGTTCTTTGTCCAACTTAATTCTATCATTTTCATTTTTGTAGGGCTTGTATGTCATGTGTGACAACTATTATAAAATTGATGGCTTATTAGACAATGCACAATTATGAAAAAAAGGCAGGAATATTTGTATATTGTAGTAAATGCAGATAATTGAAGAGTCGTCCAATTTAGAATGTATATGCAATCAATAACTAGTTTTGTACAAAAACTATTTTATACTGAATTATATATGTATAAATTTACTTCGATGCTATTTGGTATTTTGATATTTTTTTATAAATTACCATTATCAATTATCAAAATATTTTAAAATCATATCCAAATACCATATTATTAAAACCAGCGATATCAAAAATTTTAATTTTAGTATGATATTCAATATATACTCATATCATGTATCACCTACAATATAGTATTTGAATAAATTTAAAATTAAGTTTAAATACTTATTTTTTAGCTAAAAAATTTCTAAGCCGAAATAAATAGGCCCTGAGACATAATCTAAGAAAGGAAACAACTATTGAATTTCAACAAATTAATACTCATCATTTGAAATGAAACGGAAAGAATACTTTATTTAATAATATCAAAAGTATTTTACACTTCAAAGAATTAAGTCCAGTCAAGAAAAATAATAGTAAGCAAGACTTATTTTATGGAAAATGAACATGAAAGTAAAGAAGATGCCAAATAGCTATTGGATACAAGGCAGTATATTCTCGTCAATACATCTCTAGAAGTTTTGCTTCATCAAGTGAAATACTTTTCTCATTCTCTTTTAGTTGTCATATATAATAAAAATATATAATTATATTATTATATTTTTGGAGTATTTAAGTTAAAGGCAAGCTTATGGGCCATATTGTATTTTTGTTTTTTTTGGATTTATTTATTTTAAAATTAGGGTATTAATTTGCAAAATAAAAAATAAATAGCTCATGATATGAAATTGAAAATGATAAAAAAATTAAAAAAATTAAAAAAATTAAAAAAATTATCAAAATCTTATCGTGACAACTAAAATGGATCGAAGAAAATACTAGTCTTGCCTAACAAATCTTAAAGTCAAATACTTTTGTGCAACTACAACTTCAAATACACTTCTTTTGTCAATGAAATATTGTCCAACTGCATGCGTATAGACTTGAGAGTGGGGAGCTGTAAAGTGTCAGCTACCTCCATAACGCGTTAAGCGTAGAATTTAGGGGGTGACTTGACTTGACAGGGCAGGTATATATGAGGAGAATTACTGCAATTAATCTACAACACCAAAATGGTGGCAATTGGTAACATAAGGTTATAGTTACAGTTTGAATTGGATCTAACGTTTGTAAATAGCATGACAGAATTAATAAGGCATGACCATAACGTTAATGACTGAGACGTCGCATGTACTCCCTCAGTTCATCCTTACTTGTTTCACTTTATTCTTATTATTATTATAGTCATTTTTAAAATATATTTTTAAAATGACTATATCTATTATACGATTTACTTTATCAATTACTTTTTTATTTTTTATTAAAAACATTTATTTTAAAAGTTGAAATGTTCAATTAATATTCAAGTGTTTAAATATTAAAAGAGATTCCATAACTTTGATTCCTAAATCAGTTTTTTTTGTATTTTGGAATTTTTTAAAAAAATAATTGATAGTTATTTTTAAAAAAATCTATGGATTAAAGAGTTATATTAATTAAATTGCAAACTCTATTAATATTTTTTAAAAATGTAAATTTTATCATAGCAAGTAAAAAAACTAAGTACATTGATATTTGAACTTTCAATGCTTCTTGGAAGCAATTACAGTAATCTTGAAAAGAAATATAAAAAAAGACTAGAAAAATAATTTGTAAAATTATGTATTCACGGTTACGATACTCATAAAGGCTTATATACTAACTATCATCTAACTGTCTAATCAGTAATGAATTTAACTAACTTAATTGTTACAGATAAAATGACTACGTTGCCCTTTACTTTAATTGGTTCAACAAAGTACAATTTACAAATTTATAATATGACCTTCCAGTATACTTTATTCTCACGAGACCGGTGCATGGAGCACTAATGAATTTAGTCAATTGTTGAGCCGCGGAAGTAGTAACCGCTATAACTTAATTGGCAGTAAAGTTATTCCTCTTCCTTATGTTTTGCAGCTAGCTCCAGTTAATGAAAATGACAACGCGTTTTCAGTTAAATGACCCTTTTTCTCATTTCTCTGCACCTTCACAACTCAACTATAAATATTTTTCTTCTCCTAAATCCCATCAAATCTACCTAAAACACTCAAATTTTCCATCAAAACTTGACCTTCTCTTTAGAGAGTCTTCCTAACAGAAATATATCAACTAGGAAAACAATGTCTTCTTCCCCTTCTTCCAATTCGACCCATTTCATTTTGAAAATCTTTCTTCTGATTTCTTTCATCAATGTGTGCTTTGCTTCAAGAAAGCTCACTGTAACAGTCAAGATCCACAAATGCAGCTCTTGCAGTACCACAAAGGTGCACTCCTTTCTGGAAAAATCTCTGTCAATCTGATTTGGTATGGAAAATTCAAGCCATCCCAAAAGGCTATTGTATCCGATTTCATCACCTCCCTTTCTTCTTCAACTCCATCTAAAACCCATCCTTCAGTAGCCCAATGGTGGAAGACCACTGAAAAATACTACCATCTCGCCAATTCTAAAAAACCCCTTTCCCTCAATTTGGGCAAGCAAGTTCTTATCGAAAATTATTCCCTAGGAAAATCGCGGCCAGAAAACAAATCGTGCAATTGGCATCAAAGGGTGAGCAGAAAGACGCCATTAACGTTGTTTTAACTGCCTCCGATATTGCCAAATGAGTAGATTCTGCGTCAATCGGTGTGGAACCCACGGATCTTCTAAAGGTGCCGTTATTAAAGGGCAAGACTTACAAATTTGCTATATCTGGGTCGGCAATTCGGAGACTCAATGTCTAGCTACTGCGCCTGGCCATTCCACCAGCCCATCTACGGACCACAGAGGCCCACCATTGGGCGCACCGAACAACGATGTGGGTGCTGACTGGCATGGTGATCAACTTGGCTAGTAGCTGGCACTGCCACAAACCCATTTGGAAATGGTTACTACCAGGGAGAAGCTGATGCACCATTGGAAGCAGCCTCTGCTTGCCCTGGTGTCTATGCCAAGGAGTGCCCGGCTATGCTGGAGATCTGTTGGTGGACAAAACTACGGGTGCAAGCTACAATGCGCATGGTACAAATGGAAGGAAATACTTTGATTCCTGCTTTATATGATCCTTCTACATCTTCATGTTCCACTTTAGTATAGAGAGAAAACCAGTATTTGCCAAACAGGATATATACTATATTCCAGCATAGAATTGGGACATATGATTTGTTGATTCATTCATTTGATAATATACGAGAATTATAATTTGACGTCTTAAATAACTTTTACATATCTTATTTTCCTCTCTCAATTGATTTTTGAATTTTATTTTCAAACAAACTTAAGTAATGCAACTCATCGTTGTGTAATGATAAAATTTAAGAAGGAAAGATGGTGTTAATAAAATGAATGATTTGGCTTAAAATCAAAAAACTGTTTTGGAAAATCGGCTAACAAATATTTTCCAGATATAAAATTACTCAAAAAGGTAGGTCCTCAAACAAACAAAATCAAAAAAAAAAGCAGCAAAACTTGCACACAAAATGTTTCAAGAAATGTATTCTTAGGACGATCCTTCAATCTATTGCCCTTACTACGTACTTAACTTACACCTGACTTAATCCAAGGCTAACAACTAGAGCCAGGCAAAATACGGGCAAGCCCCCATCCCAACTTCACAAGGGTCACGCTTCCACCTTGCAGGATTCATTTCGACCCATTCCAACTTCCCTTGACCGAGTCTAAAGGGTTACGGTGCACACATTCAGGGGCGGATCTACGGGTGCAGGGTGTTAAGCTCAGTTTCTTGGTAAAAAATTACAGGATATATAAGATAAATTTAAGAAAAAATTATGAACCTTGTGAACATAGGATTAGAGGCTGACTTAGTAGTTTATTAGGGATTTAAACTTTACTTTGAGTTTTCAAGTAAAAAACTCAAAACTTACATTTTATTTTCGGACCCGTTAGAAAATATCCTAAATCAGTCACTAAGTCAGACCTAACAACTTTCACAATAGTCTACGTGAAAGATCAAAGAGAATATCTACCCTAACAATTCAACAGAATATATAACAAAAGACCTATGAGTCAGTTATGGACTCCGGGGCATTCAACACGTAATCTTATCAAACAATTTGTATACAGTGATATAAGCGTCATATCTCCCATTTGTTAATTAGCTCAACTTCGATGAGCATATCTTGTACTGTTCATATGTTTGTAAGTGATGCTTAGCTAAGGTCTGGTTTCCTCCAAGACTATATTATTCCACGGGGGGAGTTGGACAAGACATTAATAACAATACTATATATTGGGGGAAAATTTGCCTTATAGACGTAGTTGCTTACAATAAAGGGACACCTGACATCAGAATATAGCCGAAAGATAATTTTACACAAAGAATAGAGAAGAGCATCCATCAAGATTCCGTTGCTTGAATATCCGGATCAATCGATTATCCGGCACGAACTTCGTGGTTCAAAGACAAAGCAAAGGACAGATACAACGGTCATATTCATGAGTTCTGCAGTATAGAAAAATTAGTTGACATACGCGTAAGGGTGTTTCTAAATGGAGCATTTCGATTGGATCACGGTACTTTAGGACTGGGTAAGCTCTCTTATTGGGTAATGTATTATCTGGTTTGCCTATAAATAGTTTTCACTCACTTGTAAAGGATTGAATTTGTATTGAGACCTACATTTGCAATATACTAATATTCTTGCGTTCCAAGCTTTCTCTCATTTTTAAAGTTAACTCTCAAGAAATTAAACAAGGAATTGTCATCCCCGTTCTGTAATGCCGTCCATGCTTAGTTGTCTCCGGAATCAAACTGAAACAACAAGCATATAAGCTCTATTGTTTCCTGTACTTATTTTACTACATTGTTGTTCTGACTAAACATTTTATTTTGCTAAAAAGATCAACAAACTCAGGTTGAAATACGATCTACATGTCCTTGACCTCGTAACAAATTCAAATATATTGTTTTTAGGGTAAATATATACACTCCATTATCCGTCATTTCAATATTGTTCAGTACATTTAAATTCCGTGTAAAGGCGTCGTTCCATAATCGATCATAAACACTTTTGCCTCTATAGTTGGAGTGTCAGTTTGAGGACAATAGTGAAATTCGAATCAATTAGACAAAGGGTTAGTTGCGCCAAAGCAAATTATTAGCTTAACATTTTTTATATGTAAGATATGGAAGAATGTGGCGTCTAAGCACTCTTTCAATGGAGAAGCCAATAATTTAGGGTGCTTTGTTTCCAGTTTCGACAAGGCAGACTGAATATAGCCAGCATGCTTCTAAGTTTTTATCCCAATAAATGGATCAACACAAATTGCATAAGACAAGAGGTTTGATATGAGTAGAAATCAGGCATGTCCCTTGTTCCCTTCTTTCTAATTCTTTGTCCAAATTATATTGTTTTCTTCTTTGGTAGGACTTGATTGTCATGACCAGTTGACAACCATTATAGGAATTGATGGTTATTAGATAAATAAAAACAAAATGCACAATGATGAACAAGCTGGAAGATATTGTGTTGTATTAAATGCTAACAATAATTTAAGATCCATCGTCAACACAATATTTCTTTTACTTTTTCAGTATTACTAAAAAAAACAAAAATCCATCAACTGAGGTAGCCTGAATTGTTTATACGATATATGTTGGTTAAATTAGATATGTAGTCCGTATTAATTAAAACAACAACACCACGTGTTAAAAAATTAATATTTTCTCATTGAAATTTTCATCGAAAAATTTTAAGTGACCTATTCCCACTTATATCAGTGGGAAAAGAAAAAATAATAGATGTTTTCACATGAAAAAAATCATAAGTTTTCACTATTTCATTGAGAATCTGTTTTCCGCCATACGTTTCCCAGTGAATAGTTGCATTGGGAAAATCGTATTTTTATAACGAATTTTACAATGATTTGCAGTGGGAAAAATACTATCTCCCACGTGTAGGTAATGACGTATGAAAAATACTGAAATGAGATTCAAATTAATTAGATCTGATCGTCTCAATTTATAACTTCTCAGCTAGAATTGGTGGTGGGACCTGTTGGCATAATGCACGCTGGAACGTGGGAATTCATCCTACGGTAGGTAACAGCAGGCACAAGCAAGATGACCGAAGGGGACCAGCGCTTCTACCCTCCACCGAGGAGCCGTTCTTGCGAAGCAAAAAGATGTCTGTTTGAATCAGAAGAGTCGATCAAAATCTTCTTTTAACTACCATTCTTTCCTATTCATTTTAAATATTTTGAATTATTAATTATAGTTACTTATAATACTTTATAAATAATTTTTAAATATATAAATTTTAATTTTAAAAACATAAAGACTCCGTGTCCAAACTCAAAAAGTGTTAAAGAGGAAGTATTAAACTCAACTGCAATTCATCAAATACTGCTGTTTTTTCCAACTTAAACCGTCGAAATGCCTAATGAATTGGGAGTGAAGCTGTGTAAAGTGGCAGCTACTCCATAACGCGTTAATACATGGCGCTTTGGTAGAAGTGCGAAATTTTACGTACAAAAGTATTAACTTGACGGGGCATGTATGAGCAGAAGGCAATTTTATCTTAAAAAATAAGCACGGGAATTCGTAATTTCTCCGTAAAATTAGATAATATATATACATATAAATGACATAATAATATAAACTGATATTCATATTACAAGAAGATAAGATTAAATTAGTTATCTAAAGAACTTGGATTCAAATCTCAGTAATTACTTTTTTGTGATGCACTCATATTTTACAAATTCTAGAATTAAACATGGAGTGAAGGAGGAGAATCTAGAACAAAAAAACAGGTGGCAATTGGTATACATGGTCATAATCATTGTTGCAGTTTGGTCGAGTCTAAAGTTTAGAAATAGCATGAGAGAGAGTTAACCAGACATGACCATCACTCATTCATCAACAACCCTTTAAAATTAAATTAGTTTATTTTCAGTGATAATTTTGTTTTAATAAATTAAATTAAATTAAATATACGTATAAGCTCTTTTACAACTATTAATCTCTCACAAATTTATCTATTTGTAAAAGTAAAGAGAGATCAATTGTAATGGTTGAGCCGCGGCAATAGTAACCCGCTATAAATTGGCAGTTAAGTTTTATCTGATAGACATTATTTGTAGCAGCTAGCTCCAGTTAATGAAACACCGCAACGCGTTTAGTTAATAGTCACTGTAACATCTTTTCGCAACAAGCAGCACCTACTTCTCTCTTTCTCTATTATATATATTCGCCCACTCTTTCTCCTACATTCCATCAAACTAAATCCCACAAGCTCTCATCACAACTCTCACTACATTCTTTCCAAAGAAGAAAAATGTCTCCTCTCTGCTCCAGTTCGACCCATTTCATTTTTGAAATCTTTCTTCTGATTTCTTTCATCAATTTCTGTTTTAGCTTCAGCTCTCTGCTTTAATCCAAGACCCACAAATGCAGCTCTTGCGGTACCACAAAGGTGCACTCCTTTCCGGCAAAATCTCTGTCAATCTGATTTGGTATGGCAAATTCAAGCCATCCCAAAGAGCTATTGTCTCTGATTTCATCACCTCCCTATCATCTTCAACTCCATCTAAAGTCCATCCTTCTGTAGCCCAATGGTGGAAAACTACTGAAGAATACTACCATCTTGCCAATTCACAAGAACTCCCTTTCCCTCTCTTTGGGCAAGCAAGTTCTCATCCAGATTATTCTCTAGGAAAATCACTGACCCAGAAACAAATCGTGCAGTGGCATCAAAGGGTGAACAGAAAGACGCCATTAACGTTGTATTGACCGCCTCCGATATTTGCCGTCGATGGGTTCTGTGTCAATCGGTGCGGAACCCACGGATCTTCTAAGGGTACCATTATTAGGGCAAAACTTACAAATTTGCTTATATTTGGGTTGGTAACTCAGAGACCCAATGTCCTGGCTACTGCACCTGGCCCTTCCACACCAGCCCATGCGGACCACAGAGCCCACCACTGGGTGCACCGAACAACGATGTGGGTGTTGATGGCATGGTGATCAACTTGGCTAGCTTATTAGCTGGCACTGCCACGAACCCATTTGGAAATGGTTACTACCAGGGAGAAGCTGATGCGCCATTGGAAGCAGCTTCTGCTTGCCCTGGGGTGTACGCCAAGGGGGCTTACCCAGGCTACGCTGGAGATGTATTGGTGGACAAGACTACAGGTGCAAGCTACAATGCACAGTACAAACGGAAGAAATACTTGGTTCCTGCTTTATATGATCCTTCCACATCTTCATGTTCCACTTTGGTCTAGAGAGAAAACCAGTATCTGCTAAATAGGATATATACTATAAATCCACTTTGGTATTGTGACATATGATTTTGTTGATTCGTTCATTTGATAATATACGATAAAATTATATTCCCTGTTAATCTTCTTGGTTTCCTCCCCAATTGGATTTATGAATTCTTATTTTATAATAAAAATAAGCTAATTCAACTCAACATAATTCATGATAAAAGACATGATTGGGCGTAAAATATTTTCCACGTACCACAATTCCTCAAAGCAAGTCCTTCCGCGTAAAGAAGACAAAAGTTGCTCACAAAATGTTTCAATACATACGTTCTACAAAGTTGCTCTCATATGTTTTGAACCGAAACCATATCCCAATGCAAACAAAATAAATAACAGCTTTAGTAGTTCTTTTTTGGAGTAATTTTCATAAATGATTATAGTTTGGACTATAATTATCATCCCGTAGTTATAATTTGAATATTTATTATTTGTATTTGTAACTATTTAGGTAGTCAGACAAAAATAAACAAAATAAAAATCGAGGTGTTATGTGGCTGTGTTTGTTGTATTAATATACGTATTTAGATTATATCGATGAATACATATTGTATATATTACGTATACAGTGCTGTATCCAACAAATATAAGTTATATCATTAACTCGGTGAGTGTATACAAATATACTAACAATAAAAAAAATCCTAGCAGCGCATATACGTTATTCCCAACGACTGGATTCATTCGCTACTCTTGTATCATTTGTATTTGGGTTCTTTCCTTCATTTGTATTCGTTATTTCCCGATACTAAAATATAATAAAGAGAAATGGGGCGAAAATATAGAAAAATAGAGAAAGAGACAAGAAATGCAACAATAGACAAAAGCATATATGTGTGTGTGTAGAGAGAGAGGGAGAAGGGCGCGAGAGAGGGGAGAGAGTGACGAGCGAGACTAGAAAAGCGGCTAGAGAATGTGAAATAAAATTATAAATTATAAAATTAAAAAACCAAAAACAAACACAAACAAACAATTAAAAAAACATATAATTTTTTCTTTGATTTATTATCAGGATTCTTTTAGAGGGTGTTTGGTTTAGCTCTTAACTTTTATAATATTTGATTTGGATAAAAAATATTTTAAAAAGGTTGAAAATTGATTTAAAAAGCCAAAGGGTAAAAAGTTAATTTCTCTCGCTTTTTATTTTGGCTTATAAGTCATATATGTTTGACCAAGATATTTACCTTTTTATCCCAATACTTTCCTAATTCCAATAATACCCTCAAGCATAAAACCCTACAACTATTTCTTTCTCATTCTCCACCCTCCAGCCGCGCATATTTCTTCTGTTTCTCCTGTTCATCTTTTCATCATTTTTCTTGCGTTTTGCTCAGATAACTCGTGAATTACTTCCCGATCTGTGGTAAGTTCATCATTAAAATTGTATTATATATCTTTAATTTTTATTTTTCGGCAAAACAAAGTTGGACGGTGCCGAACTTTAAGCTGTAATTGAATCTTTAATATATATATATATATATATATATATATATATATATATATATATATATATATATATATATATATATATATATATATATATATATATCCAGTTGTATATCTCATATTTAATTGAATCTGTGATTTTATTTTTTGGAGAAATCTGTAATTTTTCCTAGACGAATCTGTATTTTCCTCGAATCGTGATTTTATTTTTCAATTTCTACTTTATTTTATTGGAATTGAGATTGTATTCTTGTTCTCTTATATGATATTCTCCCCGCCAAAATTTTAGTAAAAAAATTCCGGCTGCTAGTATATCTGATAGCAACGACAATACAAATAGGGCTTTTGGTAAATATCTTTTAGGCTGATCATTTGATGTCAGGAACTCTGTTTATAACCTACTTTCGTTCATAGTTTAAAAATGTAACATACAATTAATTTGGTTAATTTTTTAAACAACGAAATAACACTCAAATCTTTGACAAATTTTATTTGTTTGTGCATATTAGAAAAAATAATTAAAAATCTGAAAAGCAAAAAAATCGAGTAGTGTTAATTCATTTTAAATTATTATATTTGATTTTACAAATAAAAAATAAAAGTAAATGTTAAATTATGGGAGAAAAATCTTTAAGAATTCAAATTTTCAAATTTTAAAAATTAAAATCAAATATTTTAAGTTCAAGTGTTAATTTAAATTTTTCAATTTCTTTGTCCGAAGATAGAATATAAAATTTACCAATTATTTTAGTAATAATAATATTATAGTAATTCACTTTTTTAGTGTTAACAGCTTTAGGGGTATTTCAGTTTTTGACAAAAAATAAATGTTTAACAACACTTATTATAAACGCATCAACCTTTTTCAATTTCAGTACTTTTATTCCAAATACATAAAATAAATTTAGTACTTTAAAAAGTATTTTAAGCACTTATATTTACTTTATTTTTCCAGCTAAATAAAACGGGTTCTTAATTAGTTCATACAAAATAGTTTTCAAATGAAGAAGAAAAACTTAAACAAGCGAAATTACTAATTCCTTTTTAAGCTTATTTTTCTTTTTAAACTTATAATCTTTGTTTGTGTTATAATTTTTATACCTCACATCTATTTAAAATGTGAAGCTAAGAGAGATCTCTTTGTTGATCAAGTTGACACGATTGTTTTTATATTTACTTTGATACTTAAAAACCTCTTAAATTCAGATTAAATTCACAATATAAAAAAATGAGAGTGTATTTATATAAATAATAAAGTAATGCATAATGGATAACTTTACGCACTTGAAAATGAAAGTATAGCTTTGTTAGCCAAAATTGAAAGAAGTGAGGCTTAAATGCGTGCATCCAATTACTCACCATTCACTCCAACTTATCATATTTTGGTTTTAATCACAATCTTATGAATTTTGATTAATATTTTTAAATATATTTTTAAATTATATTAATATGATAAATATTATAAATTATAATATTTTTATATAATTTCCCAATTTAAAATTTAAATATTTTAAATATTAATTTAATTTAATTTAATTTAATTTTAAAAAATTATTTAAAGTAATTATCATAAAATGGAATATGACAAATAAAAGTGAATAGAGGAAGCAATATAAAATAAAGACCTTTCTTAAAATAAATAGAAAAATAGTACTCATAAAATTAACATATAAGGTACAGATTTGATAACAAAATAAAGGGAGATTGAACTTGGGACTAGATACGAGTTTTGTAGGTATTAAATTAAATAAATATAATATTAATAATTTATTAGAAGATAAATTATTCATATATAAAATTAATACGATATTTAATTTGTAATTTAGAAATTTGCTTAATTAATATATATAAGTCTCGCAGGAATATGTATTGACCTATCTGAGGATAGAAGATGATATATTATTTTATACAGGATAGAAGATGAAATAACTCATACATGAATTACTAAATTTCTACATAAAATTATACACAAATTTTCTCATAATTAATTTATATATTAATATCCGCGTTACACTAACCAAATACCAAACTACCCCTGAGTCATGGACCTCCTATCGTGTAGATTAGGATAGTAGTTGTTTCTGCCAAAAAGAAAAGGATAACAGAATAGGACAAAATTTGATAAAAGGATATGGCAGACAGTGGAAGGGATTACTACAAGACCTTTCGGCGGCAGTAGCCGCAGCTGGCGGTTGCATGTACAATCCGTGCCCATTTGGTGAGCCCACAAGGCGCGTTTTAGCCTTTACGTTATGGACATGTCTCCTTAATTCTCTCATGCCAAACCTAATTAGACCCACAAGGGCCACAACTATAATAATATAAACAATAATGCTAAGTCAAACAAGCCTATATACATGTGCCACATACTTTGGATGTTCTAGATTGTGCCCCTTCCTTCATAAATGCACTACTCTCTTGTTAATGGTACTTGGTATTAAAGTCACACCACCGCGCCACTTAAACTTGTTTGCTACTCAACGCAACCTACAGTTTTTTCATTATATTAACGCGTTGTGGAGCAGCTGGCACTTTACACCTTCACCTGCTACTGCCTCCCACTTTTTTGTTGTTATGGTTTCTCTTTTCTAATTTCAGTTCCTCGTCATTGTTGGGGAGTAAATTATTTAATTTTTATATAAAGAAATTACGAAAATATCATACTTAAGTTTTATTCGTAAGCACAAAAAATTAAGATCCAAAGTTACTTCCCTTCTTTGAAAAAAAAAATAAAATATTTGTAATATTAAGAAAATTTTAAACCACATTTTGACATAATACCAAAATCTTCTCTTTTATACAAGGGTATATTCAATGGATGATGTACAAAGAGTTGTTTTTATCATTGCTTGATATAAACTCAATTATTTTCTTTTACTTGTCATAAATAATTTTCGAGAACTATTTTTTAAAATAATTATGACAATATATAACAATAAACTTTTGTAAAAATCGCAACGAACAGGAAAATATGTTAATTATATCTACAAATGTAAATGAGATGACTAAGGTACATGTCATTTGATATTAGCATTGATTGCAATAGAGACATTGCCCCATCTCTCATCATTATGCATTATTATCTACTAATAGACATCAGGTATCAATCTGTAACGGCTGTCATGGACAAAGAACAAGGTGGGATAAAAGAGACATGCCAGATTTCTCTTATGCTGCTAGTACTATTTATGTTGTTCTATTTAGAGAAATTATATTGGAACATGGCAGATGTCTATTGTAATAATAATAATTCTTTAGCCACCTAATCGTCACATTCTTCCAAATGTTACATATAAAAATGGTATCCTAATAATTTGCTTAGGTGCAACTAATTCTTTGGCGACTTTAATAACGTATTAGTCGGTTTCAATTCCCAAATAATGTAAAAGCATCTTACTTGGAGCTGAATTTCGGCGTATTATTGTTTATAGTTACTTCCTCCATTTTTCTTTACTTTTGATCACATTTTCCTTTTTTAATAGTTACATTATACGAATTTTGATTAATATTTTATTATCAT
>JACEIK010000135.1:402172-429641 GCA_018107945.1 Datura stramonium | reverse complement strand
TAAATTATAAAGTAAATAAATTAAAGAGGAAAAGAGATTGATATTTTATTTAACTTTAAATTGACTTTTTATCTCTAGAAGAACAATTGACGTATAAATAAAAGAATTGACTTTCTATTTATAAAAGAACAGAAGTTGTATAAGCTACTTGTAAGCTACCTTCTTGATTTCAAGCTTATTCGATTGCAAGTTTATTTGATTGCAAACTCATCTTATTATAAGTTTATTAAATTGCAAGTTTATCTGATTGCAAATTTATCTAACTGATTGTGTATTTAAATGGATATCCACAGTATGATGTAGTCATAGCATTCCTCTTGGATGTTCATTAATAGATAATGTGTCTCATTAAAATCTTATTAGAAAAAATTCAGTGGGAAAAAGATCCTATTGAAGAAAAAAGAGTACATGTGTCTAGTAATATGCATTGTTAGTTGCCTTATTAAAAATCTTACCAGGAAAATCTAATGGGAAAAACCTTGGTTAATAAAAAAAAGTACAACGCGAAATTTACTCCCCCTGATGAAGATCCCGATTCAGTTGTCTAAGTTTCTGCATTTCAATCTTGTATACCATCTTCTCAAGAGTTGAAGTTGGTAAGGATTTGGTGAATAAATCTGTATATTGTCACTTGAACGGATTTGTTGTATATCAATGTTATCATTCTTCTGTAGATCATATGTGAAGAATAATTTTGGTGAAATGTGTTTCTTTCTATCTCTTTTTATGAGACTCTTTTTAATTGGGCTATGTATGCAACATTGCCTTTATGTAGGACTGCGAGTACCTTGATATCACTTCAGACCACATTCTTTTTTTTTTTTTATGAAATATATCATTAATCTCAACCATACATATTATTTACTTGCTTCATGAGTAGTTATTATCTCATCATGATTTGAAGAAGAAGCAACAATAAACTGCTTCGTAGATCGCCACAATATAGCATTACCTCTATATGTAAGCAAATATCATGTTTGAGATCTAATTTATGTGGATCAGATAAATAACTTGCATGTACATGACCAATAAAATTTGCACTATTTTTGTTACTATAAAACAAACACATATCATTGGTCCCCTTTAGATATCACAATATATGCTTAATTTTGTTCTACTATTTTTTTAGGGAAAAAATTGTATTTAGCTAGCAAATTAACAGAAAATGTTATGTCAAGTCTTGTAGCATTAGCAAGATACATAAGTACATTAATTGCACTAAGATATGGTATTTCAAGACCAAGAGCTCCTCATTCTCTTCTTGAGGTTAGAACATATTTTTATTCACTTCAAGTGATCGAACAACGATTGAAGTATTTAGTGAATGTACTTTGTCCATGTAAAATCATTTCAAAACCTTCTCACTATAAGTATATTAATATATAAAGATCTCATATGTTAAATGTTCAATATGCATACCAAGATAGAGTTTTGTCTTTCCCAAATCTTTCATCTCAAATTCTTTCTTTAGATACTCAATCGCCTTTTGGACCTCTTTTGGAGTTCAAATAAAATTTATGTTTTCAACATAAACAACAAGTATAACAAATTCTAATGATTTTTCCTTAATAAAAATACATGAACAAATGACATTATTTATATAGCCTTTATTTATCAAGTACTAACTAAGGTGATTATAAAACATACACCCTGATTGTTTTAAACTGTATAATGATCTTTGTAATTTGATTGAATACATTTCTCGCGATTTTAAACTTTATGATTCAGGCATTTTAAATTCTTCAGAAATTTTCTAAATTTTATTATCAAGTGAGCAATAGAAATAGGTTGTGACTACGTCCATTAGATATATTTCAAGGTTTTCATGCAATTAAACTAATAAGATATTGAAATATTATTGCATTCATAATGGGTGAATAGGTGTCTTCATAGTCAACATGGGGTCTTTGAGAGAATCTTCGTGCAACAAAGTGTGCCTTCTATCTTATAATTTCATTTCTCTCTCTTCTTTTTTTTTTCTGTACAAGGACCCATTTATAATCAACCGGTTTTACACAATTAGGTGTTTCAACTACTAGTTCGAAAACTTCAAGTTTAGCAAGCAAATTCAATTTTGATTGAATAACTTTATGTCATTTTGGCCAATCACATCCTTGTTGACATTCTTCGACAGATAGAGGTTCAAGATACTCACTGTCTTACATAATGTTAAGTGCAACATTATATGCGAATGTATTGTCAATCATATTTTTTTATCAATCCAAATTTATCTCACCACCAATAGAACTTATTGATAGTTCTTTACTCACTTGAATCTCGGGTTCACTAATTTCTTCAGGAATATCAAGATTAATCAGATCTTGAATGTTTTAATGAGATTCTATTATAGTGCCATTGTAACACCCTATATCATTGAAAGTATTTTCCGACACCCCATGATGAGTTTCGTGTAGTGAACTTTGTGGGTGAAGTCTTTTTTCTAAGTATAAATAACTGGGAGTTGACATACCAAAGTGAAGTGTTTCAGAAAAATCATTGTATAAGTGTCACAGATTGAACCTACGAATCGAAAAATCTAGTGCATCTTGAAGTCGGGAATCTCAAGTCACTGGATTAGATCACGATTCAAGGTACGAATTGTAAACCCAAAGTACGAATCGTACCTTTCACCGTTAATGGAGATCAAGATATTTTGGGCTACTGGATAGGAATATAGTAGAATTTACGGATCGTATCCTAGACTTACGATCTATATCTGGCCCCGTAAAATCAAGCCTCAAAGGAGTACAGGATTCATATATCAACCTACGACTCGAATTACGAACTGCATATTGAATTCACTATCTGTGTCTGATGTCCAGGTACCATAAATAATAATTTTTTTCCTCCATCTATAAATAGAGCCACCCAACTCAATACTCATAATACTCATTTTCTTCATCTTCAACTTGTAGANAGATAGAGCTAGCCAGGCACCAGATGTGCTTAGGCTCACCAGTTAGCAGTCCAGGTCCTACTAGGGCACCAGGTACCAGTCATACCCCCCAAGGCGGGGCATGACACCTATCATGTCAGACAGAATTCAGAATCTTTTTGAGCCTACATACCTAACCACATAAGACAACTGTGTTATTAAAAGCTATCGCTTTGTTGATTAAAGTGAAGAGATAGAAAGTGGGTGTTATCGCTTCATGAGTGAAGTTGTGTGCTTCAGTTAAGTGTGTATGTAAAACAACAAAGCGCATAGTGATCCAAACGAGAAACGCTTGGTGCTTTAAATCTCAACTTTGAGTTGGATCAGATTAGTATATTGTATATTGAATGCTGAAATTAGTTACTTTAATGTAACTTAATTATTATAGTACCAAAATTAATATATGTTGGTATGTTACAAAAATTCCCTAAATTGTGTGTTTCTCTTTAAAGAAGTGAATGCTTCACTTATTGCTTTTTGCTTCAAGCCTCGTGAATCTTGTGGCTTTTTAGCCCTTTATGCTTTTAAAAACACAGAAAAGCCCTTCATTAGTGAACACTTCACTAATGAATCAGAACACTACTGCACCAGAAAGAGAAATGAGCATGGGAGGTTTATCACTTTCATATCAATAAATAAGGAAGGCAGATCCATACTGATAGTCCCAGAACCAACATTAAATGGAGGGTGGCGGGACATTGCAATCAAGATAGAAAGGTTCATTAAATGTCATAAAAGTCAGATTCAAGCAGGACCCCATCTTTAAACACAGCCAACTACCCGTATGCGAAAGCATTAAGTGATAGTAAATGGCAATCAAAGAAAGTTCGGGAGGCAAAGGTAAATCACAAGGTAAACAATGTTGAACTGACAACAACAGAGGAAGGGCTGCTAAGTAGATGTCTGGTGGGATTGTGATAGAAATAAGTTTTGATGATGGACAAACATGCTGGAGAATCAGGTCGCTCCTTGAATCTCTACCGAGAAAAGTCAACCTTGTACTGCTGACAAAAGGTAAGGTGCAGACTGCCACTGCTGCCGCAGTACAGTGGCAGGTCTGCAGCGGTACCCTCTTTTATCCAGCGGACAAACGACTCCTATTCTACTATATTCTTGTCAACAACAACTAGTTCTTCACTTTTGCCAAAACACAAGAAGGAACTTCCTTACTTGCAAAAGACCGAAGACAAGCCTCAACATTAGAAGGACCGAAGCTGCTCAAGCGTGTATTTTGTTCCGGGTCTAGAATGTTGATCTCTTGTCTCTTGTACTAAGATTTGTAAACCTACTCCTCGATTAAGAGAAGCTGTTGTAGGTAGTTGTTTTGAGTTGTAATCTTGTGTTTCTATCCAGGCTAGAGCTAGCTGTCTTGAGTCTTTGTAATATAGCTATTGCAAAGCTTTGCAATATAGGTATTGTAAGAAGAAGAGGGATTAAGGTGTTAATTCCTAGATTTACTAGAGATTGTAAATCTAAACATTGCTCGGTTATAGCGGAGCTTTTGGAAATCCTACTAGGGTAGGTCGTGGTTTTACTCCCTTGGGCAAAGAGGTTTCCATGTAAATATTGTGTGTGCTTTACTTATTGTTCCTGTTTGTCGAACCAGGTAAGGAACCTGGTTCTATGTTGTGTTTGGTGGACGCATATAAACTTTCAATTGGTATCAGAG
The DNA here is from genome assembly GCA_018107945.1 of Datura stramonium. Taxonomy (NCBI): domain Eukaryota; kingdom Viridiplantae; phylum Streptophyta; class Magnoliopsida; order Solanales; family Solanaceae; genus Datura; species Datura stramonium. Next base: position 425,037 of record JACEIK010000135.1, on the reverse strand, counting down.
CAGGTTCTTTCTAATCGATTAACACCTAGAAAGTACCGACTCTAATGGCTGCTCCACCTAACCTCGAAGAAGGACAGTCCACTACTCGACCCCCCAGATTCAACGGACAGTACTATGGATGGTGGAAAACAAGAATGCATGACTTCATAATGGCTGAAGACTCAGAACTTTGGGATGTCATCTGTGATAGACCATTTGTGCCGATGAAGACTCTGGAAGACGGTACTAAAGTTCCAAAGACTAGAAAGGAGTATAGTGACACTGATCGGAAGGCAGTGAGAAAAACTTTAAAGCCAAAAAGTTTTTGGTGTGTGGAATCGGTCCAAATGAATACAATTGTATTTCATCCTGTGAAACAGCCAAGCAAATCTGGGAGGCATTGCAGACGACATATGAAGGCACTAGTCAAGTAAAGCAATCTAAGATTGATATGCTTACTACTCAATATGAGTTGTTCAAAATGAGGGAAGGCGAGACCATTCAAGAAATGAATACTAGGTTCACCTCTATCATCAATGGGCTACATTGCTTAGTTGAAATCATCAAAACTAACAAGCTTGTTAGGAAGATCCTTAGTGTTGCTGCCAAGTTCATGGGAGAGTAAGGTGAATGCTATCACTGAAGCCAAGGACCTTGAAAAACTGAGCATGGACGAACTGATTGGGAACCTGAAAACATATGAGCTCAAGAAACAGCAGGATCTTGAGAGAAGAGAACCCAAGAAGGAAAAGAGCCTTGCTCTGAAGTCAGCGAAAAGTGACTCAAGTGGGGATGAACTTGACATGGCATATCTAACTCGTCGCTTCCAGAGGATGGTGAGAAAAAGTGGAAGCTTCACGAAAGGGGGAAACACCAGCAAGTATCCAAAAGCAAATGATTTGTGTCATAAATATGGGAAGCCCGGACATTTCATTAAAAATTGTTCCATGCACAAACAAGATCAGTATAGAGAAAATGCTGAAAAGATGCATAAGAGGAACCAGGTGCAGGATAGGTATAAAAGAAGAGAAGCTGCTGACATGGTGGTGAAGCAAGCTATGGCAGCCTGGGGAGACACATCTAGTGAGTCAAATCAAGGAGGGGAGAATCCTGCAGATACATCCATGTATGCTCAAGAAGATGGACCCTCAAAATTTGACTCGATTTTTGCTCTCATGGCTCAATCTGACGCTGATGAAAATGAAGAGGTAAGCTTTCGTGACCTACAGAAGRATCKCAAAACTCTTTCTAAAARRGAGTTGAGAGCTCTTGWTGATGTGTTGATAGATGMATACYATGGCATARTTRATGAGAAAGCAGYTCTAACYACTRAGYTGGACCAATCTGAGGAAGCTAGAAGGTCTTTWRGMMTGGAGAACACTAGACTTAATGMAGAAATTAAAGAATTGATTAARGATAAAGTGGCTGTAGAAGACAATCTCATAAAATACATGRAAGGTGAACATAGTGWGGAGAGTTCTCTCTCTCTCAAGGTCAAATCRAATTRGAGAGAGAACTCGAAAGGGCCAAATTAAGTCTGATAGCACAATCTGAGAAAAACATAGCTCTTCATGAGGAGTTGATGAGAGTGAAAAATGACCTTGATAAGTCCCTTAGATGGACCTGGTCCTCTAAGGCCCTTGCCTCCGTTAATACCAGATGCATGCAGACTAGGGAAGGTATTGGGTTGACAACCAAAAGTCCCTTATGATCCTCACAGTAAATATGTGTCTAATCCTGATAATTGGTTGTGTACTCACTGTGGAAAGAATGGACACTACAAAGACTTGTGTGAAGCAAGAATACCCGCAGTTAGGAATAATGTGAGGTTTGCAAGAGAAACTCCAGTTTTTAGAGAAGTTGATCCTATGAGAAGAAATACTGGATTACCTGCATGGACTAAAAGAAATCTTATTCATCCTTTTTACAATTTTAAGGGACCCAAATTGATGTGGGTTTTGAAAACTAATCTCTAATATGCTTGCAGGGAGAGAGAAAAGCAGATGGTCAGAAATGGTTTATTGATAGTGGCTGCTCGAGGCATATGACTGGAAAAATTGAAGAATTTCTCTCTCAAGGCTCTTCAAGGAGGCAGTGTGTCCTTTGGTGATGGTAAAAAAGGATACATCTTAGGTGTGGGAAAAATTGGAGAGAGTGTTGCTCATGCCATTGAGAATGTCTTCTATGTGGAAGGTCTGAAGTACAGTTTGCTTAGTGTCTCGCAAATCTGTGACAAGGGTAACGAAGTAAGATTCGTCTCATCCAGCTGCACTGTAACCAACATTGAATCCGGTGAAGTTATCTTGGTAGCCAAAAGATGGAAGAATATTTATGTAGCAAAAATGAGGTCTATCGGAGATGATAATATGAAGTGCCTGAGCACCATGGACGACGACACTGAGCTATGGCACAGATGACTCGGACATGTGAGCTTCTCTATGCTAAACAAACTGATCACCAAGGACCTGGTCCGTGGTCTGCCAAAGCTAAACTTTGCTGATCATAAGATGTGCAATGCATGCATTAGAGGAAAGCAGGTTCGATCATCCTTTAAGCCCAAGAAGGATGTCAGCACCACAAGACCTCTTGAGTTACTCCACATGGATTTATGTGGACCAATGAGATGTGCTAGCAGAGGAGGCAAATGCTACATCTTTGTAATTGTCGATGACTACTCATGATTCACTTGGACACTATTCCTGAAGTCCAAGGATGAAACTTTTGAAGTGTTTGTTATCTTCTCAAGACAGGTCGAACTCAAGTATGGGAGTAAGATTGTGAGCATTAGATCCGATCATGGAACTGAGTTCGACAATGCCCGATTTGATGAATTCTATGCTGAAAATGGCATTTCTCATAATTTCTCGGCACTCAGGACTCCACAACAAAATGGAGTCGTGGAAAGGAAGAACAGAACACTAGAGGATGTGGCTAGAACAATGTTGATTGCCAGTGGAATATCCAAAACATTTTGGGCTGAGGTTGTAAACACTGCATGTTATGTGATAAACAAGTTCCTGATCAGGTCCCTTCTGGAAAAGACGCCATATGAGCTGTTGAATGGAAAGAAACCCAAGTTGTCGTATCTAAAGCATTTGGGTGCAGATGTATCATCTTGAATAATGGAAGGGAGGCTCTTGGAAAATTTGATGCAAAAAGTGATGAAGGCATCTTTGTGGGGTACTCATCGCAGAGCAAAGCGTATCGGGTCTTCAATAAAAGGACTTAGTGTGTGGAAGAGAGTATTCATGTAGTCTTTGACGAATCCAATGGCTTGAACAGTGCAACCAATCATGCTGAAGATCTAGAAGCTGGAGAGCTAGTGAAAATGCAACCAGTTCCAGGTGAAGGACCGAATTCTCAAGAAACATATGTAACCGAGCTAATGAACACAGAGGACGTGACTCAAAGTTGAATGGGCAGCAGTTAGATGTTCACACACCCTCACCAAGTAATGGATCACAAAAGGATCAAGTCACCCGAAGTTTGGATCATCCACTGGAAGAAGGATCAAATAATAATGATGATGAGACACTTGATCCAGCAACTCCTTTTACCAGCGAGGACAAGATCTTTCCAACCCCAGAGTTTCGAACTGGAAGCACAGAGCATCTCATCCCCTGGATAACATAATCTTTGACCAAAGAATCACTACTCGTTCACAAGTTCGAAACATGTTTGCTCATTCAGCCTTTCTGTCACAAATAGAACCCAAAAGTATCAAGGAAGCTTTAAAGGATTCAGATTGGATCTCTTCCATGCAAGACGAGTTAGAACAGTTCAAGAGAAGCCAAGTTTGGCACCTGGTTCCCAGACCAGCTGACAGAACCATCATAAGAACCAGGTGGGTGTACAGGAACAAGCTAGATGAAAAGGGAAACACGATCAGAAACAAAGCAAGGCTGGTAGTTCAAGGGTACAATCAAGAAGAGGGAATAAACTACGAGGAAACTTTTGCTCTTGTAGCACGTATAGAGGCCATCAGAATATTCATTGTATTTGCTTCCTACATGGAGTTCAAGTTGTTTCAAATGGATGTGAAGAGTGCTTTCTTGAATGGGCATTTGAAGGAGGAAGTGTATGTAAAGTAACTACCTGGTTTTGAAGATCATAAGCATCCTGATCATGTTTACAAATTGAACAAGGCTCTTTACGGGTTGAAGCAGGCTCCCCGTGCTTGGTACGAGAGGTTGTCAAAATTTCTCCTTAGCAATGGCTTCAAAAGGGGGAAGATTAACAACACATTATTTCTAAAGGAAAAGGGGAAAACCTGTTGATTGTGCAGGTCTACGTTGATGATTGATTGTGCAGGTCTACGTTGATGACATTATTTTTGGATCAACTTCAACCTCCTTGTGTGAAGATCTTGGAAAGCTTATGGGAAGTGAGTTCGAGATGAGTATGATGGGTGAATTGAATTTCTTTTTGGGGCTACAGATCGAGCAAAAGCAGAATGGGATCACCATAAGTCAACAGAAGTACATCTCTGAACTACTCAAGAAGTTCGACATGGAGTCCACCAAGCCCAGGTCAAGCAAAAGCAGAATGGGATCACCATAAGTCAACAGAAGTACATCTCTGAACTACTCAAGAAGTTCGACATGGAGTCCACCAAGCCCATTGACACTCCACTTGCAACTGCTACTCGACTGGACAATGATGAACCAGGTTCTCCAATAAATCCAACCATGTACAGGGGTATCATTGGGTCTTTGTTGTACTTAACTGCTAGCAGGCCTGATATAGTATTCAGTGTAGGGATGTGTGCTCGCTTCCAGTCAAATCGAAAGGAATCCCATCTAAAGGCTGCTAAAAGAATTTTGAGGTATCTTAAGGGCACTTCAGACCTGATGCTCTTCTATCCTTCTGGTGATAACTTCAATTTGGTCGGGTATGCTGATGCTGACTACGCAGGCTTTTTGGTAGAAAGAAAGAGCACTTCAGGAATGACCCACTTCCTTGGTTCCTCTCTAATCTCATGGGGAACTCGGAAGCAAAATTCAGTTGCACTATCCACTGCTGAGGCTGAATATGTCTCAGCAGCCTCCTGTTGTGCGCAGTTGTTATGGATCAGACAGCAGCTCGAAGATTATGGCATTCATGTGGACTGTGTACCTCTCATGTGTTATAATACCAGTGCCCTGAACATGGCAAAGAATCTAGTCCAACACAAGAGAACTAAGCACATTGACGTGCGACACCATTTTCTCAGGGATAAAGTGGAGAAGGGACTGATATGCATGCAGTTTTGCAACACCGAGGACCAGGTGGCTGATATATTCACAAAGGCATTGGGAAGAGAGCATTTTGAACGAAATCGAATGAAGATGGGATCGATTAGATCCAGCCTGTAGCCTTAGTGTTTTCTTATCTCCTGTCCTGTGGCTAGATCTAAAATGCAGGTATACAGTGAAAATTGGCAAATGTGACTTGTCTAACTTAGCTCTATACTGTCACAGGTATGCATGCACGGTGAGGAACCAGGTAGTAAGGATGTAAACAGAATACTCACTCATCAGAAGTTCAAGGCTCTAAGGGAACTCTCAGGGAACTAGGTTCCTCAAACAGGTTAGCATTCTTAGTCATACTCTAAGCTCTTTTTATAACACACACTTAATTGTGCGACATCATTTTTCCCTCCTTTCTGAAATTGATTCGACCTCCCCAAAACATCACATCTGTCAGTTTTCTTTTAAAACCGCATCAGTTCCTCTATTAATGTTTTCAAATCCTCACACCTCTCCTGTCTAAAGTACATATCTCTTCTTTCAAATCCTCTCTCAAATCTCTTCTGTCTTCCACCATTATCAACAGATGGCCGGTGAAACTTCTCCTTTTCCTTCCATCGAGGGAAACCAACTCTCTGACAACCTAATCTTAGATGCTCCTCTCTCCTCAAATCCTTCTTTCTCCCCTAGCGGTACCGACACCCAACCCACTCTTAGTCCCAAAATGCACTCTCCCAAGGCGGTCCCAGTCAATTCTACTGCTATCTCTCCCGGAGATGACAACACAGGGGGTGACGAAGCAGGGGTAACTGCCGATAGTCCGGTGGTGGCCAAAGAGGGAACCGATGTTCCTCAAAAGGAAGGGTCGAATTTTTCTACTGAAAACTTGTTTGAAGGAGCACTGATTGAGTCAAAAGAAGGTACGTCAAATATTCTCCAAAGTGAGGCAAAAACTATTGAGGGTTTTATTACTGCATTGGGTACTCGGTAAAAGGATGTTGGAGAGGAGTCTCCATCTGCCGAAGGTAGTAGATCGGGTTCTGATGTTGGTACCTGCCCCTTTATTCACGAAAGTGGGGAACCATCTTCTCAAGAGGCCCTACCGGTTGCTGCTTCTCCCAAGTGTGATGGAACCCCTACTCAGCCAGACATGGAGATCCCTGAGACCTTGGCACCCTCTGAAATTGTTGCGGGGACCTCGTCACCTCCTGATGATGATGAGGTTCCCCTCCATCTGGTCTTTAAGAGAAAATCTCGCACTGCCTCACAGCTCACTCTCCAGAGGTCTATAGGAACACAAGGAGGACCTGCTACAAGGGGTACAGTCAAGAAGTCCTTAGACCTAATCCTGGAAAGAGCCGCCAAAATACCTTGAAGAGACGCCGGGTTACCAAGAAAACCGTGCTTGATGAGGAAGTCCATTCCTCTCCTATTGTGGATCTAGATACTGCTACTCCATCCCAACCCACAGACGAGAGCCCCAAGACTAAAAAGAAATCTCATCACAGTGGTGGGCTCTCGAGAAAGGGTTACTTTAAGTTTGAGAATTGGTGGCTAGATACAGAGGGATTTGTAGATAGGGTGAAAGGGGGGTGGAATAATGAATGTTGTGAAGGGAGGCCTGATATCATTCTGGCCAGCAAACTGAAGGCAATCAAAAGTAAACTGAAGGAATGAAGCAGATCAAACCAAGGAAACCTGGGAGTACAGAGAAAAGAGTTATTAGCAAAACTAGCAGACCTGGAAACAGTGACAAAAAAAAGAAGGCTGACAAAAGAGGAAGGAAACAACAAGGGTGAATTGTTACTGCAATATGAGGAAATATTAGAAAGGGAAGAAATTGCTTGGAGACAGAGGTCAAGGGCCCTGTGGTTAAAAGATGGGGATAGAAATACAAAGTTCTTTCACAAGACTACAAATGCTCATAAGAGGTACAATAATATCGATCAACTTAACATTCAAGGGGAGGTGACCAAGGATGCAAACAGAATAGAGAGGGAGATAGTGGCATTCTACCAGAAATTATACATAGAAGAGAGACATTGGAGACCTTCAACCTCAATGCCAAACTGCTCAGTACTCACAACAGAAGAGAGGGAGAATCTGGAAAGAAGATTTGAGGAGGAAGAAGTGCTCAATGATTTATGGATAAGGCTCCTGGGCCTGATGGTTTCACTATGGGATTTTTTATAAGATATTGGGAAGTTGTGAAACAAGATGTCGTGAACACTTTTCATGAATTCTATGAACAAGGAAAATTTGAAAGAAGCTTCAATGCAACCTTCATCTCATCCCAAAAAAGAAAGGAGCTATTGAACTGAGAGACTTCAGGCCAATAAGTCTGATTGGTAGCATTTACAAGATAATATCCAAAGTGTTAACAGAGAGACTAAAAAGAGTGATGGCCAAGTTGGTAGACTCACAACAGATGGCTTTCATCAAAGGAAGACAAATAATGGATGCGGTTTTAATAGCTAATGAAGTTGTGGGAGCCAGAATGAAGCAAGGCAGGGCTGGGATTTTATGCAAACTTGACATAGAGAAGGCCTTTGATAATGTTAGCTGGAAGTATATGTTGAAAGTCCTGGAGAAGATGGGGTTTGGGCTGAAATGGGTGTAATGGATAAGATACTGCATATCAACAGTGTGTTTCTCACTGCTAGTTAATGGTACACCAGCTGGATTTTTTAAATCTCAGAAAGGAATCAGACAGGGTGATCCACTGTCCCCTTTCCTTTTTTTTGTTGGTAATGAAGGGGCTGAACAGCATGATCAAAATGGCAAATAATATGGGCTGGATCAAAAGTTTTGATGTGGTAAGGGAAGGGCAGGGAAGGTTGGAAGTCACACATCTGCAATATGCAGATGACACACTGATCTTTTGTGGAGTTGAAGAAGAACAGTTAAGATATCTCAGAATTATACTCGTGTTGTTTGAAGGTATCTCTGGGTTGCACATCAATTGGAGGAAGAGCTTCCTATACCCTGTCAACAATGTACCAAATGTGGGAGAGCTGAATACCATCTTAGTGGGGGAAGTTGGTGATCTCCCAACAACCTACTTGGGGATGCCACTTGGGCTTAAATCCAAATCAACAGAGATCTAGAACACAGCGATAGAAAAATGTGAGAAGAAATTGGCAACATGGAAAGGGCAGTACTTATCTTTAGGGGGTAGAGTATCCCTTATAAATTCAGTTCTGGATGCACTATCAACCTACATGATGTCTTTATTCCCAACTCCAAGAGGGTTGACCAGCAGGCTGGACAAAATCAGGAGAAAATTTTTATGGCAAGGAAACAAAGACAGGAAGGGATTCAATCTGGTTAAATGGGAAGCAGTAACAATGGACAAAAAACATGGGGGATTAGGGGTCAAAAATATGAAAAATCACAGTAAGGCACTTAGAATGAAGTGGCTGTGGAAGTTTGCAAATGGCAATGATCAACTGTGGGAGAAGGTAATCAAAGAAAAATATGAAGAGGAAGACAAATGGATGATAAAGGAAGTAAAAACACCATATGGTGTGAACCTGTGGAGATCCATCAGAGGGTTGTGGGAAGAGCTGAAACTATATACCAAGATAAAGGTGTGTAATGGGGAGAGGACCAGATTTTGGAAAGATAAGTGGTTAGAAAATGAGACTTTAGAAAATTTGTTTCCTGAAATCTGCAACATTACTCAAAGTCAACGGAGTACTATTGCAGAATTATGGGAACAGAATGGATGGAACAACATTTTCAGAAGACAAATCAATGATTGAGAGCTACACAGAATTTCTGAGTTTTTCAATATGATTGGTCAATTCAGTGGTTGTCAACTTTTGAGAAAGGACAAGTTATGCTGGCTGGACAAAGGAAAAGGAGACTTCAAAGTTAGTAAAGCATACAACAAGATGAATCAACCTAGGCAACTAACAAGATGGCCCTGGAAGAACATTTGGAGAGAAAAAGTACCTTACAAGATATCATGTTTTGTTTGGCTACTGGCCAAAGAGGCTGTCTTCATGCAGGAGAACTTAATTGAAAAGGGGTATCACTCTGTGCTCCAAATGTTTTTTTTGTGGAGAGGAAGCAGAAACAGTCAACCACCCGTTTCTCCACTGCCAAAGTAAAGGGAAACTATGGAGAGTGTTCCTTAATCTAAAGCAAATATCATGGACCATACCTGGAAGAATCACAGAGGCCATTAGAAGTTGGGAAGAGGCAGGTGTACTGGCAGAGGACAGGAGCAGATGAGGCTGATTCCTGCTGCTATCTGGTGGACTATGTGAAGAGAAAGAAATTCAATATGTTATGAGAGTGTAGAAAATAGTATGCAACAAATTAAGTTGAACTGCATACTACTTTCATTTTTTTTTGGTGTAAACGAATTTGGGTTAATGATCCGATCTCTATTATTCATGTTCTAGACACATTATAGATATAAGGATCATAGGACTCATATGTAAATAGGAGATCCAATTCTCTTGTATTGCACAGTTTGTTCAAAGAAATATACAAAGTTTACCAGTTTTAGAAAGAAAAAAAACACAGAGTTGCAGCATATAAGGCGGATCAAAATGTCTGGCCTCTAATAAATTAACGCTCCAATGATGGGCACACCAGGGTGGATACTCTATCTCTGCTTTTCTTTTACTAACCTTTTCTTTTATGATCGAGAAATCTGCTTGTGGACAACCTTTAACACCTACTGCAGCCTTCGAAACTCGGGTATAATGGACCCGTCCCTCCACCCTTCTCCACTTAAACACCAAACTTGGTTTGCATGTGCAGAAATCGAACCTGTGACCTAATGCACTGGTCCCTCAACCTTCGCAACTTGAACTAAGCCCTAGGGACTCTTTTACTGACCTTAATTTTTTTGGAAATGGAATGCATATTTTCAACAGAGATGATGAGAAAATACAGTCCCTAGCACAGAAAGTTCAGTTCCTCCTAATTGGAAAAGGACAACAGGCATCAGAAGCTGATTATATGAAGCAAGAAGCTGAAACTTCCAAGCCACCTGAAAATAATAATCAGCTTGAGGATCAAAAATTTCAGGGGAGAAGTTTCATCACAAGCCTGCAGATGCACAGAAAGAAAATACCTTAAATCGCATGACCTCACACGAAAGCTTAGCTTTCCCTACAACTGCATCTGCAGTTAAGTTACTTATCGGCTCTTTTCCTTTTTCTCCAGTCAGAAGTTCACTGTATTCGGCATACGTGTTTTAAAATTGATTTGGCCTTAAGTTGGACAGTTAATTATTATATTTCACATTACCTCAATATAAAAATCTGTTTCTTTGAAGATGCCTCAGGTTGCTTGCAGCGTATTGAATAAAATGCCAAAATAGGTAAGCCCGTGATAGAGGACAATATAAAAGAACACAAGAAGAAAAAGAGGAGCAATAACAGAAGAGCATGCCAACTTACACCAGGCGAAACTAGTAAGACAGAGGAGAAAAAGGCAGATATTGGGCCAGATGAAATTCATAAGGACGAACATGCCAAAGACAGAGAGTCTTCAACACCTGAAGCAAGTTTTGGATGAAAAACAAAAGGAACTTTCCTCTTTCTGCTTTTCTTTTGTACCACAGAAAGATAAGTAAGTATCATACCAGCCAAATTGCTCTGAAGGTTATTGTCTCATTGATCTGACACAACTTTGTTCTTTTACACTTGGCAGGAGCAGACATAAATTGCCTCCCCTTAATACGCCCTATATCAAACTCAAGTAAGATTTTAACATGCATGCCTATGCAACTATTCTTTTAGCACAGACTGAAGTATAAAGTAGATTAAATTCTTAATTAGATACATTCAGGCAAGAGGGGCCAAGTTATTAATTGCATTTCACGAGATAACATCTAACACTAGTGCTCAATTTCTGTCCTCAATATTGATTTGTCCCCTCTATCTATAAATCTCATTTTCATCATCATGTAAAATGAAATGACTGTTTTGCATCATTTGCAGGGATAGTAGGATCCCAGTATCTACAATCCAGAACTACATCGCACAGAAGCTAAATATAAATGACCATACTGAGGTAATGATTTAATATACAGAGTGCCAAGCTAATTTCAAAGTATTGCCTTTTTTTGTTTAATCAAGAAAGTATCTCCTTTATTCATGTAGAAGACAACCACAAGGGTAAAGAAAACTTTTGGAAAGAAGTAGAAACCTTTTTAAAATTCTTAAAGGGAATTGTTCAATTTACTATATAAGTGCATAAGGAAAACAACACGTCAACTATATACTTAGCCAGAGACTGCTGCCTCAGACCCGGCATAATTACTCCAAAATTTGTAATCTAAGTTTTCGTTCTCTATCCATTAAATGATTTTTTCCTGTTCATTCTTAGTTTACAGAAAACACAGAAAATAGTTCAACCAGCTGAGCACCAGACATCTGAGCAGACACTCCAACCAGCGGCCTCTTCAGTTTTCTCAGTTACTCGAAAACTAACGACAAATATTTATGCCTTAATGTATTTCTCAGTTATATAAAAATCATTTATTAACAACAATTGTTACATAAAGAACTAGGAAATTTTAAACATTTCCCTTTTATTTGGATTATATACTAATGTTACTTAACACAGAAAAAGGAACCAATGAATGAGAGGGGGAGAAAAAACAGTTGAGTGATCTCAAATTAAAAAGACGAAACAAACATGTCTAGGACAGTGAAACAAATTCTTGTTGAATACTACACGAAGATCTGTGGAAAAAATTGCCACAGTACTACTTTGCCACTGAATCTTCTATAACATTTTGTGCAGGTGGATGTTGCATGCTGCTGTGAAAAGCTGAAGGGAGAAATGACACTCAAGGACATTCAACATACATGGATGTCACACCTTCCCAATTCTGGAAGGATAAAGGCAAAATGGGACATGAAGGAGCTTGTGATTGAGCTAGGGTACATCAGAAGCAAGAAGCCTGAAACTCCACAAAAGAAATAAGAAGTGTGGCTACCGGCTATCATGGTTTAAATAGCAATGAACTTCCTAGCTCACAACAGACTTAAAGACTATCAGTAGACAATTTCTGTACCTGCATAATAATAGCCTTAGAGATAGTACCTTTCTCTGCTTTGTTATCGACAAACAATCTATGCTTCGGACCTGTGTCCTCTAGTTTCCTATCAAATATTATGCTATGGACTACTATATACCTATCATCTAGTTGAACTGGCTGCTTCGTCTTTGCATCTCCCACCAATATGCAATATACAGTGAGCAGGTTTTTCGGAATGCATCTTACAATAAATAGGTTTCTTTAGAAAGTCTGATTGACTTTCACTAATTTATATTCCTCTACAGCCAGATGAAAATAGGGCTATTTGATACCCTGTTTACCTATCAGATTTCATGATAAAGAGTTGATACCTCTCCATTTCTGTGTTTCTTCAGCCTATTCATCAGTGCCTGACATACAATCTGTGACTTAAAGAGTCAATTCAAGCACAGACAGTCATACCAATTATTGATTACTTATGTACCGACATAACGATATTCTTCTAGTAGTTCAAACACTAGTCCAGTCAAATTCAATTGTAGTGCTCCCTATGCCCCCAATAATGAATGACATACTTCCCTTTTCACTTCGTCATTAAAAAACTTAACAATCTTCCTCGATATTCAAATATCTCTCCCTCCTTATCCATACAAGATATGTTTGGGTTGTCCTACAATGTTCACTTTACTACTTGAAACTATTTTCCCCAGCAGTTTATTAGTTTTGATATTATACTATTTCAAAAACTACATTTATGGAAGATCCCTCCCCAAAAATGTTATCAGGCATGACTTTCGAGATCAGGCTAAAAAGAAAATCACCAGATAAGCGTTGTCATAAGATTCAAAATTTGGCAATTTATTGCATGAAATAAGACGCAATTCCTACTCTACATTTAGGATCTCACATTGCATCCAATTTTTTCTACTCTCAACTCATATGGCATACCCCTCGTTTATATGATTCGAAATTTGGATTTATATAAATGGAAAAAGAAAATTAAATTCCAAAAACCAAAGTGAGATGATTGAGAAGATGATGCATACGGAAATTTCAATCATCGTACTAGAAAATGAGTATTTGACTTCTTGTGAAAATGTTTTTCACACACTTTGCATCAAACTTCAGAGAGTTATAATGTATGCATGATACCGTTTTCCTTTTCTCATCTTTGCAGTGTGTTGCTGGTGTATCTGAGCTCTCCTTGGTCACCTTCCTGCTATTAACGCCATTTTTTGTAGCCTTACAACTAATATGTGAAGAAAAATTAGCGTAAACATAGAGTTACCAACAAATCAAGTAAGCTATTGTTGTAGCACTTTAATGAACTAGATGATAGTCAGAAGCTAAAGCAAGTGCACTAATTTTTTATTTACAACAAGTAATTCAAGACTGAAATAATTTTTTGAGAAAGATAATTCATGATTGAAGCAACAAAAAAGTGCAGTAATAATTCATAATTGAAGCACACAAAGGTGTAGTAACCTAGTGGTCTATGACATTGGTTGAGAACCATGAGTTCTCATATACAAATCCCAGCAGAGATAATTGTTACATCCCACCAGCATAGGTACCATTAATTCTACCCACCAGGGTTCACCCAATATTTTTCGCTCACTAGAATTTGAACCTTGGTCTTTAAAGTTAGCATCCGCTTCACTGAAACTTTAGATTCATACACAATTCAAATGGATAATCATTTAAAGAGAACAGTTTTCTAAAGAAATTCAACTTGATTTAGATGCATCTTTTATCATATTATTATTATATTTTATAAAGAAAAACTGTATCTTCTCTTTCTTTTCTCCCTAACCCTAAAGTTTCAATTCTTTATTCCAATAAATATTTCTTAGAGCAGCATTATATTTTCAAGACAATTTCCCTTTCACCATCCTTTTCTTGTTTTCGATGATGATCTATATATGGTGAAGTGCTTCTATCAAAACCTTTGAATAATTAATCAACTTTCCATATTTTTCATTTGTGAAACATTTATAATAAGAAACTAAAGCAGTGCACTAATTTATTTTTTACAAGTAATTCAAGACTAAAATATTTTTTGAGAAAGATAATTCATGATTGGTGCAACAAGTGCACTAATAATTCATAATTGAAGCAGCCAAAGGTGTAACCTAATGGTCTATGACATAGGTTGAGAACCATGAGTTCTCAAGTTCAAATCCATTAGAGACAAAAAAAGCACTATGATTCTAGTACCTGTTTTTGGGGGAGGTCACGGGTATCCCCTGAATTAGTCGAGATGCATGCGAGCTTGTATCTTCTTACATTATTATTATATTTTAAAAAGAAAAAGGGTATCTTCTCTGTTTTTTCTCCTGAAACCCCAAAGTTCCAATTCTTCATTCAAGTAAATATTTCTTAGAGAAGCATTATTATTTTATTTTTTAAAAAAAAAACTATATCTTCTCTTCTTTTTCTCCCCAACCCTAAAGTTTCAATTCTTCATTCAAGTAAAGTTTTCTTCGAGCAGCATTATTATTTTCAAGTGGATGATTTCCCTTTCACCGTTCTTTTCTTGTTTCCGATGATAGCCCAGTTTATCCCCAATATACAAAAGAACATGTGCCACAGATTTGTAGTTGTCTTACAGTGTAGGAAAACGTGCTCATTAGTTTCCCTCATCACATAATGGACATCTTGAACCAATCTGGAAACCTTTTCTCTGTAACCTTCTTGAGTGAGGCATCCTTTCGTGCGACCTAAGGCACAAGTCCCTCAACTTTTGCAACTTGAACTAAGCCTTAGGGACTCTTTTATAACCTTAATTTTTTTTGCAATGGACTGCATATTTCAATAGAGATAATGAGAAAATACAGTCCATAGCACAGAAAATTCAGTTCCTCCTAACTGGAAAAGGACAACTGGGATCAGAAGCAGATGATACGAAGCAAGGAGCTGGAACTTCCAAGCCACCTGGAACTAATAATCAGTTTGAGTATCAAGAAATTTCAGGGGAGAAGTTTCATCACAAGCCTGCAGATGCAGAGAAAGAAAATACCTTAGATCGCATGTCCTCACAAGAAAGCTTAGCTTTCCCTACAGCTGCATCTGCAGTTAAGGTAGTTACCGGGTCTTTTCCTTTTTCTCCCATTAGAAGTTCACTGTATTCAGCATACACGTCTTAAACTTGATTCGGCCTTAAGTTTGGACAGTTAGTTAGGTATATTTCACATAACCTCAATATAAAAATCTGTTTCTTTGAAGATGCCTCAGGTTGCTTGCAGCGTATTGAACAAAATGCCAAAATAGGTAAGCCCGTGATAGAGGACAATATAAAAGAACACAAGAAGAAAAAGAGGAGCAATAACAGAAGAGCACGCCATTTTACACCAGGTGAAACAAGTAAAACCGAGGACAAAAAGGCAGATATTGGGCCAGATGACAATCATAAGGACGGAGATGCCAGAGACAGAGCGTCTTCGGCACCTGAAAGCAAGTTTTGGATGAAAAACAAAAGGAACTTTCCTCTTTCTGGTTTCCTTTGTACCACAGCGAGATAAGTAAGTGTCGTACCAGCCACATCGCTCTGAAGGTTATTGTCTCATTGATCTGCCAACTAAGTTGCTCGGACTCAGGTGCGGGTATCCCACACGAGTGCGGATCCGAGGGTCGAATTCAGTAAAATTTAAATTTTAAGATTTTGGAGTACGAATTCGAGCATGGATACAGGTGCGGTGATTCGGCTAAAAAAATTCAACATTATAAAAATAGAGTTATAGAGATATCCTAAATTTGTGAAAAACTTATATATTGTAGAATTCAAGAGGAAAAGCTAAAAGAGTAAGGACTATAATATTGTCTTAAATTTGTTTTATTTTTTATTTTAAGAGATCAAATTCTCAACTTTTCCCCCCAAATTTGTTCTTGACTCTGGCCAAAGTATCCGGATGGGATTGACCGAATCTGATACGCACCCTGCACCCACAACAGTGTCACGTCGAGACAGGTTTAGCAGTAAAAACGAAGAGTCCCGGCAACTTAGTTTAACACAACTTTGTTCGTTTACTCTTGGCAGGAGGTGTTCTTTTACTCTTGGCAGGAGGGGATATAGATTGCCTCCCATTAATTAGCCCTATATCAAACTCAAGTAAGATTTCACATGCATGCCTATGCAACTATCCTTTTAGCATAGACTGAAGTATAGAGTAGATTGAATTCTTAATTAGATACATTCAAGCAAGAGGGGCCAAGCTATTAATTGCATTTCACGAGATAGCATCTAACACTAGCGTTCAATTTCTGTACTCAATATTGATCTGTTCCCTTTATCCATAAATCTCATTTTCATCACCATGTAAAATGAAATGACTGATTTTGCATCATTTGCAGGGACAGTAGGATCCCAGTATTTGCAATCCAGAAGCACATTGCACAGAAGCTAAATATAAATGATCATACTAAGGTCAGGGATGGCAATGTGGCAGTTGCGAGGCAAACCCACATAGACACGCAAAGACTTCAAATTGCACCGCCCCGCACTCCATAGTATAATTTGATATTTTCAACCTTGCACCGCCGCGCATAAAGCACCACACAATTTGCTATTTTTTTATAAAAGAACTTTTTTGATTTGTATTTTAAAAAAAACAAAGAAAAAAAGAACATCACCAACGCATAATTTCTAAAGATAATATTATCATCGCCAAATAATTTAAACTCACTCTCCACACTTTTAAATTTTAGGGTGTTTCGGTATGAAGGAAAATATTTTCCATGAAAAATATTTTTTAGGAAAACAAGTCTTATATTCTTGTGTTCGGTATGTAAGTAAAAATATTTGGATATATATAAGACAAAACTCTAAGGATGGGGTGGGGTGGGGTGAATGGTTGTGAGGGTTGGAAGGAGACAATATGACTTGTTTTTCTAAAAAAAATATTTTTCAAAATTTTTGATCAACCGAGCATGCCCTTAATGTCAAAATATAAGAGAAAAAGAAATGACAGTTTAAATGGGAGAAAACTAGAGAAAAGAATTCTTAGAGAATGATAATCAAATGAAACACACTTTTGAAATAAGAGCTCTACTGTGTCAAAAATAAAAATCATTTTTGAAAAAAATTATTATTAAACCCGCGTAGACCCATATAAATCCGCAACCCGCCCCACATCAATCTTTTTAAAAAATTATTTCAATCCGCCTCGCACCTGCCCCAAATAACCTAAAACCTGCTCTGCCCTATTGCCATCCCTAACTAAGGTAATGATTTAATATACAGAGTGTCAAGCTAATTTCAAAGTATTGCCTTTTTTTGTTTAATCAAGAAAGTATATCCTTTATTCATGTAGAAGACAACCACAAGGGTAAAGAGAACTTTTGCAAAGAAGTCGAAACCTTTTAAAATTTCTTAAAGGGGGGTTGTTCAATTCACTATAAAAGTGCACAAGCAAAACAACACATGAACTATATACTTAGCCAGAGACTTCTGCCTCAGTCCCCGCATAATTACTCAAAAACTTGTGAGATAAGTTTTCTTTCTCTATCCATTAAATGATTTTTTTCCTCTTCATTCTTAGTTTATAGAAAACACAGAGAAGAGTCAGCCTTTCTGTGGTTGGGAAATAATTGAGAGCTAAAATACAAATTAAGATCTGAGCACCAGACATTTGAGCATACACTCCAACTAGCTGTCACTTCAGTATTCTCAGTTACTAGAAAACTAACGACAAATATTTATGCCTTAATATATTATCAAAATTTTGCATTTCTTCGAACTGTTAGTTATATAAAAATCATCTATTAACAACCATTGTTACATAAAGAACTAGGAAATTTTAAACATTTCCCTTCTATTTGGATTATATACTAATGTTTACTTGACACAGATAAAGGAACCAATGAATGAGAGCGGTAGCAAAAGCAGTTGAATGATCTCGAAACTAAAAGGTGAAACAAACATGTATAGGATAGTGAAACACATTCTTGTTGAATACTACACGAAGATCTGTAGAAAAAATTGCCACAGTGCTTCTTTGCCACTGAATCTTTTATAATATTTTGTGCAGGTGGATGTTGTATGCTGCAGTGAATAGCTGAATGGAGATATGACACTCTAGGACATTCAACATATATGGATGTCACACCTTCCCAATTCTGGAAGGAAAATGGTTAAATGGGACTTGTAGGAGCTTGTGATTGAGCTAGGTACATCAGAAGCGAGAAGCGTGAAACTCCCCAAGAAGTAAGAAGTGTGGCTACTGGCTATCATGGTTTAAAAGCAATGAACTTCCTATCTCACAACAGACTTAAAGACTATTAGTAGACAAATTCTGTACTTGCAAAATAATAGCGTCAAAGCTATTAGTACCTTTTTCTGCTTTATTATAGGCAAACAATATGTGCTTTGGACATGTGTTCTCTAGTTTCCTATCAAATATTATGCTATGGACTTCTATATACGTATTATCTAGTTGCACTAGCTGCTTCATCTTTGCATCTCCCACCAATATGTAATATACAATGAGGAGGTTTTTCAGAATGCATCTAACGACAAGTGGGTTCTTTTAGAAAGTCTGATTGACTTTCACTAATTTATATTCCTCTACAGGCAGATGGAAGTGAGGCTATTTGATACCATTTTTACCTATCATATTTCATGATAAAAGTTGATACCCCTCCATTGCTGTCTTTCTTCAGCCCATACATTAGTGCTTGACATATATTTTGTGAATTAAAGAGTCAATTCAAGTACAGACAGTCATATCAAATATTGATTATTTATGTACCGGCATAACGATGTTCTTCTAGTAGTTCAAACACTAGTTCAGTCATATTCAATTGTACTGCTCCCTACGGCCCCAATAAAGAATGACTTACTTCCCTTTTCACTTCGTCATTAAGAAACTTGACTATCTTCCTTGATATACAAATATCTCTCCCTCCTTATCACTTTATTACTTAAAACTGTCTCCCCCGGCTTTTTATTAGTTTTGATATTGCACAATTTCAAGATCTACAATTATGGAATGTCGGAGCTGAAAAATAAAGTAACTTAACCAACTCTGCTTCTAAACTTCATTGATCAATCATTTGTGATGACAAAAATGATCCAGAAAGACTACTGTACATTATTATAGACTTGACATGACATCTGCTTAACGAAGTGACGGACTATTTTTCATGAAATAAATGACTACNGTGACGGACTATTTTTCATGAAATAAATGACTACTTTGCTCACGTTCTAAAGTAGTACTGTAACACTTCTTTGTCAAACATGATATGATACTTTATCCTAATATTTTACTCATAATCTCCAAGCAAGTCAAGTTGAGTTATTTTGTAGCAGGTGGAGGAACAAGGTCAAAAGCTCTTGCCTTCTATTTCCAATTATCTTCATTGATATGGATTCTAAGACAATCTTGCAGTTAGACATCCAACTTTCCTCCTATAAGAAATCTTTAGCTAGTACTTGTACCTCTTCATACTTTACACAACTATATTACCATATATGTCATGTAACAAACTATCACAAAGCCGATTCATTTTATTACATGAGAATTACATTGCTACCAGTAGACCAAGAAAAATAGTTAGAAGAAAGCAAAAATCTCTAACAGAAGCGTAACCTTTAAATTAGCCCCCAAGGCTTTAGATCAGAGCGCAACACTTGATGCGGTTGTGTGGGTTTCGTGCATGTCACAAGTTCAAACCACGTCATGAACTAAAGCCTAGTATTTAGTGAAGCTACGGTAGAGGGGTGGAATTATCCACCGAATTTCGGACGATACTCCACTAGCACTAGGCAAATCTCAGTTATCAAAAGAAATAACTTTGACCTTTACATATAGAAAGGCTGCAGCACCACCAAGAAGCCACTTGACCTGCGTGGTGTTGTCAGCCAGTTTGGCCAATTCATATGTTCTCAACAGGAAAAATAACAATGTACTATTAGCATACTGCATTTCCACAGAAAAATTATTTGCCTAAAAGTATAAGATCCCTAAAACAGGAAAACAAACGGGGAACTGAATCCATAAAAAATAAAATGACTTCAATTACCATTCACGCACCCCAATTTCCTTTTTCTCTTTCTATTCCTATTCCTACTCCATTTGCACCAATTTCATACTAAATTTTTTACCACTACAACAACTCTAAAATCAAACTAGGAATAGTTAAATCTCTAAATATACTAGTTAACTCTAAACCAACAACACCTCAACTGCATTTGGATAAAAAGTGCCTGTGAACTCTTTGGGTTTGGGAGCCTCCCCCTTGGCTTCCCGTGTAATGACCACACTCCTCGTGGTCCCAATGCTAGTCTGATATCTATTTCAAACTTTTCTTCATATAGGAAGCCAAAGCATTTATCATAGGACACAGTGACATACCAACCACGCCCGTGCTCTTTCTTTGGTCATAAAGCCTCCTCATCCCTTTATTGGTCTTTCAACCCACCCTCCCAGTGAACTCTTTGTTGTTCTACACTTGACTCTCCCTCTACCAATAGACTTCTATGTAGTCTCTTCACACCCTACTAGAGAGCTCCTGACAGAGGCAAATCCAGGATTTGAAGTTTATGGGTTCCCATGGATCTTAAATAAGAAAAAAGGGAATAGAAACTAGCATGGTGTTTTGTAAGAAAAACAAAAGTGAAGTTATTTATAATGAAGGTATAAAAGTGACCGAGGGGAACCGAACACGCATCAGGAAAGGACAGTGAGCTTAACAGGTTTCATTTCTACCGCAGGACCAACAGTCCATTTTGTTACTGGTCTCCAAACTAATAATTCCTATATATTTAATAAATTTCTAAATACAAATACAAGATATGCACAAAAGTTATTGATTCTCTCCCAGTATCCTGAATCTAACTCTGTAGCTCCAATTCCTTATTCTTCAGAGGAAAGAGGAAGGGCCCTAATACTACAACTACATGCCAATCTACCACAGCCTCAAAAGAAAAAGTAAAAGGATGTTCTGTCAAAATTTAGTTTTTTTTTCTTTTGTTGGGTCAATTAGTTCGACCAGAAATTATTCAAGAAAAAGTACAAAGGAGCATTAATACTACCCATTAAGCCTAGAGAGCTACGCTCCGACCAACAAATCAATAACCCAAAATATAGCACAGCATACTACTATTGTTTATAGTCAAAATCAAAGCAACCAGTTCAACGTCCAAGCACAGTAAACAGTACAAGCACATGAAGAATAACATAGTGTTAAATAGAAGGAGAAGAAATATGGCGTGCCCGCAAATATGCGCCAAAGTGAGAGAGACCTTCAATTTTTGGGCTGAAAGTTTTTTATATTCCACAAAGTCTCCCGTTAAATTTGTTTTGGGGAAGAAGACGCTATAACCGTTTGCCTTTTATATTCATCAAAGTCTCCCGTTAAATTGTTTTATTTCTGTTCCTATTTTTAGTTTTCTTTTATTTATTTTTTAATTTATTTGTTTGAGTCCGTCCATCATGGTTAAAAAAAAAATTTAAGCTTGACCAATATTTGAATTTTAGAGAATTTTGATAGTTTAGTTGATTTGTTATCTGAATTTTTATTTTATTAATGAGAATTTGATTTTTCACTTTGTAATTCACTTCCCGAGAACATATCTAGGGGGTTGTGTTGATTACCTAAACCGCTTAGGAAAAAATATAATGGTAATATAAGGTAATTTTTTTTTTTTTTTTGTATANATATATATATCGATTTTTGAATCCCCTAAACACAAAAGAAATTATTTTTGAGGTTCCAAGTTCATATCATAAACACTATATTTTTATTTTCGAACCCCTTAAGTGAAAAATTCAGAATTACCACTATTCTTTCCTCATTTTTATTAGGATTTGGCCTGAATTTCTATGAATTCTACATCATAATTGTATTTTACTTCAAATAGAATTTCTTCATAGAAAAGATTCTCTTTGGATAAGAACTCTACTATAGCTATCCTTTTTTTGGAATACAAATTTTAGACTTCTATAAATAGAAGATTTTTTTTTTCTCATACACAATATTATAGCATTAACAATCTAGTCCTTAGGGAGTTTTGTTTTGAGGAAGTTTTATTCTCTCAATAGTTTTAGCATATTCTTTTTATATTAGTAATTTTCATATGTATGTCAATTGATCAAACACAGTGAAAATTATAAAGTCTTTTTTATAATTTTCTTTGTCATCTAATTTATTGTTGTCAAGGTTTGCAATTATTAGCTTCCATATAATGCTTTGCTATTTCAATCCCAACAATTTTCTATCCTACCCCTCTTTTTTATTAAAGAAAAAAAATATTTGAACCTTGATCTTAGAAATGTATTGCCGGGGAATTTACAAAATAAGTTTGACGATAATTGTTTTTAAACTTTTGACCTCATCTTGTTGGTGCGCAAAACTTCAAGTTCAACGGGTTTTGACTTTTAACATTGAAGGTTTGACCATTAAACAAGCGGCGTCAAAAGTTCAAGATTGCCCATTTTCAAAGTTATTAGACGCAATTTCCTTATCAAATGGGTAGATTGTGAATTTGAGCATCTCAAGATGAGCTGAGGAAATAAATGCTCCGCTCAAAAGTTGTTTGGACTGAAATGAGTTAAAAATTTGATTATAACTCAACACGTCCAAGTCTTACTAAATTTCAAATTATGTGTTTGTTTTTTATAATGTTTTGACTACCTAATTTTTTTTTT
>JACEIK010000135.1:335201-391555 GCA_018107945.1 Datura stramonium | reverse complement strand
GTAGCAAACCCTTTTAAATGAGTTTCACACGTCCCTTCATTTTTAATGCGCGGTGGTAATTGGTAAAAGTCCCAATGTAAAGGGGATGCTAATATTAAATAGTTTTCAATAAACTAAAAGGTGTCATTTTTGAGATTGACTAAAAAGAAAAATAAATATGTATAAATAGTTTTCACACGTCTTCTTGAGCTGCAATGGCTTGTGTATATGCAGCATTGGACCTCCTGCTCCTCTCATCAAAACCAAGAACAAAAACAAAGACATACTTCTCAGTGAAAATTCAAACTACATTAAGTTGCCCCTTGCAATTTTGGTAAGAATACTGATGATCGAAGAGTGTATTTACAACTGGACCTGGCATATATCCAAATATGATTTGTACAGCTGCACAGTATATAGATACAATGGACAAAGAAATTTGAGTTAAAAGATCAGTAAAGCTTTACAAAACCTGCGGATACAGATGTACTCGGAGAGATCAGCAATTTGAAGTCACCCTTTATATGTACAAGACTCTAATCACATTACTTCACATCCAGGTGCACTAATTACAGCCACTTCTCTCTTCAGTTCAAGAACACAACTCTACTTGAGTGTCCAACCTGACCAGATGCACAAAGCTGCACTTGGAATTGTCTCTGGCAAATAACAGGAGCCCGCATTCCAAATCTACAGCTAATATGCAATGACCTTGTTGCAGCAGACAAAGTATCAGACGAAAATTCAGTTTCTCTTAGCACCATTCGACTTCTTTTACTTGCAGTTACTAGCCCCTTTGGTTCATTAATTAGTTCATTGGGTATCTGCAAAAATTTGGGATAACAATGATAGACAGCATCCTTCTGGTAGACCTTTTCTAAGTTCTCCACTTCTGTTTCTTCTTTCATATCGAGTTTACTAGTCGAGCTTTGCTTTTCAACTGAGTTGCACACTCCATTTTCTGCTTCAGCTAATCCAACCCCACGCCGGGCTTCTGCAACAAGCAGACTGGTGCTTTTCTCAGGTTGAACGTTGAATGCTTCCATGATTTGGATTACCTCTTCCGCTTTCCAAGGATTTTTATTTTCTGCGTAACCCCATATCAGAGTTTCAAAAGCCTTCAGATTAGGAGATATTCCACACTCACACATCTTCTCGAAGATCCTCATGGCATAATCCATTCTCCCAGCAGTGCACCATCCGCTAATTACAGTGGTGAAAATCACAACATTTGGACGATTACCAGATTTAATCATGTCATTCAGAACTTCCTCTGCTTTTTCTGGTTCCATTGCATGGACATACCCCTTGGCCAAAATGCTATACGCATAGACATCAGGTGGAATGCCAGCATTCACCATGTCATCAAAGACCTCCCTGCACTTAGCCATATATCCTGCAGCACCCCAGGCATTCATGATGGTGCTGAAAGTAATGACATCAGGTTTGACACCAAACTCTTCCATTAATGTAAGAACCTGATCAAATTAATGCAGAGTAAAACATTTTAGGGGACATCATGCTAAGTAAAATATTTGGCAATTTGGCAGCGTGTGAAGAGTAACTGAAAAAGATGCAAAAGTTCTACAATCCCGAAGAAGCATATAACTGCAAATTCAACCATTCAATGCAAGCATTCCACCTGCAAATGCACTAGTACTGGAACTTAAGAAGGAAAAAGCTAGTGAATGAATGGGTTAATGAATAACACAGGCAAACTTGAAATCATGTATACATGCAAACATACATCCTCAAATTTCGCTTCAAATAGTATCATGTCTCCTAAACTACAGATCTATGCTAACATTTCGACATGAAAATGTACTTGAGAAGTTTATTAATCTTACTCTAAAATGTACTTGAAATCTAAGTTGCTTGGACTCGAGTGCGAGTGTCCGATACGGGTGCGTATCTAGAGGTCGGATCCTTAATGGTCTAAATTTTAAGATTCGGGGATACGGATCTAAGTATGGATACGGGTGCGGAGATTTGGCTAAAAATGATTTAAATATCTAAAAATAAAGTTATAAAACCTAGATTATGAGATATTATGTGGAAAACTTGAGGAGAAGATATTAAGCAAGAGAAGAATCTGGGAAGGAGATAAAAGAAAAAAGGAGTGACATAGAAATTTCTATATACAAGGTATTCCATTTTCTTCAATTTCACCTTAGCTTTTGTTTTGGTTACAAAAGTCACTGAATATGTTCGGAATTTCTCGGTCGACTTTGGTCAAAGTATCCAGAATCGATTGACCAGATCGGATACGGATCCCACACCCACACCCACACCCATGTCGTGTGGATATGGGTGCGGCACCGAAAGTGAAGAGTCCGAGCAACTTAGCTTGAAATCAGCTGTTCAAACTCTGTTCGAATCTTTGACCTTTATTCTCTCTGCTTTTTAATTCTTGACTGCATAGAATGCTTTAGTCGTTCAAACTCTGTTTTGAATCTTTGACTTCCTTTCTTTATGCTTTTCCACTCATCTTTTTCTTTTCTCTGGGTTATTGGCCCACAGAGTGCGTTTTCACTTTCCATCACATTGTGAAATATGAAGAGACAGAAATAGGGGTTAAAAGAAAAGTAAAGTACTTCTTCTACAACCCCTAGCCTGTGATTTCAATTTGAAAGTTGGCTTTTCATTCTAGCAAGTCAAAAAAGTTTCCATCATTCAAGAGGAAACGACTCATAACCTGATTTTCAGATATTCTGTTTAAACAGTCCTGTTACAATTGGGGCCTTGTATAAATCCCAACATGGGGGTAACAATATTTTGCTAATGAAGACTTGCTAAAGTGGTGCTGAGGTGCAAGGATCCTTGAGGTCATTGGTTCTAATCTCCCTAAAAGTAGGGTAAGCTTGTTGTATCTACTTTTGCTAAACTAGGTGCCTTCTCATTGGGTTAGAGTTGATATAATTTCATCTGATTTGCTGTCTGCAAATCGTAGTTCTGCTTTTACATTCATTGCTTCACTCCAAAAACATAAAGGGAAGAAGTTCCTCATACTTGAGTTTCTTTAAGTTCACTTTGACATTTGTAACATTAAACCATACAAAACCTCAACCTTTCTTTCTCTCAAAGTCATACTATATCAATCTTTCACTCTTATAGTTTGAACCTCTATATTAAACATCAAAGAAAGAGGAAGTTACTTTGTTACCCCTCCCCCCCTATTTATTCTTTTATTTGAAAGCGAAGAACAGTGGCATTTAGAGTCTAATCTGCAAGACTGCAACCAATCACAAGTTTGTTTCTGACATCTAATAGAAGGTTAATACTTATCAATCAAAAGCCATATCAATACTAACCTTGTCAACACTGGCGCTGTCTGAAATGTCAAGGAAGCCTTTGATCAGTGAATTGAAAATAACAAGGTTGGGATGCATTCCAAGATCCTTCATCGTGTATACAGACCTTAAGGCATCCTTTAGTTTACCTTCTTTACAGTATCCAGCTATAATGATGCCACAGGTCCTTTCGTTAGGATGCACATTGTTCCTTTGCATTTCTAAAATCACTCTTTCAGCCTTTTCCGTTTGATGATTTTGACTATAAGCTGCTGCTATCGTATTGTAAGTGATAACATCTGGTTGTAAGCCTGAGGCTATCATTTTATCCACAGTATTCCATGCATCAGTAAAATTCTTTTTGCTACACCATGCTTTAACAAGTACATTGTATGTCCTCAAATTTGGTTTCACATTAACTTCCTGCTGCATTAACTCCATTATCTTTAGAGATTCTTCAGGCTTTCCAGCAATTCCATACCCTTTGATCAAAGTGTTAACAGTGCTGATTGCAGGCTTTATTCCACTCTCCTTCATTTGCAAGAAAGTTTTCATTGCTTCCTCCATGTTTCCAGATTCAGAAAATGCATTAACAACAGCGTTGAAAAAAATTGGATCTGGTCTCATACCACTTTCTTGCACTTCAGATATAATGGAATGGATGTAACTGAAATGCTTCTGCACTGTCAAAGCCGCTAAGAGGGTAGTGTATGTAATTAGCGATGGTTTATGCCCTCCTTTAATCAAGCTATCAAAGATTAGCTGGGCTTCCTTGGGCCTCCCTTTTTCTAAAACGGTGTTCATCAGTTTTGTTCTTGAGCGAACAGTTCTACAGCTATTACCATTCACACAAAAGATACAGAGGGCAGATTCTGGTGTTGGTCGCAGTGGCATCTTATCGTCTAGATCTTTTTCCTGCAATCATTAAAGCTTTAATATTTTAGCGGAAATCACTGATCCTTGGACAACAACAGCAGAGCAGTTATTCTTTATCTTTTAGAATTTTTTGTTTCTAAATCAAAGAGAATTGTAAAAGCATCTAGTAAAGAATGAAATCTAACAAAATTAGCTTCAGGTTTTGATGTTTTTGCTTCATGCAGTAGTCAAACTATACCTCTATGTAAGACAAATATACATCAACTGTTCCTCAGTCCTGAACAAGTTGGGGTTCACTATATGAATTGTCGCTGACTACGTTCTTCCATTTAAACTCATCACATGCCAATATATTTTCTTTAGATGACGGTGAAATCCGTCTGGGTCCAACCATTAGGACCAACACAACCTTTGAAACTCGGGGATAATGGGCCTCGCCCCCTACCCTCTCCACTTAAATACTCGCTTAGTTCGCATGGTGCAAGGCTCGAAACTGTCACTTGAGTGACAAGACCCTCAACCTTTGCTGCTTGAACAAAGCCCGAGGCCATCTCATGCCAATATATTCAACAACAATAACAACAACCCAGTGTAATCCCACTGAGTGGGATCTGGGGAGGGTAGAATGTACGTAGACCTTATCACTACCTCAGAGGCAGAGAGGTTATACCAATATTATTCAAATACAAATAAAAAAAGTATTAGAAGTTCTCCATATTTTCTAAACTTATAGACTTCTGAAGTGTTGACACGTATATAACATAAAGATAAAAGTAGAATCAAGGAAGATAAATCAAATCTGTGTTAGGACTTACTATCTGGTTAAACCAACAACAACATACTCACTGTGGTCCCACAAGTGGGGTCTGGGATGGTGGGGTGTATGCAGATCTTACCCCGTCCTTTATGGGGTAGAGAGATTGTTTCTGATCCCTCGACTCAATAAAAATCATTTTTCAGAGCAGGTTTGAAAAAAAAAATGCAAGAGTAAATAACTATGGTGAAATTATTGAAGAAAGAAAAATGCTGACAGCAAAAATAATAAAGATAATCAAAGTAAAAGTAACAACAGTAGTAATCAAACTGAAGAAATAAGATACTGTTAGCATCATAATAATAATACTGGTAAGAGATTAGATAGGTGTTACGCCTAGAACAAGGCTCTACTACCGGGAAAAGAGAAGTCGCTTGACTGCCTGCTAACCATCTACCCTAATCCTCGACCTCCAAGCTCTCCAGTCCAGGGTCAACTCCGTGAGCTAAAGATGTGTCGTGTCTTGTTGAATCACCTCCCTCTAATTCTTTTTTTTTTTTGAAATTGATCTCCGTCTAAAATTCTTTCTTGGTCTAACTCTACCTCTCCTTAGATCTATCACAGTTAACCTCTCGGACCTCCTTACTAGAGTATTTGTGCTCCTCCTTTTCACATATACAAACCATTTCAGCCTCGCTTCCCGCATCTTGTCTACCACGGAGTCTACTCCCACCTTAATTAAGCCCTACTCCAAAATTCTACTATTCCCTAATTCAATTTGTTTAAAGCACTATTATTTTGGCGATTGCATTTATTTCTATAGTGCTCCTCCAGAAAACATCCTTCAACCTTATTAATCCCCCGATAGCTGACATCGGTAGTAGTTATACAAACATTTCATTGTATTTCCACTAAAGACAATTTCTTTTGGAGTCAGATTTTTAGATAATGAGAACCATCATTCTTTTGAGGACAAGGCAAATAATGTATAAAAATAAATTACCGAAGAAAGACTTGAAGGAAAAGAACAAAAACTAGAAAAATGGGAGAACTATTCTACACCCTGGGAGGCTTGCTACAGGAAGAGAAGGCACAGTTTATGTCCTCGTCTGAAAACATAGATCTCTAATTTTGCTCGAATATGACCAAATGATACTTCTTCATAGTTCATAACACCTAAAAGTGTGGCTTAGTATTCAATGAAGTGAGTTGAGAACCATGAGATCTCAAGTTCAAATTCCAACGGAGAAAAAAATACTAGCTGATTTCTTCCAATCTGTCCTAGCTTTGGTGGAAAGAGTTACCTAGTACTTGTTGCTAGCGGGATGTGGTAGGTATCCGTGGAATTAGTCAAGGTACGCGCAAGCTGGCCCAAACACCACAGTTATAAAAGACAATACCTTCTTCATAGAAAATCGAAGGACTCCTCACATGAGATAGGCCAGAAAGGTGCCATCATAGTTGGTTAAACACATGTCGCTGGAAATATCCGTCTTCTAGTATTTCTCCAACTCAAAACATTCTGCAATAATCCCCTTCACGTGTTTTCCCAAAACAGGTAGCTCGTGTCACAACTCACTCACACATCCCATTATATGTATGTGAAATGTGGAGGGAAAAAGAGAGAGAAACCTATTATGTTGGAATTGGTGGTTAATAAGATATAAGCTCCTTATATAGGAGTAGAGTTACACGATACAAGCGAAGTAACCTAATTCTTGGGATTTCTGATTATTTTGATGTAATCATTATGAATATATTTCACGAAGTTCTTAATGATTCTCTTGATTTTCAACAACATAATAATTAAGAATATTCTACAAAATATTCTTCCTGATTTTCTTGATCTTTAAGATGCCCCTTTGACTTAAAGAGGTGAAGCAACTTGTATTTGCAATTAAAACTGGAAGGTCTGCTGAAAATAAAATTGATTTGGCACTGTATGAGACTGACTTGACCACAGCACTACTGTGAATCCATAGAACATAACTGAAGTCAAAGGCATTAATGCTGCCAGCTTGATCAGATTGCTGACAAAAACATGTTGCCAGCTGGTTCCACATTGCTGACTAGGCAAAGGTTTTCAATAATGTGGCTCTGACTGCAATGACATGGCTCTGTTCAGGTAAAAGTAGACTTTTGCTTTGATCGGTCAACTGACATGGACTACTACTGAGATAAGTATTGCCTGTTTATTTGACAAGTCAACTGACATAGACTGCTAACTTAAATGCTAGCTGCCGTAGATTGAGGATTAAAAGAATGACAAAGTGTAAACTAGATAGTTGATGTGGACTGATGATATCAACCTAGAGATTTGACAGAGCACAACATGTGTAGGACAGACACATAACAGATGCAGCATCAATTGTAAATTTAAAAAAAAAAAAAAGAAAGAAAGAAAGAAAGAAAAACTTTCAAAAATGAAGGGGTAGCCCTCTATGGTAGCAAAAGTCTTTAAGATATTCTTTTTTAAGGGAAATTTCCCGTGACACGCAGTTACTGAAAAGTAGAGAATCTACAACATCATATGATTTTCCCTACGGGGCAGAGTTTAAGATGTTAATTTACTTATGTACTATATTGGTGATAATGAAGGAGAGATACTAAGTTATTGGTTACTAAGTTAGTTGATAGGGAAAACATCACATCAAAGTTTAAAGTCATAGTTTAATGGCTTTCTATTCTTGAAAGTTGTGAGTTGTATAAAAATAGAATGATGTCAAACATTTTGAAACGTTCCAAACTGTGAAGGGTGTCATAAATTGGAAGAGATTGAGTAACATGTTATCACACTAAATGTACCTTGATTGGTAATGCATGCAGCCAATCTTTTCTGATAAGGGTCCTCATTCCCGACTTCTTGCGAGATTTTTCACAGTTGGCCCTTTCTTTTCTAAACTCATCCATGTAATTTCCTGAAAACATGAAAAAGTTTGCCAAATGAATATTGATATACTTGATTGGGTTATAAAATATGTAAACAGGCTTACTTGGGAAGCTCCCCCAAACATACTAACTAGACAGGGGTAGAGTTAACTTTAGCAAATTTGAAAGTACAATATATAGATCGAGGTCTGGCTTTTGGAACGAAACACTAAAGAACAAAAGGCATAACTTTTAAGATCTATCACTTTTCCATGCAATTTATTTTATCCGTGGGTTTGGTTGAATTCTTTTGCAAAGAGTTATAAAACTGTATCGTTCCAATTGTATCAGATGTCCCTGAAGGGACAAAGTAACAAAATTGTGAGCTGACAGACTGTGGGGAGATATCACAAGAAAGTATGTTTTAAGGGCATCAGTGCAGGAATTTAAACAAGATGTCATTATAGATGTTTCTCCACTGGGTAATTCACTGAAGTTGACCTAAAGCATGGCCTACTAATGACAAAAAATTCACATTCATGAAGCATACAAGTAATTAAGAATTGAAGTAGATAACAACTGCAAACAATTTTCAACTGCAAAGCAAGTAACCAATATAAACTGCTATCTAGTAACTTAAGTGCATTATAACTACAGCCCAATGAAATGTAGACAACAATTGCAGTGCACTGTCCAGAACATATTGTCAAACTGTAATTCAGGTCGCGCACATCTAAGTGTGGAGTTTTTCCTCTTTTATTTTTTTTATTAGGTAAAATATTTTATTGATGATTAGTACCAAGGAGGTACTTCAAAAGTACAAAAGATGCAGTCATCTAACAGACGGTTTGTCCCACAATGTTGAAGCAGTATGAACATTGCTTTTAAAATATTTAATAAGAGAGGTTTCTTTTCAATGTTGACTTCAAGTTTCGCATAAATCTTGAAAACGTAAAACAAGAGCAGTTCTTGAGACTTAGTTGGCACTTGGTCAAGTTCTACAAAAGATGGATCGTCTAAACTAGAAATTCCACAGAACGAAAAGCAAGCATTTCATGGACAGATAAAATAACTTCTAATATCTAATACCTGTAATATTCTAAATTTCCTGTGATTTTCTAAGTTTTGGGATTCCGATTTAATCTTACTTAAATCCTCTAGCTTTTGAAGAACTCATGAATTATGCCCATTTCCACCTAAGTTGGGGATTCAAGTGTATTGCTCTTTCAAGCCAAAATAAGAATAAATTAAATTCTTACAAAAAATCATGTCCACCTGACCAAAATAATTCAGATGAGTTGGACTATGATGTTAACAATTTTCTCGCTAGTAACTTTTCGTGTTAAGAGTAGTTTCCAAACTCAATATATGAAGGCAGAGGGAGCAGACTTCTTTGCTGAGTTTCCTTGGATATTTTACCATTATAACTTGAAAGAGCTTCTCTTTGTAGACCTATTCTACATGAAACAAACATCACCTTTCAAAATGTTGGGTAGTACTATATACAAATACATTAGAATACTTAATATGGAGCTGAGACTACCTTTATGGCCTATGCAATTAATAGAAAGTAAGTTTCAGGTTTCTTGTTTGCTAAAATAGTACAGATGTACACATTGAATCAACAACAAGACATTCATTATTTACAGAAATTTACTCAAAGTCAATAATTTTGAGATTAATCAGTCAAGACCGGGGTTATTTTCTTGTAGGCTGATTATTGAGTACTGAAAATAAAATGGCCGCAACTAGAGTGCAATGTATATAGAGGATTCGTTTAGCCAACTCCAACTAGTTCGGATCGAGGTGTGGTTGTTGTATCGCCGGACTCACTTGATGGAACTCATTATGTGAGTCCTATCTGGCATCCATAGGTGCAACCGTGCAAGGTCTGATCCTAGCCTGCTCTCCTCCTTTCCCCTAAACCCCAACCACAATCCCTCCCACAAAGAATCAGAACTACTAAAGTGCATATCAACAACATGCTTCCCTCAGCATTTGAATTTGTCAGAACCAATCCAAGGGTTGAAGAACGGAACATAAAAATAGATGCAGAAGAGAACTGTAGAAAGAGAAAATGTCCCCCAAGTTTCAGAATACACAGCAAAAATTTGGCACGAGAAATACTAATGAAATCCCAAATAAACCCATTTCTGCAATCAACGAAACAAGCATTACTCACTCTACAGAAAACCCATTTCTCCCAGAAAAATTCAGACCAAGAAAATCATAAAACACAACCCAGAGAACTGAGAAACAAGATGATCCTAATACTAACTATCATCCCCATAAAAATACATTCAAGAATTAATAAGCAAAATCCATTAGCATCGCTGAGTTCTTGAAAAAAAAAAAGAAGGAAAAAGTAAAGTCTTTTGGAGTACCTTCGTTGGAGTTCTGTGTTTGGTTGGGGAGAGTGAGAGATGCGGTACTACTAGTCTACTACACTTCTTGGTTTCTTATTAAATCAGAGAAAATGAGTTGTGACAATTTGTTATTGAAAATCTTATCCACAAATATACAATTGGATTGCATAGGAATATAGTCCCTCCAAGTTCCAAAAGATAAGGAATGGAGAGAAGAGAGGTTGGAAATTTTGAAAGAGACAATTTGGATGAAATCCTCATTCTTTTCTACATTGGATTTTTTTTCGGAAGAAAAAACTTTGTTTTTGTGTGTTTAAATTTTCCCAAATATAATCCAACTACCAATGGATTGTTTTATATTGTTTCCATGTGCATAAATTTTCTCAAATATAATCGAACTATCAATGGATTGTTTTATATTGAGTGGTTATTCTAATATGAAAAATCTTTTGTTATAAAAATATATTCTCATTTTCTAAAACCATCATAATACAAATATCAATATTCAAATTAGGATTTAAGAAAAATAGATAAATTATACATGCAATAAATTAATTTTTTATTTTTTTCTTTTTTTCAGTGACATTTTTCTTATTACTCATTCTTTCCATAATTAACTTTGGAACTCCTCAGTAACCATCATCTTCTTCACACCTTCACGTATATACATATAATAGACACTCAAATAAAGCACATGATCTACATTTTACTCACCACCACAACATTACAAATGTATCCAAGACTTTATCTCTTTACAAAACCACCCTCCAAAAGCTCTCTTTCTTGTTAATGTCACGATCCGAAATTTCTTTAATTGTGATGACACCTAATTTAAATCGTCAGGCGAGCCAATCTCAACAACCATGATATCAAGACTTTAAAAATAATAAAGTACAACACAATAATAAGAATGAAAATGATACTAAATTGAATACAATACGAAAAATATTCGAAACAACTCCCAAGAATTAATGTCAGGGTGATGAGCTATTAAGGATAGGAAGAATAACCTAGATACTAAAAATGCAACATTTATTTGAATACTAAGACATAAATGAAAGACTTTAAGCTTCCATGGACTAGATGGCAAGAATACTAGTCTATAAGGCTCTCTTACGAACTCTGTACTTCATATTTATACACAGAGATGCAACAAGTATAGCATGAGTACATAATCAACGCGTAATCAATAAGTAGTATTGATCTATCCTAACAAAGTAGTGGCAAGGGATTACCGAAAAATATCACTATCGATGTAACGATTTGTATGGTCGTTTTGAGCTTTTAACTTCTTTTCACTTGTTTGACCCTCCCCATAGCTTTTTTTTGGCTATCTTTGACTTGAATGGATGGATGACGTGATTCCCAAGTTGATTGGATGCATTCGATGGAAGATTTTTAGTTTTAGAAAGTTTAGAATTTGAAAAGTTTGGCCAAAATCAACATTTTGAGTTAACGAGGTTGAATTTGGTTTGGACGATTCCATTAGGTACATGTCACGCCCCACCTTGGGAGGCATTATTAACACCTAATGCCATACTGGGACCTGGGCTGACCTGGCTGGACATATGCACATTTGATGCTTACCAGTAACTCACAATCAAGAAAACAACCAGCTATATCTCGGCTGTAAATACAGCCTCGGGCCAACAAAGCCACATAGCAAACCTGTAAAAGAAAATAGCTAACCCAGCAACATAATAATAAAGGGATCCTATGCGAGCCGACAAGACCACCATACTGTCTAGTCATAACAAAAAGAAAGACGGACAGTCATATACCAACTACAACTGATGAGGCTGCTAACTGAAAGCTACACTAGGCTCCACATGGCTAACACGAACAACTAATTGAAAACTGTAGTCTGCAAGTCTCTAAGAGTGAAAATATTGGTTGGGACAGGGACGCGGCCTACCCAAATGCTATACAAATAAAAGACAGGTAAACCTCTATAACCTGGCAACTCCTAATGAAAGGAGCTAGCCAATCTGTTGGCTCTGAATAGCTGCTAGGAGGTCCCGAAACTTGTCTATTTAAACCTGCAGGCAAGTATGCAGCGCCCCACGCATGGCCGATAATATAATATGTACTGAATATTTAAGGCAGTAATAAAAGCTAAATGGAAGCTGATAAAGAGCTGAAAGTAATCAGTGAAAAAGGCATAAGTTAACCTATGAGCTTTCGTATCCATAACCTGCATCTAGTAACCCACTATAAGAATAAGAGTTGAAGTTGTACGACTATACATCATAAGCTATAGCTAACAAGCAAGTATACAAACAAGAATCTAACCTAGCCCCCATAAGCTTGGAAGATACAATCAACACAGAGATAACCTACCTGGGCCCCATAAGCCCCGGCAAGCGCCAATCAGTCTATACCCCTATTAGTACCCCTAAAGCCCTGCAAGTAATTGTAACTGAACATACCTAGTCTCTTGAGACTATACCAGAGCCTTGTGGGCTGTTTGTAATTGAGTTCGGGCCTTTTTGGCCCTATGACTGCACCCCGAGTGCACGAGGCTCTACGAAGGGTTTGTAATGCCGCTACGACGTAGAAGAAGCCTATAGTGAAGACTTCAATATGGCCCCGTAGGCTGTACTTTAGTCCTTACAGATAATATATGGCTCTGTAAGCAATACAGCAGCATCATAGCTCCGTAAGCAGTCTATAGCTCTGTAAGCATTAGCAGCATCGTAGCTCCGCAAGCATTTTGTACATCTAGCAACCTCTTAGCTAATCGTGACGAGAGGCAGTATGAAATACGATCTACCCCAACTAGGGACACTATGTTACAATCTACAAATCTAGTCATTAAAAAGGCGTATCTGGCCCTTTAGGCCTAACGCGACCGCTACTCGCTCCTAGAATAGTATATATAGCTGCCAACAGGCACACCCCATGTGCCTACACCTGACCAGAGGGTCCTGGCAGCAATTACAACCTCCGTTAACTCAAACGGAGAAGGACGGGGTCCGGGTGACCTAAGAGATAGTCTAAAGATCATGCTAGGACAATGATAGCTCATAATCGAACAGTACGATTGCAGGTGACCAACTATTTAGTTCCTTTGCTTAGAACGACTGCTGCTACTAATTGGACATGCTCCTAAGTAGTTAGTCTTAACCTTCCACATGCAGCTTACTATAGCTCTTAGCCTGAAAGCAACATTGTGATACTAAGGTTCTAGTCCCCTAGACATTACATTGGTATGTTCAGACTTCAGATGGCTCCTCTGGGCAATTCATTGCCTCATATGTAGGTATATCTGGACCTAGCCCTTCGCAGCAACATGTACCTGGGCATCTATAAGGGTAGCATGGGGCGTTGGCCCCACATCTGACTACTAATAAGGTTCCCTCCTTAGGGTATCAACTAGGCTATCAGACTTGTAACAACTGAGATGGTTTCCTAAGTGACCTATATGACAAACATTACCTGGGCGACCTATACGACAAACATTAAGCTCAATAAGCTAACAACATCGATAAGAGTCAATCATATGGCAAGTTGTCGCTTAGTTCATTAGGCAACCCTGGTGCCATCAACTCGAAGATAAGACCGCCCTATCAAGATTCTGGCCCTGGGGGCACTCAAGGTGCGCCAAACGGCCAGGCGAGGTTTATTGACACATAGGCGTTAAATTGAAAGTTATATCGCCCGCCACGCCCCTATGCTATCCAACTTACTAAATCAGCCCAACAACTAACTATAAACTTCTAAGGCCTTGGCACAACAGCAACATCATAATACCTCTAAAATGGTAAACAGGTGAACGAGAACTCTATGGCGCACCTAACGATAGTTTATGACTTAACATACTTTTTCCCGACGAGGGATACTATTTTATACTCTCAATACGTCTTATAGCAAATCTAACCACAACATACATAATCCTTATCTACTAGAAGCAACTAATTACAACATATAAGACTATTGTCTACTAGCAACAGCTAATCACAACATATAAGATCATTATCTACTTTCGAGGGCATAGGTCGTATCACTATACAACGAGAATAACTTGCCGAAGAGATAAGCCTTAACATACCTCAAATGTTGATTCTCATTTATCCAAGTAGTTCCAACCTACAACCGATAATTCCACTTGATTTCAGCCTATATGCTGAAAGAATAAGGCTATTTCAATAATAGGCATCGACAAATAACGATATCTCTCAAAGAACATTGACTCAAATTCAACTTTCTTTAATTTGACTAAAACTCACAAATTTCAAGAGTCTAGCAGGTGTTTACCCATCACTTTCAGCTGCTTAGACTCCCATCGAATTCTTCATGAAATAACTCCGCAGGGACATTCCTCGTAGACCTGGAACTCGTTATCCAAGACGAATTTGCGTTTGACGGAATTTGTGGCATAATTCTACCAAAATTGATAGAAAAATTGAGAGAAAATGTCGAAGGGGCATGAGTCTATTTTATGAAATATTATACATTGGTTAAATGATAAACTTATGGGGTGTAACATCACCCCCCCGGGAATATTCGTCCTGAATGTGATCTAAACTCAAGAGACTCAGCTCCCGTAATCATTTCGAAAAATTCGGTAGTCTCCTTTGTAACATGGACTATTTGGAAACCTCGAAATGCAAAAGTCCAACATAGGCGTCTCACAGATCCTACAAGCAATGACACCATTAGGTTCCATAAATATAAAAGCAAACAACTAATCAGTACTGATAATAACAAGAAGGGCACTATACAACACCTGAAAATTATCTTGCCTTCACTGAAATTGTTTGAGTTTGTATACTATCGTCAGAGAGCCTGTAACAACCGAAGATATCCGCACTGCGCTCATCCTTAGCTTCCCAAACAATTATTTCTGCCTTTCTGTTCCTCCATAAGACTTTACTAGGCTACATCTTTGGTTCTCAAGATAGCCCCTACGAACCTGACGATCTAATATGTAACTATTGGAGTATTGGCCTTCCTTACCACTCTTCTATAACCCGGGCCTCCTCGACCGGGATAATCTGCGGAAAGGTCCCTACGTGTTGGCATAGTGTTGATAAACCGATCTTAGCCTCCGAACACAACTTTAACTCATAGGACACTTGAGGATCCAGTGAATCTAGGGCTGAGCTTGCCCTCTTGCCAATTCACAACGCCTTGTTGGCAAAATTTTCAAGAATACCCAAACACGCTTCAACTTTACCCTATGCCATATGTTAGAATAGTACTTCGACGACCCCCGGTCCGACATACATATCTTCTATAAGCTAATTTTCCCCTAACTAATGTAGTATACCCGGGTTTATTATCCCTACTTACCTGCTTCATACTTGCACTTCCACCCGTAACGCATCTCCGACATCCGAATTGTGTGCTCTACTTGGCCATTGTCTCGGGGACCAAGTCACTCAAATTAACTTGCATCCCAATCTCGTTCGACACCTTTTCCAAAACCTAGCTGTGACTTGTGCCTCTCGGTTAGAATTTAGCATACACTAGGACATTGGCTGGGTAGCCGAACTATCTCTTTAGTATTTAACTCACTGTAATCTTTAGCCGAAACGTGATTCTAACCGAT
Organism: Datura stramonium; assembly: GCA_018107945.1. Classification (NCBI taxonomy): domain Eukaryota; kingdom Viridiplantae; phylum Streptophyta; class Magnoliopsida; order Solanales; family Solanaceae; genus Datura; species Datura stramonium. Next base: position 375,868 of record JACEIK010000135.1, on the reverse strand, counting down.
AAGAAATGAGTTGATCTCATTAGTCTTTCAACAATGACTCAAGTAGGATCAAATTTACACCTAGCACAAGGTAATCCTATAGCTATATCTGTACGACTACTTCCCACTTTCTACCGCAAGCACCCATCATCTCCCGAATTAGCCTCAGCGTTTTCGATGTTCAGCCTCTTGTCGGCCATTGAAGCCTCTATGCCACAACTCGATAATATCTTTCTTCTTTCTATGCCATTAGTAGATCTCTTTATAACCTCGATGCTAAGCTATCAAACCGGAGTGGAGGGAATAACGGATATGTGTACCTTGCTACGCCCACTAATGAAGCCTTGTCACATTTGGAACACAGAGTCGACCTTCTGTCTCAAGACTCTCGCCCTATTATCTCGGCGCGTATGAATCGTTGGCCTGCCTCTGTCAGGTAGGCTGGGGTGGTCTCCGTGCCATCACTCCTTGCCTCCACCAGCTCAAAGGTGATATCGCAAGATTCTAGGTCACAATCTCGCTATCCTTTAAATGTCACCGATGCTCATTTCTCGACATTCGGGGCGATTCAAAGTTTCCATCACCGCTACGGCCTAGAGGTGGTTCCTGGCCTCCGTAGCCAGATGTTTAGTCCGGCTCCTTACTTCTAGGGCCGAGTAACCGGTTCGTGCCCCATGCACCGTGGCCGACAAGGATACACGCCAAATTTACCAACCTATATTGTCGTGACCCGCACTCAGCCGATTCCCATCATATAATCTCTGTGTCCTTCAACATAAATAAATCAAATATAATTAATATTCTCCAAGTATCCCTACCACTCATCTACACACCGCGTTGGGATTAGTCTATTTCTCGACTCGATCTCTATTACCGGGAGCCTACTATGGACTCTCACTCTACCGGATGCTCCTAGCTATCTTACTTGTCATCCTAATCTTTACTATAGTGATTCGCAGAATTACACAATCCTTCGCATATCTCATGTAACCCAACATTAATCGTTGCCCTTGTCCGATACGACAGATAGTAAATAAGCCACCATATATCTTACACCGACCTCCGCCCGCAGAGTGTAGGGGAAGAACCCTGACAACGGTGCTGCATGTTTGTTACCGTATGAGTTCCTGTGCCCCCGAGGATGTCGGGAGAGATTTGAAGAGATGTCCCCTTCGCCTCGCTTGGCTTGTCTCAACTCCGTGGCACCTCACAAAATTCTCTCCTACCGCTTTTATCTAACTTAAGTGGTCAAGCAGGCCCTGCCTCATATCAAACATCATTCTAGACATACATAACAATGTAAGCTTAGGACTTAACCCTATACAACTCTCGCTCTATAGCATGATCCGAGAAGAAGAAAGGGTAACCACAATTATCAGCTCATAGCTCCTTGCTTATAAAATGTAGTGCACAACACATTTATAAACAAGAATCTACTAGACACGACTTGGTCGGCTCCCTAGATATGAAGGCTCGATACCAAGTTTTTCATCCCCCACTTTGGGAGGCATGACTAGCACCTAATGCCAACACTGGACTTGGGGTGACCGTCGGACATATGCATTGGTACTTGCCAACAACTCATAATCAAGAAAACAACCATCTATATCTCAACTATAATACAAACCCTCGGCCGACATGCCACATAACAAACCTATAAAAGAAAACACTAACCCAACAACATAATAATAGAGGGATTTTACGCGGGCCGACAAGACCACCATGTTGTCTAGTCATAACAAAAGAAAGACAAAGGGGGCCATATACCAACTACAATTACGCAGGCTACTAATCGAAAGCTACACTAGCCCCACACGGCGCACAAACAACCAATCAAGACTGTTGTCTATAAGCCTCTAAGAGTGAAAAATATTAGTTCTGGGACAGTGGCCACAACCTACCCAAATGCTATAAAATAAAATACAGTAAAACCTCACAACCTAGAAACTCAAAATGAAAGGAGCTAGCCAACTACCGACTCGAATAGCCGTTAGAGGTCCCGAACCCGCTCTGCCTAAACTCGTAGGGGTATGCAACACCCCCCATGCACAAGGCGGATAAATATGTATCGACATGTAAAGGCAATATAAAAGTTGAATGGAAGCCGATAAAGAGATGAAAGTAATCAGTGAAAAGGCGTGTTAACCTATGAGCTTTATCCATAACCCGTATCTAAGAACCCACTATACGAACAAGAGTCAAGTTGTATGACTATACATTCATAATCTATAACTGGCAGACAAATATACAAATAAGAACCTCATCTGGATCCCATAAGCCTGAAGGTACAATCAATATAGAGATAACCTACCTAGGCCCCATAAGCCCCAATGTGCGCCAATCGCCTATATACCCCTATTAATACCTCTCGAGGCCCCGTGGGCAATTGTAACCGAGCATACCCGGGTCTCGAGACTATCCCGAAGCCTTCTAGGATCCTATAACTGAGTTCGGGCCTTTTGCCTCTATGATTGCACCCCGAGCACACGAGGCTCTACGAAGGGTCTGACGTCACTACGACGTAAAAGAAGTCTACAAGTGAATAAACTTCAATATGGCTCGTAGGCTTTACTTCACCTCATGTGACAACATATGGCTCCGTAAGCGATTCAGTAGATCTGTAAGCAATACAACATCATAGCTCCATAAACAGTTTATAGCTCCGTAAGCAGTTTATAGCTCCATAAGCATTTCATACATCTAGTAGCCTCTTAGCCGATCAGCGGAGAGGCAGTATGAAATACGATCTACACCAACTATGGACACTATGTTACAATCTACAAATCTAGACATTCAAAAGGCGTACCTGGCCCCTTAGGCCTAACGCGACTGCTACTGCTTCTAGAATAGTCTATATAGTTGCCAACAGTTAATACCCCCATGTGCCTACACCGACCGTGAGGTTCCTGGCAACAATTACAACCTTCGTTAGAATGACGATAGTTGACGGGTTCGGGTGACCTAAGAGATAGTCTAAAGATCATGCTAGGACAATGATAGCTCATAATCGAACAGTACGATTGCAGGTGACCAACTATTTAGTTCTCTCGCTTAGAACGGTTGTAGGGATGCTACTAATCGTTGCTCCTGGCAGTCGCAGATAACCCCATAGACAAACTAATATAGCTCTTAGCCTGAAGGCAACACTGCGGATACTAAGGTTCTAGTCCCCTAGACACTACCTTGGTATGTTCAGACTTCAGATGGCTCCTCTGGGCAATTCATAGCCTCGTAGTGTATATATACCGACCTAGCCCTTCAAGTGCAACATGTACCGGGCATCTATAAGGGTAGCCTAGGCATTGGCCCCATCTCGACTACTAATAAGGTTCCTCCTTAGGTATCAACTAGGCTATCAGACTTGTAACAACTGAGATGGTTTCCTAAGTGACCTATATGACAAACATTAAGTCGGCTGAAACTAGTCAAATACCGACAAGAGTCAATCATATAAGCCGTCACTTAGGGTCGCTGGTTGGAAAACAAGTTATCCTGTGACAAATAATCCCCGGTTTAGTTATTCCAGAATTATTATCTCACCTTCAATAAAGAATAATGAATAAATATAGGTTATCTCATGTTTGGTTGAGATAAAATCTCGGGATAACTTATTCTAGATTAGTTATCCCACACAGGGTGAGATAAAATAATACTATAATTCCGGGATAATTCATTTCGGGATAAGTTATTCCGAGATTTTATCTCAACCAAACATGAGATAAACCCATATTTATTCCTTATTCTTTATTGAAGGAGGAATAATAATCCTGGATAACTTATTTTCTAACCAATGACCCCTTAGTTCAATAGGGGCAACCCCTTGTGCCATCAACTCTAAGATAAGACCACCCTATCAAGATTATGGCCCTGGGGGCGTCAAGGTATGCCAACGGCCTCTAGGTGAGTTTACTGACAATATAGGCGTCAACCGAGTTATGTTACCTCGCTACACCCTATGTTTCAACTTACCAAGTCAGCCCAACAACTAACTATAAACTTCCAAGGCCTTTTTTGCACGAAAGCAAACATCAGAATACCTCTAAATGGTAAACAGGTGAACGGGGAACTCTCTATGGCGCATCCAATGATAGTCATACTTAACATACCTTTTCTCGACGAGGGATACTATGGTATAATCTCAATACGCCTTATAGCGAAAATTTCTAACAACAACATACATAATCCTTATCTACTAACAAAGAGCTAATTATAACATATAAGAGCATTATCTACTAGCAGCAGCTAATCACAACATCTAAGATCATTATCTACTTTCGAGGGTATAGGTCGTATCACTATACAATGAGAATAACTTGCCGAAGAGATAAGTCTTAACATACCTCAAATACTGATTCTCTTTTATCTAAATAGTTCCAACCTGCAATTGATAATTCCACTCAATTACAACATTTATGTTGGGAGAATAAGGCTATTTCAATATTAGGCATAGACAAATAATGATATCTCTCAGAACATCGGGACTCCAATTCAACTTTTGTTTAATTTGGCTTAAAACTCAAAAATTCTCGAGATTTTAAAAGGTAGAAATGCTTACCCATCACTTTCAGTCTTTAGGACTCAATTAAAAGTGATTTCGACAACTTTTACTCGGCGGGGTTCCGTACTCCGGAGAATTTCCATGAAATAATCATAGAACGTTCGTAGGCCTGAAACTCGTTATCCATGATGAATTTCCATTCGAGTAGAGTTTAATCCAAGGTATCTCTGCCAAAAATCGATAGAATTTGAGAGAAAACATTGAAGGGGCCGTGAGTCTATTTTATGAAATGGTTCAAATGATCCGCTTAACTTGAACACACACATATATATAAGGGTGGTGCAAGGGGGTTCGTGGCACACCCCCTATCGCGCCTGTGGCCGAGGTGTGCACGCGTCACTCCTCGCGCCGAGGTGGGATATGGGCCAGGCGGTTCCCAGGCCTTGCCTCGGGGTTCGGCCTCCTAGTCGATCGGGCCATACTCATGTGGTCCTCCCTCGCCCTTTCCCACATGCGTTAAGTTATCCAAAAACTCTAAACATACATACACACATCAGTTAAACGTTAGAAATTTATGAGGTGCGATAGTCCCGAGGGTGATTTATGACTTAGTTGGTTATTTAGCATGGGATCTTGAGGCGTTCTGAGTGATTTGGGTCATTGGATGGATTATAGCTATTTTAGAAAGTTTGGTTTGACAAGAATCAATATTTGATCAAACAACCTCGCATCTAATTTGGATGGTTCCAACTAGTTAAAAATGCATTTTATGATTGATTTGCACATTTGATTTGTGTTTGTGAGGTTCTAGATGAGTTTCGACGGGGTGAAATAAATAATTTTCAAAGATAATGCACCAATTGCGTGATTTCCTTCTTCACATTTGTGAGGGCTGTGCCTCATTTATGAAGATTAATCAAAAGCCTTCTTCACATTCGCAAAAGGTATGATCTGGTGGGTCGAGTTCAAGCATCACGCTTAGACAGTTCATTATCATGATGGTTTGCCAATACTGTTGTGTTCGCAGTTGTGCTATGTGTTCGCAAAGAAATTTTGATTTGATAGAATAAATTCTCAATTTGAAGTAAGACTTCATATCTCTATTGTTGAAGTTTGCAAGCTCGCATTTTGACAATTTCAAGTGGAATTTACTCATTTTGACTTGACGTAAGAACTAACATTGTATTCTCGTAATTTTGCTATTCCATCATTTATTTTGTGATTTATCATGCTTTTAGGTGTTCGAAATTGGAGTTTTATACCTAAGATTGAGAAATCTATATTTTACTGTATTTGAGCCTATCCAGACTCGAGCCAATAAAATTTCTCATTTGAAGCTTTTGTATTATGGGTAAGCTGAATCAAATAAAATTATTATTTTGACCTTAGGGTCAAGTTTGACTTTTTTGGGTCCAAGATTAAAGTATAGCAACATGAGTATCAATAGACTTGTATACTCACACAGAGTACGTTCTTGATAGATTGGAAGTATTATGAAGTTTTAAAACAGAAACGCACATCTGTGAGGGTTCTTGACATGTTTGGTCGACTTTTGAGGTAGCTATAATTTACTCTTAGACTTGCTTGAGAAATGGTTTATGGTATCAAATATGTTTAAGTTGGCATAAGGGTTGATTCAACAATTAAAAGAATGAATAACTTATGTGCAATTAAGGTAGGGACTTAGCTAATAAACATTATATGACTTGAATTGTTTATGCATCGTTGCATCACTTAATTCATGTTATATTATACCTGGGAGCAAGTCAATGGCCTAAGGGTATAATTTGAAAAAGATGTGCTTATTTCTGTTGCATATGAAAATCTTTTATTGTTATGATCATGCATACATATTCATTTATCTTGGATTATAGATATGGTTCGATGGATATAATAGAGTGATGAAACCTAAGGAAAATGTTTCGTGGTACTTGATTTGGATTCAAACTCAAAGGAGGAATAATTCTGGATACTCATATCGTATGTTCCCCGAGGAAAAATAGTTTCAAATGAGTATATGAACCCTGTGGTCCTGACTCCCAGCATGCTACTGGTAGAAGTAGGTGTATATGGGTAGGATATATGGTCATTGCATTACACTTACGTCAGTATATTTACTCCTTACTCCGAGTTTCGTATACACTACCTATTTGGTGATGGTTTATTAGTTAACTCTCCCTGTACCTTATTTAATTGTTTAGAAGCTAATGACTTAGTTAATTTACGTTTTGCACTTTATATGATATAACTGCCAACCTGCTCGCTGCTCCTATGATGCCTTTGAGTACACGTATTTCGTACTCATACTATGTTTTTGCATCTTTTCGAGGCATATTGTACTCCTAGCAATCGTATACCTTGTTAATTCACATTTGATTATAGAGTTTTCAAAGGAGCTACATGGAAATTATATGGTGTCGTATGTTCACGCCCCAATGCACGCCAAGTGCACGTGGTCGATAAGTAATATAATGACTCTTTCTTAAGCTAGGCATCGAACCCACAAGGATTGTAGCTTAGAGGTAAATTCTTACTTTAGTAGTCACAATTTCTTTATGCAAGTATATGAATAACACAATCAATTAAAAGTTGTCAAAGAGTAATATTTAATGTAACACTAATTAAAATAAAAAATTTGTTTTTTTAAATATTTAATGAGTTTTTTTTATATTTATGATTTAAAAAATTATTATGCATAATTTATATTATTTTTCACCTAACCTCTCTCTAGGTTGATGGTCGGGAAAGAGTAAAATATGGACGGGGTCTTTCAAACCTCTTAGCCAATTAATGAAGTTATGAGTTCTACACTATACATTCGTGATGCAATAACTTCATCTTCGACGAATCAAAATAGATTCTAGATAACCGAATATGTCGTTGCAGTGTATATTTCTATCCCGCACGCAATTCTTACCTTTAATTCACAACAGAGACAAGAACATATTCCCCTATTCCAAGTATACCCTAATAATTTTCCTCTCGTAATCAAATTAGATTCTAATGTTACCTAATGTGGGCCAAACATTAAAGCAATGAAAATCAAGAATAATGTAACAACCTTCGCGAAAGAAGAGAATTCACCAATTCGATATAGAATTACACAATCCTCGCAATTTGCCTCAACCTCGTAATGAGGTAATTTAGCCACTCATTTGTTGATTAAACATCTTCAAACAAGTTGTAATCATACCAACCATTGAAATTTTGAAGAAAAGAGAAGAGAAATAACCCTAGAATTTTCTTCACTAACCGTCTCCTAATGCCAAGGCAAATGTCGATATCTCAAAATAAAAGCCAAGTGTTCTATTTATACAAGTGAAAATTTCTCATAAATAAACTAGCAACGTGGGTCTGAGCTCAATGCGGTGAAATAGCTCGTGCCACGGAGCCATCCGGCAAGCTTCACTAGAACTTGGGGCAAGGATGGAATTTCCTTCAACGTGGCACAGAGGCCATCGTGGAGCTCAAGCTCGCCCACCTGAGCCATCGCGCTCCTTCATTGTTTTGGCGACTTCAATTTTCATAATTTTCTTCCTCCACCCATGTATTGTGGCACGTTATTCAACGCGGACCATTCTTAGCATGACACGGTGGGGAACTTTCAACTCACTGCTTACTTCTTCCTCCAAATATTAGCCTATTACCCCTCGGAGTTTAATTTGATCCTCCAAATACACCTCTGCCTTATCCACTTGCAATTAGTCACCACACAATTATTAATCCGAAAAAAGAAAACAACCTTAATTAACTCAAAACATGTGAATACATCAATATTCTCCCTATCTAGACTCACAAAAGGGTTGAAAATGTGGAGTTGGTCGTATAAATACGCCAAGATCACTACCCCCACACTTATACCCTTGTCCGTCCTCGGACAATATTTTAGTATCCTTGACATGATTTCAACTACTTTACCATCATTATGGGACCAAAGTAACTCACATCTATTTGTGCTAAACACTTTAATCATGGAGTACTATTGGACTTCATCAAGCAAGGTATTCATTCACTTTTCTCATGAGCGTAATCACACAAGCCTAATGAATAACTCTTAACTAAAATCTGGCCAACATGTCCGAATCATAATAGCAAAGTATTAGCTTAACTAAAAGTCCCCCAAAGATACGCCTCACCGATGCACAATGCTTCTATTTTCATGAAACCAAGATAATCATACTTAAGCACATTATGCACCTAATCGCTCACATTCCAAAGATTATTCCAAGCGAATCTAATGCATCATGAATTTGTCTTTAGTGTACTACTCAACCGAACATAGCATCACTTATAGGATCAAAAGACTTTTTCCAAAGGGGGCCGTCGCTAGGGAATTGATAGGATTTCGGGTTGTAAAGGACTCATATCCCTCTCGCACTTTAGGACAATTCCACCTTTTCTTTTTTAGCAACTTACTTCTTTCGCCATTCACTTTAACTCATTTCAAAGTGTCTTCCTAGATGTACAGAATTTATGCCCTTGACTGAACTCATCAACAGACTATATATACAAATAAGTGTCTAAATACATACATCATATAATTTTTTTTTTTGATAGCAAGAACTTGTATATATATAGCTTATGAGTACAAAATGGGCACCCACACTCCTTCTTTCCCCTTTTTCATGTTGCCTTTGTAAAGTGCAATGGGATCTATTGGGATCAAAACGACGTTGAGGCTATTTGAACAAATAGGGTAAGGTTTCTAGTGAGGTTGTTTCAATAAAAATTAGCTCAAAAGCTCAAACCGAGCTCACTAGGGAAATCACAAGGTCGTGAACACCGAATGAAATGGGTAAACTATCTCGGTTCACAAAGAAATGCCTAATCATGTCCTCTAATCTTAATGCTATTTCCGACTTTTGTACACACTAGGCAAATTCTAGATGTTAGTTTGCATGAAATATAACTAGTTCTCACCACACATGGCATAGAGGGTAACTTTTGGTTAGCGTATACTCCTTTCATGATTGCATCCATATTGAGTGACAAGCACAATTAAGCCTAAAATTAAGCAATTTAGAGTTCAACATCACTACCTATGTGATCCGCTTAGAGTTAACCATTTGCTTATCCAAATGCATGTTCCATGAAGTCTAGCATCTAATCGAGTGAAATGCTTTAGCCCAATAATGACATGTGTTTATTGTCTATTTCCTAACGTGACTAAATTTCCTTAAGACGATCATCATCCATCCATCATAGGGAACACCCTACCTATGACTTTGGTTCAGTGGGACTATCCACGGAAAAGCACCGGAAAATAAAACCGAGAAACCCAAAACATAAAAAATAATAATATTAAAAAAATAAATAAATAAATAAAAAAATCTTCACAAGCACAAAGAAAGTGCCCTAGGACAGAAGCATTAGCTTTTACAAACCGCTTTATACATGCCACTGCCATAAAACCACAAATAAACAAACATACTACTTACCAATCAGATTACAAGATGCTACAATAATTACCCACACAGATAAACAAACATAAGATAACCTCCACTCCACACTTAAAGTGAACACTATCCTCAAAGTGTTCGCACAAATCAATTGAAGAACATGGGTTAGGGTGGTAAAACTCCCTGATCAATTAATTGGTTCAATTTCTTCATCTGGTGCACATGCCTTGTCATCGAGGTCTGAGTCATCTCCCTCATCTTCATCTGACTCAATGTCTGAGTCATCACGGCGTCTCTCCTTATCGGTGGGTACATCATCGTCCACCGGCTCTACAAATGTCAATCCCGCACATGGCTCGAGCATGCTCATTCATCGGGTAATCCATGTCTACCTGCCACAACTCATCCTCTATTGCGGGCTGTCCACCTATACGCAGTTGTAGCATTTGTAGTCCAAACATCCTGACGGCATAGCAATCATCACGAGCGTGCCGCTCTGCTAACGTGAGCACAAGGCCATATGTGGTGTCCGGTTCCTTAGTCTTGGTCAAGATCCAAAGCACGGCGGTATAATCTCGTCCGTAGTCTAGAGCCTCTTTCTTCAATGTCATGGCCTGAGTCTATTCTAGCCCTTATGGGGTATTACAATATCTCCCCTCTTAGAAACATTTATCCTCAATGTAGGAAACAAGCAAAGAAATCCAAACATACAATTACCATATGCAAATACCGATCATTTAAGCCGAAAATCGATGGAATGACTACCCCCAAAAGAACTACATAGCCGAACCCATCAATTCGTATATCACATACACATATCATATCATAAAACAAACTTGCACGCATGAACAGAACACGAAAATTGATTAGAGGTCTCTGGGGCAAAAACCGATACCTCTCAAACCGAAATTGGGTCGGTAGGGAACAAGTGGGTTATTTAGCCATCATATCCGTCGCCTTCACACATAGCTCCCTCGACATGCCGATTTCTCCATAACACCTTTACTGAAGCTACTCCCTTGTTACTCAATTTTACGGACCTGACGGTCAAGGATCTGACTGGTACCTCCTCATAGGTGAGACTATCCTCGATCGCCGCACTATCCAATGGCACCACAAAGGTTAGATCTCCAATACACTTTTTCAAAAGTGATACATGGAAAATCGGGGTGTACAATCGCTTAGTTCGAAGGCAACTCTAGCTCATAGGCCACCCTTGCAAATACACCACAAAATTTATAAGGTCCTACATACCTCAAACTAAGTTTCCCTTTCATTCCAAACCTTATTGCTCATGGGCGATATTTTCGTATACCTAAATGTCAACCGAAAACCCACCTCTTCTCACATCTAAGATAAGATTTCGATTTGGCTCTAGGCTATTTTCAGCCTGTCTCGGATGAGCTGAACTTCTTGCATTGCCTTGTGAACCGAGTCTGGCCCTATCAAAGTAGCTTCACCGAATTCAAACCACCCTATAGGAGATCTACACCTTCTACCATACTATGCTTCAAACGGGGCCATCCGTATACCGGAATGGTAGTTGTTGCTGTACGCAAATCGATCAGAGGAAAAATGGTCATCCCAATTACCCTTAAACTAATTGTGCATGCTCTTAACATAGTTCCTAGGGTCTGAATAGTTTGCTCATCTTGCCCATCGGTTCATGATGAAAAGTCGTGCTAAGCTTGACCTCGGGGTGCCTAGTCCCTTTGAAAGGACCTCCAGAAGTGCGAGGTGAACTGTGCTCCCCTGTTTGAAATGATGGACAAGGGAACCCCATGAAGTCTGACTAACTCCCGGATATAAAGTTTTGCATAGTCCTCCACCGATTCTCAGGGTTTTGACTCGGGGAGGAAGGCCGACGTGGTCATCCGATCTACTACCACCCAGATTGAGTCATGCCGCTGACGAGTCCGAGGCAAACCGTGGTAATGAAGTCCAAGTATTTACTTATTCCTATTTCCACGTGGGTATACTGATGTCTTGGTCATTCCTCCTGGCCTTGATTCTCCACCTTGACTTGCTGGGCAATTCTGGCACTTACTACGACCCGGCAATGTCCCCGTTCATGCCGTTCCACCAGTAAATGTCCCTCAAGTCGCGGTATATTTTAGTAGCACCCGGGTGAATGGAGTACCTCTAGTTGTGTGCTTCAGCCAATATTTTCTGTCTCAACTCACCAACATCCGGCACACACAACCTTCCCGGTAACTGAGCACCATCTCTCCCTTTTGATAAAGCCTCAACCTCCTTTCTGAGAATCCCTTCCTTGATTTAAATAGAACTGGATCTTCATCTTGTCTGGATTTAACTTCAACCACCAGGGATGAATTTGACCCGCTTTACTACTACCCCACCTTCGACCGAGTCTACTAGCTTCACCCCTAACCGATAGTCTCGTGAACTTCTTTCACTGGGCTCTCTTGTCTTCCCTCAATGTGAGCTACACTTCCATAGACCGTTCAAGAGGTGTCAGCTACTACGTTGGCCTTACCTGGGTGACAGCACACTCATGTCATAATCCTTATCAGCTTCCAACCACCGGCCTCGACGCAGTTTAGTCCTTCCGGCCGAACACGTACCGAAGGCTCTATGACCAGGAACACATCCACGTGAGCTCTGTACAAGTAGTGTCTCCATATTTTTAACGTGAATAGCCACCACTGCCAGCTCCAAGTCATGAGCTGGATAATTCTTATCATGAACTTTGAGCCGTCTGTGAGGCATAGGCTACTGCCCCCCGCCGAGAACGCAACCAAGTCCAACTCTGAAGGCGTCACAATATACCACAAACTCATCCATTCCTTCTGGTAGGGTCAAAACTAGAGTGGTCGAGTCGAGTTTTTAACTCCCAAAACTCTTCACATTCATCCGACCATTGAAATTTCACCTTCTTCCGGGTTAACTTGCTAGAGGGGGATGCTATGGAGAAGAAACCTTCACAAATCGTCGGTAATAACCTGCTAAGCCCAGAAACCCTGATTTCGGTAGGGGAGGTAGGTATAGGCCAATCTTCATCGCTGCAATCTTGTGAGTGATCTACCTCGTATCCCTCACCCGAGACCACATGACCCAAAAATGTCACGTACTTCAACCATAATTCACACTTACGTAATATGGAGAATAATTGGCGATCCCTAAGGGTCTGTAATGCTATCCTAGTGATCGGGCATTCTCTTCTTCATTTCTCCGAGTACAATCAAAATGTCGTCGATAAATGCTAATGACAAACATATCTAAGTACGGCTTGAAAACCCTATTCATCAAATCCATAAAGGCTTCTGGGGCGTTTGTTAATCTAAAGGACATCACCACAAATTCGTAGTAACCATACCGAGTTCGAATGTTGTTTTCGGTATGTCACTCTCTCTAACCCTTAACCGACGGTACCCCGACCTCGAGGTCGATCTTTGAGAAACAATGCCCCCGGCTGGTCCAACGGATCATCAATTTCGGGTAGAGGGTACTTGTTCTTAACTATGACCTTTTTCACCGACAGTAATCTATGCACATTCCGAGGGTACCATCTTTCTTACGCACGGTCAGCACTAGAGCACCAAGGAGAGATGTGCTAGGTCCGATAAAACCCTTATCAAGGTCCTTCAACTGCCTTAGCTCCTTGAGCTCGGATGGAGCCATTCTGTAAGGAGGGATGGAGATGCGCTGAGTGTTTGGGAGGAGATTTCTCTATTCAAGTCTATTTCCGCTTAGGAACCCTGAAGATCTAGAAACACATTCGGGAACTCACCGACAACCGGAACTGACTAAACGGTTGGGGTCTCAGAGTTGGAATCGTTGACCCGAACCAGGTGGTAAAGGCATCACTTGCATATGAGTTTTTTGTGCCTTAAGATAGGAAATAAACCTACCCTAGCACCGAGCCGCTCGCCCACCATTCTAATACTCTGCTCATTCGTAAACTGAACATGATAACTCTAGTTCTGCAAAGCACCAGGCATAGCAGGAGGTAACCAATCCATGCCAGAGAATAAGGTCGAAGTAGACCATGTCTAGATCTACCGCATCAGCTGGAATGAATTTATTCAAGACTCAGACCGGGTAGTTTCTATACACCCGACCGCTCTAACCGACTTCGCTAACCTGGTGGAGATTGGAGAAGGGTTCTGATAGGACCTCTAGACTGGTGTTGAACTGAAATGTTATGTATGGAGTCACGAATGAAAGAGTAGTTTTGGATCTAAGATGGCATATACTGCCTAGGTGGAAGAGACGTAACATAACAATAACTACTTAGTGAGCTTTTCCGATCCCCGACGAGAAGAGAGAGCATAAACAATTCTGGCGCTAACCGCCATCTGTACCTTATGAGATGGCCCGCTGAGCTGGTCGGCCTATTGGAGCCGCTAAGGAAGTGGATTGCATCTCCCTCGCCTTGCTAACGACATTATTTAATTCGATGCCCGAGCTATCCACAATCAAAATAGCCTTCTATCCTCAGACTTTCTAGGGATGATTTTTGCCGCACTTGGGGCACACTGGACACCTTGTTCCTCGAACTTTGGGCCTGATATCATTGTCAGATGACTCCACCCCTCCGATCCTAGTGGATCGAAAGGTTGGGGCGCCGGTCGAGCCAGTGGCCGGGGCCCCGTGGCCGCTACCGTTGCTGTTGCCGCCAGGACGGCTACCTGCCAGATTCTGGTGGCCAAAGGCCGAATGGACGGTTCTTGCCTCGTTTGTTCTTTCGCTCATATCTTTCAGCTTCTCGGCCTCAATCTCGTTGAGCGTAAACAATTACCGAGACCATGTCCCGGAATAACCCTATTACCGCTACTACCGACAAGCAGATAGCTCGATACTGGGATCCAAGACTATACTGACCCAGGGATACTGTCAGAGAGTTCCGAGCATCTTATAGGACCAGATTTAGAAACCGAGTTCTAAGATTGGTCGAGATGCTTAGCCGAAAGGCTGTAACCGTCTAAAGAACAAAATCGGTAATCGAACTGGGGTTCAGTGGCTGGTCAGAGCTATAACTGGAATGTCAGTGAACACCTAATGGACCAAATAACTGTAATCGGAGTCCTGCCCGATAACTCGAGAGGCACCACCGACACTCGAAAAGAAAATTGAGTCAAATCGATCACCACAATTTCGGCCGAAACCGAGACTTCAGAGTTATTATTAAAACTGAACTGACAATAATTGAGTCGAGACTCACTGCTACTAACAATAGGGGGATTTCCCATAATAGAAAGCTCAAACTAAGACTCAATATTTCAACATTGGAACAGAGTTCAAGACTTTCTAGCCCATTGGTTATGGATAATTTCTTTCATCTCACAATACTAATTATTTTTGATATCACAAACTGGAGGCATTATATAATCATGTAGGATAACATTCCACACGAAATAAATGAGGTATATCAAGAAATTCTTAATATTCGAAAAGTTTGCAGGGATTGAATTCACTTTTGTGAAGATAAGCGCCAAATAAATCATGAACTGATGAAAACCATAACTAAAATAATAGCAAACATTATTCTAGGTGGATTCAAGGAAAAATTTCAGGAATTCTATTCATAAATCGAAAACTCAGGGCTAGAATTGAAAATTTACTGAGAGAGGGTTTATGGGGGACGCAAGGGGAGAACAATCTCCTTGCTGAATTCCCACATACTTGACAAAAATTTAAGAGAAAATTGCTTGGAAATTGAAGAAGAACTATCTGCCCTTGCTGATGCCCTGAACTTCTCTGAGAGGAACTCTACATACTTTTTCTTGGAAGTCTGAGTGGGGAATGAGGGAAAGAACCCATTACCCCCACTAAACGTCTAAAACTGAAGCTAAAACGACGTGGTTTAGGGTCCAAAAGCATATAAAAGTCAAATTTGCCCTTAATAAAATTTTCCCGAAAAACAGTTTTGGCCCCGACCACGACTCGTACCATAGAGTCACGACTCGTGGTCACCTCACCACTTTTCAATCTTCTGAATCTGGCCACGACTCGTAGTACCATCCTACAGATCGTATTGTTAGTCGTGGTACCATCCACCCATACCAAATACAACTTAACCACGACTCCTCATCACGAGTCGTTGCTACATCCTACGAGTCGTACCATGACCCATGAAGACTCACTCTAGAACCACTGAGAATATCACCATGAGTCGTACCTACGCGTCATGATTTGTAGGACCACCCGTGATATGAACTCAGGCTCCCGAAATTCATCATGACTCGAGTCACGCGTCATAGGTCCTTACCACGATTCGTACCTCGAGTCGTCCTGATGAAAAATTCTAGGTTTTGTCTATAATTTCCAACTTCAACTCCCGGGTCTATTCTTAGGCCCTTCCAGGGTATTACAGTCTCTTAGTCCTAGATTTACCGTTCCAGCAACCGTTACCCATCTTGTCCTAAGTATGGTAAGAACTATCTCGGTGAATGCCACATGGGCAAAGAGGTTTGCTTCGGATGTGGCCAGTTGGGTCACAGGCTAAAGGAGTGTCTGTTAGCAGGACGTGGGAAAACTCAGTCTACCACTTCAGCAGCCCCAATAGACCATCCAGCTCAGCAGGGCAATACTTTAGGTACGGATGTCGATCAGCGCCAAAACCTTTTTTATGCTTTGTCCTCTCATCAGGATCAGGAGAGCTCACTTGACGTGGTCATCGGTATGTTACGTCTTTTCCACCTAGATGTATATGCCCTACTAGATCCAAGAGTCACATTATCATTCGTGACTCCTTATGTAGCTTTTCAGTTTGAAATTAGTCTAGAAGTCCTCTCAGAACCATTCTCACTCTCTACCCCAATTGGTGAGTCAGTTAGAGCCACCAGGGTATATAGAAACTGTCCAGTCTCAGTGTTGAGTAAAGTTATTCCAACTGATCTAGTAGAGATAGACATGGTCTATTTTGACCTCATTCTTGGCATGGATTGGTTACCCTCTGGTTATGTCTTAGTCGACTATAGAACTAGGGTCGTTAGGTTTCAATTTCCTAACGAGCCAGTCTTAGAAGGGATGGGTAGTGTTTCAGCCCCTAAGGTTTGCTTTATTTCCGACCTTAAAGCAAAGAAGATGATTTCAAAAGGGTGCATCTATCACCTAGTTCGGGTCAAATATTCTAGCTTCGAGACCCCAATAGTTCAGTCAGCTCCAGTTGTCAGTGAATTCCCTAACATGTTTCCCGAAGATCTTCCTAGAGTCCCCCGAGTGGAAAATAGACTTCGGCATAGACCTTCTTCAAGACACTAAGCCCATATATATTCCTCCTTATAGAATGGCTCCAGCTGAGCTTAAGGAGTTGAAGGAACAGCTGAAGGACCTTCTACATAAGGGTTTCATCAGGCCCAACATCTCTCCATAGGATGCTCCAGTTTTGTTCATGCGAAAGAAAGACGGTACTCTTAGAATGTGTATTGACTACCGTCAACTGAAAAAAGTTACAATTAAGAACATGTATCCCCTATCAGGATTGACGACTTGCTCAATCATCTTCAGGGAGCCAGTTGTTTTTCCAAGGTAGATCTCAGTTCGGGATACCATCAGCTTAGGATCAGGGAAGGTGACAAACTGAAAACAGCCTTCAGAACTCGGTATGGTCACTATGAATTTATGGTTATTTCTTTTGGACTAACCAATTCCCCTGCAACTTTCATGGACCTGAGAACATGGTATTCAATAAGTATCTGGACATATTTGTCATTGTATTCATAGACGACATCTTGGTATACTCTAGAAATGAGGAGGACCATGCTAACCATCTGAGGATAATGTTGCAGACTCTCAGAGACCACCAGTTATTCGCTAAATTTAGCAAATGTGAATTCTGGCTGAAGTATGTGGATTTCCTCAGTCATGTGGTTTTAGGTGAGGGTATTTAGGTAGATCCCCAGAAGATAGCAGCGGTGAAAGACTGGCCAAGACCCACTTCCACAACAGATATCAAAAGTTTCTTGCTTTAGCCGGCTATTATTGACGGTTTGTATAAGAGTTTTCTTCTATCGCGTCTCCTCTAGCTAAACTAACTCAGAAAAAGGTAAAGTTTCAGTGGTTAGATACATGAAGAGTTTCCAAGAGTTGAAGACTCAACTCACTACAACTTCAGTTTTGACCTTATCAGAAGGAACAAATGGGTTCGTAGTCTGTTGTGATGCTTCCCGAGTTGGCCTCAGTTGCGTTCTGATGAAGCGGGCTAAGGTGACATCTTATTCCTCTAGACAGCTCAAAGTTCATAAGAAGAACTATGTGAATCATGATCATTAATTGGCGGCAACGGTGTTTGCTTTGAAAATATGGAGGTATTACCTTTATGGGGTTCGCGTGGATGTTTTCACCAACCACAAGATCCTTCAATACATGTTCAGTCAGAAGGATTTGATCCTTCATCAGAGAAGGTGGTTGGAGTTATTGAAAGATTATGACATGAGTATGCTATACCACTGGGGCAAGGCCAATGTGATGGCGGATGCTTTGAGTAGAATGTCGATGGGGAGCGTTGCTCGTGTTGAAGACGGAAAAAAGAGCTGGAAAAGGATATTCACAGGTTAACTCGGTTGGGAGTGCAGTTGGTGGATTCAACTGAGGACAGAGTAGTACTGCAGAGTGGGTCAGAATCTTTATTAGTTGTTGAGGTTAAGTCAAAGCAGGATGAAGATCCCATATTGCTTAAGCTGAAAGAAGCAGTTCTAAGAAAGGAAGTGGAGGCTTTCTCCAAAGGGGAGATGGGGTGCTTCATTACCAGGGTAGTTTATGTGTTTCGGATGTAGATGACTTGAGATAGAGAATACTGGCAGAAGCACACAACTCCAGATATTCTATCCACCCAGATGCCATTAAGATGCACCGTGATCTATGGAAAATTTTGCTGGTGGAACGTCATGAAAAGGGACATTACAGAATTTATGGCTAAGTGCCCGAACTACCAGCAGGTTAAAATTGAACAACAGAGACCTAGGGGAATGACTCAAAATAGCAGCATACCCACGTGGAAGTCGGAAGAAGTGAATGTGGACTTTATTACAGGTCTACCTCGTACTCGTCAGCAGCATGATTTAATTTGGGTGATAGTAGATCGGATGATCAAGTTAGCATATTTCATCCCAGTTAAAACTACAAACTCAATTGAGGATTATGCAAGGCTGTACATCCGGGAGTTAGTCAGATTGCATGGGGTTCCCTTGTCCATCATTTCAGATAAAGGTACCCAGTTCACCTTATATTTCTGGAAGACATTTCAGAAAGGACTTGGTACTCCAGTCAAGCTCAGCACAACTTTTCACCCTCAGATAGATGAACAAGCTGAGCGGACTATGCAGACCTTAGAAGACATGCTAAGAGCTTGTGTGATTGACTTTAAGAGCAGTTGGGATGATCACCCCCTCACATCGAGTTTGGATACAACAACAACTACCACTCTAGTATTCAGATGGCCTCGTTTGAGGCATTATATGGTAGGAGGTGTAGGTCTCCTATAGGGTGGTTTGAGGTTGGCCGCCACTTTGATAGGGCCAGACTCAATTTATGAGGCTATGCAGAAAGTGCAACTTATAAGAGAAAGGTTGAAAACAGCTCAGATCCTACAGAAATCATATGTTGATGTGAGGAGAAGAGAACTAGAATTTTCCATAGATGATTGGGTTTATTTGAAAAATTCACCTATGAAAGGGGTAATGAGGTTTGGAAAGAAATGTAAACTCAGTCCGAGGTATGTAGGACCCTACAGGATTCTGACGCGAATTGGCAATGTGGCCTATGCATTATAATTACCTTCGGAGTTAGCATCTGTGCACCCATTCTTCCATGTGTCACTGTTGAAGAAGTGCATCAGTGATCTGATCTTAGTTGTGCCACTAGGTAGTGTGGGAGTGAAGGATAGTCTCTCTTATGAAGAAGTCCCAGTTAAGATCCTAGACCGTCAGGTTCGTAAGCTGAGAAACAAGGAGGTCACTTCAGTAAAAGTATTATGGAGGAACTAGCTAGTTGATGGGGCCACATATGAAGCAGAAGCAGAAGTAGACATGATGACTAAATATCCCCATTTATTCCCTTCCAGTTCAGTTTCAGCATCAGGTATTAATTTCCTCCTCAGTACTCTACTCAGTTCTGTACTCATCATCCATACTCATGTTTTCAATATGCATCCTAGTTGCATCAACACAATTAGTATGACTAAATCAGTTCGGAGTTAGTCACTCCTTCAGGAATCAGTTTATAGCTTCAGATTGGGGAATTGCAGCTCCTTTCCCAGTTCCCTATAGTTTTAGCCTTCATTCGAGGATGAATGATCCCAAGGGGGAGAAATTATAACACCCCAAAAATTTTCTAGACCAAACTCAAACTTTGCATGAAAAACCAGAGTGAACCAAAATTTTTTGTCTCAGAAAGATTGAGAAAATGAGTCATGTCAGAAGTAATGAACTGTTATCTGAGTTGTTATCAGCCTGCTAGTTTCCTTTCAAGAACCAACGATACATGGAACGACCCCTTATGAGGAGTAATGGGTCATCTTGTCATTTATGGTATTCCCAGCTCAGAAACCTGCCCAGACAATTCCCAGAACCAATGAGCCCTCCAACGAACTGTCATTGGCTTTGACGACTCATTGTTGACACTCGTTGGTTGGTTTCCAATAAGGTTTGAAATCTTCCCTCAAAAGCCACGAGTGGAACCCATGGCTTGTTGTCACCTCTAATGAGTCATCGTTTCCACCCTTCGCCAGATCAGGAATTCCTTCAGGTCAGATCAGTGGAAGCAACGAGCAGTTACAATGACCTGTTGGTTCATCCAACGAGTCATTGTCTTCTCCTGTTGCCAATTTCCAGTGAGCATGAATTTCTGGCCCAGGACTAACGATTGGTCCCAAAGAGTTGTGGTGTCCACCAACGACTCATTGTGTGACCTGTTGGATCCTGATGGGTAGATTTTAGACTTTTATCTCAAGGGCATTTTCATAACTTTTAGCTATTTTAATTCTTAAAATACGTTGTCTTGGGCACATTTAGGAGGGGGTTTAAAAGGCGGGGGTCGACTTAATCCCTCTCATTCCTCTCAACTTATAGTTTTAAGAACATAGAAGTTCCAAATAGACAGTGCAGAGCTAACCTAGGGCTTCCAGTATTCTTCAAGATTCTCCAGATTTCTTCTCAAGGATTCTTCACCAGGTCTATGAGAATTCAACAAAGGAATTGCTCTTCCATTGTGCCCTAGAACTCTTCTATACTTCTTTATCAGTCTTAGCCCAGAATGTCAGAAATAGGGTTAACTTTAGTTAGATTATGAATATTCTTGTGGATTGTAATTCTTATGGATTCTTGCAAAGTTCTCACCATTTAGCAAGCATGTTGTTATTTCTTCATGAAATATTGTTTAGTCCTTCGAGGACCTTTCAGTCAGTTTGTTATTAGTATCTTTCAGTTTCAGTCTATTAGTGAGTTAGCTGGGGTTTTATCCCATCAACTCATCAGTATGTAGAGGCTTATCAGACACAATGTGTATTCAGCTTTGGATCAGTGTTATGTATTCCGTTGTATTAAATATTTAGACTTCCGCTATATCAGATGTTAGTTTCTGCTTTACTATTTGAGCTTCAGATTTATGTTCATGCCATGGGTCGACTTGGAGCCATTTATGATTCTAGATTTCGTGTCTTGATCTGGGTCTATGTTCGGATCGTGACACATGCTCAACATTGACCACACAAAAGTCCCAACTCCTATGGGCAACAAGTGACCTCTCTCGGCCTTAAAAGTAATACTCTCATCCTTGACGTGAAACATTATCTCATGCTTTTCAAAATCCATCAATGCTCTCCCAGTAGCCAAGAATGGTCTCCCAAGGATGATGGGTATGTCTCTATCAACATTACAGTCAAGAATGACAAATTCTTCCGGTAGTACAAACTTTCCAACTTTGACAAGCACATCTCCCACCACCCCCACCGGAGTCTTAATGGATTGGTCGTCCATCTAGAACCGAATGGAAGTGGGCTTCAACATAGACAACCCATACTGCTTGTAAATGGCCAGAGGCATCAGGTTAATGCTTGCCCCATTATCACAAAGGACATGCAAGCAATCATATCTACCGATCCCGCAAGGCACGGTAAACTCCCCTAGGTCACCTTTCTTCTCAACACACGTGCTTGCTATGATGGCACTCAATTTATGAGTCATAGGAATTATCTCCTCTTTTTCAAAAGGAAGTTTTCTAGTCAATAGCATCTTCAATTACTAATAAAACCCTTGGCATCTCTTTGATGGCATCAATGAACGTGACCCAAAGTATTACCTCTTTAAGTCTCTCAATATGCTTTGCCACTTTTCAATCAAGGGCTTGTTGAGCAATTCTTTGTGGATATGGAGGGATAGGCAGAGGAAAGTATTTTTCAAAGTATTCTACTCCTCCCTTAGCCTTCCCCCTCTCTTTCGGGTCAACTGACACATCTTTTTAAATTTGTTCACATGGTGGCTTTTTGGATCCACCCTCAACTACCTCATCAACAGAAGGCTTCTTGGGCCTCTCTTCTAGATCATCAAACTCAATCACAATTTCAGACCTTTCCTCCACCCTACCTCTTTAATTTTCTTATCAATAGGTTGAACAATCTTTCCACTCCTAGTAACTATGGCCATACATTGAGTACTAAAAGATCCCACATGTCCTTTTAAATTCACCACTGTGTCACTAGGGAGATGGCCTTTTAATTTGGGATTTTGATCATAGGAAAGGTCCCGCACCTGTTGCTTTAATTTCTGAATAGAAGTTGTGTGAGAGCCTACAATCTCTATAAGACTCTTGATACAAGCATTTGTTCTCTCTTGGTTGGGAAGAACCTTTTCTAGAATCCATTCAAGCGTTGAGCCTCCGTGATCATGTGAAGGACCCTCCTTCAAGTTTTGGAAGTTACAGGGGGGGGGGGAGCTCTAGGAGGAGCATAAGAAGATGAGCCTCTATTCTAGTAGTTCCCACTATTTTTCCAATCCTGATTTTGACCACCAAAATTGTTCCTAGGGTAATACTGACCTTAACTTTGCGGTTGAGATCTCCATTGCCCTTGCTATGAAGAAGGGGTGTGGCCCAGTAGATGCTGCGGTCTATAGCCACCAAATGAGTTGCCAACATAGTTGGAATCTTCTACTTACAAAGGTAGTGGCTCTAGAAATGATTGATATTGCTAAGAAGGAGGAGGGCATCCATCCCCTTATTGAACTTCAGTCATGGTCTCATCAATAGCATGCACTTTTTTTACCTCAAAGTCGGTCAATTTCTTTGTAAGGAGAGCTATGTTGGTTGCCATAATTGCCATCATCTGGTTACGCTCCTGATTCTCCTTTATCAAATGAGATAGAGAAGGAGTCCCAACATTGATTCCTCCACTTTCATCACCACCATTCCAAGCATGGTTGTTCTTTGCTATTTTGTCCAAGATGATGGCAATTCTATTAAATGTCTTATCCATGAAGCATCCACCTACGACATTGTTGGCAACGGACAGTTTCAAGGAATCTAGACTAGTATAAAACTTCTCCAACAAGATATGATTTGGGAACCTGTGGTTGGATGCCCAAAGGATGTATTGCTGAAATCTCTCCCATGCTTCAAACATCTGTTCACCCGGTAACAGCCGAAAGTAAAATATCTTATCTCATTGCACCACCTTTTTGCTAAGTGGAAATCATTTCTTCAAAAAGACACTCACCAACTCTTACCAATTATGAATTGAGTTTGGAGGGAGTCTATGCAACCAATCCCCTGACTCATCGGCCAACGAGTATTTGAACACTCGTAACCGGATAACGTCATTCAAAATATCATTATTATTTCACTTATGAAGGTTGCACACTTTCAAGAAATTTTTTAAGTGTTGATGGGGCCATCATCCGTGGAGTTGCAGAATTGTCCCTCTGTTTTTAGCATAGTGTAGATACTGCCATCAATTTTGAATGAGGTAGCATTTACCCTTGGTAGGATGATCGCGCTCGCATAGTCAATTTCCTCATTGACATCCGCGAACATGTTTTTCAAATCTCCGACCGGAAGAGCCGCAGTGATCCTATATCAAGAGACAAAAACAAAATAAAATGGTAAGAGAATAGATCTGAGCAAGCAAACCAAACTGTTAGAACTAGATAGAGCTTATGCCATAGTCCCTGACAACGATGCCATAATATTTAATATTGTTCAAATTCTCTCCCAATATAGGATAGTGTAAAGATCGATGAAAATATAGAACCCAACAAGGAGTTGGGGTTGAATCCCATAGAGATTACTCGAAGCCCAGACTATCTAATGCTAAACAACAAAGTATTGTAAGATTAGAATCTATTCGGATTAAGAGTAATATATTTTAAGTATGACTACAAATTGTGCTAAGCTAGGATTGTAAGCAATTAGAGATAATTCTAGGAAAGTGACATCAATATTGAGTCGGTCCATCTAAATCACCCAATATGAAAGAATTAAGAGAGGGGGTTAAGGCTGAACATACAAGAAATTTACTTAGGCAACCCATAGATATTTTAATAGTACATAGGTGTCAATCTACTATAATTTAGTCAAATTGAAGAGAAATCCCTTCTACCCAATTGTTTGTTTGCCAATTTGAAATTCAACTTTTTTCTAGGAGAATCTATTAAACAAGGGTTATGCCTTGATTCATTGTTGATTGATGATAACCCAACCCAAATTTGCTCTTTCAAGCTTCATAAGGGTAATTGGGCGGGATTGGATGATTCTCATCACCAATCACAAGCTACAAAGCAAAAATCAATCAAATGTTCAATAGCCTAAACTCAACTTTAACAAATTGTGATCATTAAGGTTCACTATCCTAGATCTGGGTTTAGTTACCCATGGCTAGGAAAAGAAGAAAGTAAAGTATCTTACCAAAAGGAATTAAAATCTTCACTTGATAGATAATAATCTTCAATTACAAAAACTAGATCTACAATCTACTTGAAACTAGGGCTAAAATTAGCTAAGTTCTATTCTCTATACTAGCAATGAACTAAGGAATATAAAAACTACTGAAAATTACAAGAAAAGATGTAGTTATACTATGCCCCAAAAATCCCATTAAATTTGAACATCGGAGTGCCAGATATGCAGGGACGGACTATCCTTTGGAAGGACGAACCATCCTTTGGATTGTCTTTTATATTTCTACCACTATCCCTTGACCTATCTTCCTTTCAGCGACGGACCGTCCTTTGAAAAGACGGCCCGTACTTTACTTCGCACTGGAGAAATCTCATTCTGCCAAGCTCTAATCTAACCATCAATTAACGGACCATCCTTTTGGAAGACAGTCCATCCTTTTAACCGTACTTTAAGGACCCAATTTTTTGAGTTTCTGAAATCTGCAGCTGGGATGGGACGAACTGAGAGACGGACCGTCCTTCAGAAGGACGGTACATCTGTTGCCTCATCTATTGAGCATTTTTCTAGCCTTAACTCCTTTCTTCTTCCAATGTCTTGGGATCCTGAAATATAGCACAATAAGGTTAGTTTTTACTTAATTTCACTCGAAAATACATGCAAAATTCTATTAAAAAAAGTAAAAATATGTCTCTAATCCCCGACACATCAACTTCTTAGTTCCGGGATAGAAATATAGCAATATGGGTGTTTACAAACACGTATGATCATATTGATTATGTATTTGAATAGATTGGGATCATTCTAAGGCCTTGATTAAATGAGAGGTCATTCTTTAATCATTTGAGCTTTAGATTTAAGGCAAGTTTGAGTCTTTCTAGAATATATTGAAGTGTTTGTTGTAAAAAATTGACTAAGCGGGAGAAATGGTAAAGGGGTGACATATAGGCGAGCTGAAGAGGACCTACGCAAGAAACGTGTGACATGTCGGGGTATGTGATTTATGTGAATTATGTATTTTGTCGAATTATATATGACTTCACCCTATTATTGGATGCTCGTAGAGATTGTCCATCTTGAGTATGTACTACTATTTTGTTTTTTGATGCATATAGAGTTGATCCATGTTAAGTATGAACTACTCATTTTTTATTTGATGCATGTAGAAATTATCCATACCGAGTATGAGATTTTGCACTTTGAGACCATTTGTCCGGACTATGAGACTTTGTTGATTTAATTATCAGATTACTTGAAATAACTAATTATAGAAAAGATGACATGTATATCTGATGTTCTATTGATTGATACTTTATTCCATACATTGACATGTCATTACATACATTCTAAGCATGAATTTGAGCAGTGGAGATCGTTCGTACTGAGAATTATATTATTGTAAAGTGCATTGATACCGTCCATACTAGTATGTGGAGATAGTTCATGCTAAGAGATTTGATTGATATAGAGTGCATTGAGATCGTTCGCACTGGCACGTGGAGACTGTCCGTGCTAGGTACATGAAACTCGCGAATCACCTGTGGGTCACGACTACCTAAAGTAGGAGCATGTGTGTACCGGTTGCATTGATCATTAAATAACATTGCACTGCATAATATTCATTTGTTTGGCATTTCTAATTCATTAAAGTTATTAAGATGGAGAATTGATGTTAAGATGATCCGTGATTACCTTCTTTAAATGAACTGTGAAATTATTATATCCCTTATTATCAGATTTAACGGTATATACTTCTTGAGTTGATGAGCATGAATGTGCGAAATAGCATTTGCATGGCCAACCGTTACCACCATTTCAGTTTAGGGTCAGTCGACGATACTATTGAGTACACGCATTTTGAGTATTCATTCTACATTTACTTCACTTTTATGTGAAGGTTTGATTGCAAGAACTAGTGGGATATTGTGGAGCAGTATGAGTTATGTATTTGAAGTTTTGGGGTGAGTTGTCGATTGATTTACAATATTGAATTCTATTTCTGATTTTGTGATTCTTGTTGTCTTTTTCCTTTCCTAGACAGTATGATGTCAAGCTCTCGTTGAATTTACTTTTAGTTAGGTGTTCTTAACTCATATAACCTGGTTTTTGGAGATAGTTCGATTGTATCTTCCACATTTGTTGTATTTGAAACCTTCTTTACTATTCATTATTGTTTACACTTACTCTATGTCTTCTAATAATAAAAATGGACTAAATATGAAGGGTTAGAAAGTGAATATTTAATCTTGAAAAATCCATTTGAATTATATTACTTAAAGGAATAGTATGACCTCCTAAAGGCCATCATATTGCCAAGAGCTTGTTATGAGTAGATGCACTTATAATTTCAAGACTGTAATTGATTATAATTCTATTGTATTTAGAATAACTTTCTAATTAAAATAATCTAAGGAAACTATAAATGATGAGGACTTGTTGGAAAAGACACTTACTTCTTTCCATGCCTCAAATATAGTTTTACAACATTAATATCGTAAGAAGGGTTTTCAGAAATATTCTGAATTGATCTCATGCCTTCTGATGGTCGAACAACATAATGTCTTTTTAATAAAAAATCATGAAGCCTGTTAGACTGGATTTTTTTCATTCCCTGAAGCGAATGTGGTAGCGAAATATCAAAAATTTAAAACTAGACGAAATAATAATCGGGGTCGTATGAATGTACTGAATGTGACAAAGAATGAAATAATAATCATCATGGTGGTGATCATTATAAACAAGAGAACAATAAGGGTTCTCAAAATAATTCTTCAAAAGACAAAAAAAAATATTTGTCATCGATATGGCATGAAAGAGCATTAGGCAATAGAGATGTCATGCACTTGAATATTTTGTCAAACTTTATCAATCATCCATAGAAAAAGGATAACAAAGAAGCAGCTCACTTAACCTTTCAAAGTGATGCTAGAGAAGGGCCATATAAGTAATTATAATAAAGTTATCTTGTAAATAAAGATGATGATTATAAAGGTCTTCCGAGTATAACTTATTTAGAAAATGGTGTCTTTTTTTAGGATAATTACTGAAGACTTGTTACTGAGGATTGAACATAATAAATGTTGTTTCATGAGTTTCAACTAGTTTATATTTTTCATAAAGCATATTATTCTATTATTTTTTACATTAGTATTCCTAAAATATACTATATCATTATAAACCTTCAAAAAATTTAATAAATAACTTTATGTTTTATAAAGAATATGAATACTCTCAAAACTTTAGTTTACCACATGAATAATTAATAAGATATATACCTTTTAGATAATGCTACACACACACCATATTAAAAGATAAGAGATATTTTTCTTATTTGATTATGAAAGAAATCAATGTTATAACAATATTTGATAGTACAAAATTAATAGAAGACTCTAAAGAGCGACCTTGTTACTACCTAGAAGAAATGCATTGGCTATCACTGATGCATTATATCGTACTAGGTCTCAAAGAAATCCATTTAATTTCAAAGATATTCGTCAAAATGGGTATCATATTGAGATCACCAACAAAGCAAAAGTTGAATATCTTTATATTACTATAAGTACAATTGAAAGAAAATATATACATAAAAATTTTATTCGTATTTTTCTCCGGACTATACTACACCGGTGTTAGTATAGTCGAATCACATGCCATAGCAAATAATAAGTTTACAGGTCCTAGTTATTTTATTATTTAGTATGACCAATTGTGCCATCCTGATTCTAATATGATGTGAAAAATCATTAAAAATTCACATGTACATACACCGGAGAACGTGAAAATTCTTCAATTTAAGAACTTCTTTTATGTTGCATGTTTCCAAGGGAAATTGATTATTAGATCATCAACAAAAAAGTTGAGATTGAATCCCATGTATTTCTGGAACGCATACGTGGTGATATATGTTGGTCAATTCATCCTTCATATTGAAAATTCAAGTATTATATGGTTTCGATAGATGCGTCTACAAGGTGATCACATGTGTGCTTGTTATCAAAATATGGCATTTACGAGGTTGTTGGCTCAATTAATAAGATTAAGAGCACAATTTCCAGATTATGCAGTTAAAACAATTCGTCTTGATAATACCGGTAGTTTACATCTCATGTTTAATTATTTTTGTATGGAAACTGAGATAATAGTTGAGCATCCTATAGCTCATGTTCATACTCATAATGGTCTAGCAGAATCATTCATCAAACACTTCCAGTTAATATCTAAATTGTTGCTTATAAGATCAAACTTCCCCTTTTAGTGTGGAGACATGTCATTTTGCATGCAATTGTATTTGTACATATAAGGCCAACAAGTTATTATAAAATCTTCCTATTACAATTGATTTTTGGTCAGGAGCCAAATATTTTCTATCTTAGAATTTTTAATTGTGCGGCATATGTTCCATTGCTCCACCTAAATCTGCAAAGATAGGTCCCTAAAGAAGGTTGAGAGTACATGTTGGTTATGAATCTCCGTATATTATTAAATATCTGAAACATATGACAGGAGATTTGTTGATTTCCACTTTGCTGAATCAATTTTTTTTCAATATTAGGGAGAGAAAATAAAAAGTAGGAAAACGAGATAGACTGAAGTGCATTATCATTGTCTTATTTGGATCCTCGTAAAAATTAGTGTGAACAAGATGTTCAAAAGATCATTTATTTGCAAAATGTTATAAATTAATTACCACATTCATTTACAGACCCTCTAAGGGTTACCAAATCATATATTCCAGTTGTAAGTGCTCCAAGTCAAATTGATGTCCCTCCAAGACAATCCAATACCGAAAATGAATCTCAAAACATGCGTGAACGTGGTAGACCTATTCAAAAGATGAAATTCCTCAAACAAGGAAAAGAACAAATGATCAAATTGATCAAAATGATAAAGTTACTCATGAAGAGCCCCAAGACATAACAGCTTATAAGACCTCACCAGAAAAGGCCCAGGTTCCTGAAAAAAAATGATAATTAAGAGATCTCAATAAATTATGTCTTCATGGGAAGAAGGGGAAACTGAAATAAAGTTAATGGCGAGAATTCTTTCACATATAATGTTTGTATTGAAGTAATGTAAGAAGATGAAAATCTTGAATCGAAGTTCGCTGATGTACGTAGACAAATGAGCAACTAACCAACATAAAATGTTGTCATCGAAGCAGAATTAGCTTCATTTAAAAAATGTAAAGTATTTGGACTTACAGTGCTAACACCTGAAGGTGTAAAATTAGTGGGGGTACAAATTGATCTTTGTGTGAAAACATGACGAGAAAAATGAAGTTGTCAGATATAAAACACGATTTGTGACACAAGAATTTTCGAAAAGACTTGGTGTTAATTATATGGAGAGATATTCTTCCGTAATAAATGCAACCACTCTAAGATATCTTAATAAGTCTGGCAGTGCATGAAAAACTTGATATGCGCTTGATAAATGTTGTCACAACCTATTTATATGGATCAGTAGACAACAAAATTTTTATGAAAATCCCTGAAGGATTCAAAATGTCTGAAGCATGCAAAGGTTCTCAAGAAACTTGTTCAATAAAGCTTAAAAAATTCTTAATACGGATTAAAACAATTAGGAGAAATATGGTACAATCACCTTAGCGAGTATTTGCTAAGAGAAGGATACAACAAAACGATCTTATTTTCCCTTGTATTTTTATTAGAAGGTCTGAAACTGAAATTGTCATAATAAATATTTATTTTGATGATTTTAATATCGTTGGAACTCCTAAATAACTTTTAGAGGCAACAGAATATTTAAAGAAAGAATTTGAAATGAAAAATCTTAAGTAGAAATTTTTTTGTCTTGGCATACAGATTGAGCATTTAAAGAATGAAATATTTATCTATTAGTCTACATACATTGAAAAGACACTAAAATGATTGTACATGGATATTCATTAAGCTCCGATAATTGGGAGATCACTTGATATAAATAAAGATGAAGAGCTTGGTGATGAAATTTTATATCTTAGTGTGATGTAATAAAACAGTAATATATTTTTCTAATAATGCATGACCAGTTATAACTTTTATAATAATCTTATAAACAAGATTCAATTTCTCCACCAACAAAAAGATATTAGATACAGTGTTAAGCATATTTTCAAATATGAATTCACAGATCAAATGATTGTTTGGTGTAGACCGTTAATCCATGGAACTGAACGATTTATTCCTTTTAATATGTTTCAAATTTCGTTGACCCTTTAAAATTTTTTAACTTGAGAAAATTACTATTTAAACTCCAAATTCTTCGGTAGACTAACAGCCAACATGTAATTCTGTGTTATGCTTATTGCTCATCACTGCTTAAATAATGTTGGCAAGCTTGCTGGTGAAGAAAACGACTCAAATTAAATGAGTAGAGAGCAGTGGGATTTGTGGCAATTACACATATGACGTAAAGAATCGTCAAAGGTGTGTGTATCCGTTTCTAAAATGTTACAGATGGCTGTGCGGCTGAGTGTCTTGATGCCACGTCCTACGTTCTACGATTCTTTTTCCTGCTATCTCTGTACAGTTATCATGCGACTGATAATAATTACAAGGAAAATCATCAAGTCAGAGAATTTCCCTTGACACCGCCTCTTTATTTTCTCTCCCTTGAAAACAATATTATATTCACTATACATATATGTGTGATTGCCACAGTTGAATAGTACTGGTTGTAAAGTGGCATGTTAAGCTGCCCGCTGGCTGGTTAGTGTGTGTCGTGTCATCTTTCTTGAATTTCCCCTATGGATTCTTGTCACATGCATCATTGAGGACAAGTTCAGAGACATTCCATGGAAATTAAGTCATACAGAAACCATAGTTCCTCCTAATCAATCAAATGGTGGTGGTGAGTTTAATTAGAGGGTCACTTAACTCTGTCTTGCATAATTCCATTTTCACCATCTTCGATTTCTAACTACTCTACTTGACATAACTTAATTGTACCGGGTTTCCTTCTATCTTACTACTTTGTTTCTCTTAAGAATCTCCAACACCTAATTGATTCAGCCTTCTTACATTGTTTTTTTTTCCTCAATTTTTCATTACAGCTCTGTTTGTTTGGGTGTTTTTCCTAGGTAAGAATGCATTTCCATTGGTTGATTGATTCATGATTGTTGTGAAGGTTTTTCTCAAGAAAAAAGACCTAATTCTACCGGTTGAAGGAAAAGACTATATGTGCTTTTTATGTCTATAATATTTATAACTATCCAGGTGCGACCCAGCTGATCCAGTCACCGACATCATAAAAAACAAACAGTTACAACTATCGCCAAAGGAGATATACTTAGATAGTTAGTAGTTTGTAACGCAGGTTCTTAGGTGGTCTTGGCTGCTGAGTACTCTTAAAAAAAATGAAGTTTGGGAAAAAATTTAAGGATCAAATGGTGCCTGAGTGGGTTGAGGCTTATATGGACTACAGTGGGCTGAAACATCTCCTGAAAGATATAAACCACTTCAATACTCGCAGAAAAGGAGATATTGAGAATCAAGAAAGTGAAAATGGGGAAAGCCAATACAAAAATTCAACAAAATTATCGAATGGAAAGTTCTCTATACCAGCTGCACTAGGACAAAATGAGAAGTCTCTTTTTGAAAATTTGGATAATGAGCTTGAAAAAGTTGATAGCTTTTACAAGGACAAAGTGGAAGAGGTAAAGGGAGAAGCTGCTGCATTGGCAAAACAAATGGATGCTTTGATTGCTCTCCGGAAAAAGATAAAAGGAAAAGATAACAAGGTATTCAAAGATTTTCCTGCAGACGAAGCAACTACTGCAGCATCTTCAAAGGTTACTTCTCCAAGCAGCGCGTCGAGTGAAGCTGGTATGTGCCACTATCACATTATCAGTCATTAGTATAGCCTTTGATTAGTGTAAATACTTTAGAAATTAGTCCGCTATGTTGCTCGGATATGGGTGCAGGTATTGACCCGGTGCACATCTGGAGGTCGAATTTGTCATCACATAAATGATTAGTGTTACTATGGCTTAAGTTTTTATTTTTAGCTACTTAAATTGTCATGCTTTAGTAGTTACTACTTTAACTTCATTGACGAGTGTTGGGATACGATTAGTTATGTTGCTCAGATCCTTAATTAATAGGATATTATGCCCTAATCATATAGAAAAAAAAGCATAGTTCTATATTTGTAGATTATGTACTAGGAACAATTAAACACGATTATAAGGATTCGTTGACATGATATATTCAATTGATGTGTATAGGCAAACTAAGAACATGGTAAAGTAGCTCAAATATTGATATTACAGGGTAGAAATGTTTATTGCTTACACTATTATGTTCACCATTTGTAATTGTTAATGCCCCATATTAAGCAGTTTGACAAAACTTAGCCTCCACTGGACGATTTTAGAATCTCGTAATTCATATTTCGTTGTGGTTGCACATACTGTTGCTGTAAGATATGGCACTTAGGCCTAATTCAACCACAAAAGCTATCTCATGAGAGGGTGTTTTCCCAAGTCCATATAAGGGGATTACTCCCCACAAATGTGGGAATCTAAACAACTCTAACAGTTGCAAAGATCAAGACTGGACAAGCACTAATGGTGTTCGTTATGAAGGAAAATGTTTTCTTAGTGGATTAGCGGTGAAAAGCGTTGTGGACATTCTGATTATAAGCTTCTATTTCATGAGTTTTGCTTTGCCTCTAATTAGATGTCTAAATGCAGAGAAAGGCCAACTAGACTTCAAAGAAGAAGTGGACAAGTTTGGTGAAAACATCATAAAAACGGCTTCTTCAAGCAATAATAAAGATCAGTCATCAGATGAACATGGACGTACTCCCTCAGACGTTCTTGAATGCGTCAAAATTCAAAATACATCTGGCAGTCCAAATTCATCGGTAGAAAGACTACTTGGTACCACAGAGAAAGAATGTAGCTTCAGTCAAGAGGAGCTAAAGGAGGTGGAAGAAAAGTTGAAAAAGGCCTTTATTGAGTTCTACCAGAAACTTCGCCGCCTAAATCAGTACAGGTTCTAAAGAAAAGGATTTAAGTTAACTTTTTAAATTTCAAAAGAGATATTTTGGTGCTTCCAATTTCTCTGCGGCGTTTATTCTGACTCTTCTTTCAATGATGAATCAGTTTTATGAACCTCTCAGCATTTTCTGTGATCCTGGAAAAATATGAAAAGGTCAGACACCCATCAGGTGCATAATTAGCTTTCTGAATAGAACTTCAATTCGTGAAGTAGGTGTAGAGAAATGCATTCTGTGAGCATTCACAGTTAGAGTAATACTTCTTTAGTTACCACCAATTGACCATAACTTGCATAACTGGCTGACTGCAGAATACTTCAAGGAAAGTGATGAGATCATACATGAAATTCGTGGATAACTCCTATATTGGAAGTTCTGATGAGGTCTGTTGAAATCCACTGAATCCCATCCGAGGGAGTTGGATTGTTTTCTTTAGAAATTTTCAGTTTTTTAGGTAAAAGGAAATAAGTTAAAGAAAAGAGCATACTTGTCGAAAAGAAAAAAAAAAATTATGGACCAAATAGCCTACTCTTCAATTTAAGTGTGTTCAATTAAGTTACATTATTTTACTGGTTCAAAAATAAGTACTCCATATGTTTTCTTAAAATACAGTCTATTTCCAATGTGCTGCAAAAAATTGATAAGTACTAYCTTAAACTTGCATGCCTTGTCCAAATTGATGAACTCCTAGATTTGTTATATGCACCATTATATATCCACTTAGTTTATTTTCCATGTTCTAGGTGACTAGTCTTCTTAACAACGTAGAAGCAACATTTGTCAAGAACTTCTCCAATTCTGAGCAGGGAGACGGCATCAAATTATTAAGGCCAAAAAGGAAAAGAGAGAAACACAGCGTACGATTTCTTTCAGGTTGAGAACTGCTCCTTTGTTAAAGGTTTTAGTTCATAGTTTCGACATCTCTTTAGATAAGACTTGTTGAGGAAGAAGATGAGCTCATCATGGCTTCTAATATATCCTTTGTGCTCAATGTTTAGGATTCTTCTGCGGATTCTCAATTGCTCTAATTCTTGCTGTTGTGTTAATCATACAAACAAGAAAGTTATTGGACAAGGAAGAGGCTACAGTGTATTTGGATAGCATCTTCCCCCTTTACAGGTTAAGAAAATTTTCGGATCTTCAAATAATCCTCGTTTAAAAATGAAAGGACACAGCTAGATTCACCTACTCATGACATATGTTACTTGAACTCTCCAAAAATGTTGTTGCACCTATGTTAGATCCTCCAAAAATGCACTACTTTTGGAGGATCTGACATGCTCCCGGCAGCATTGTTTGAAAAGTCCGAGCATCATAGCTTATGACCTTCTCAGTTTTTTCTGATACCTTTAAAGTTTTCTTGCAGTTTCTACGGTTACATCATCTTACATATGCTTATTGGTGCTGCAAATATATACTTGTGGAGGTGCTATATAATCAACTACTCGTTTATTCTTGGATTCAAGCCAGGAACCGAATTAGACCACAGGGAGGTTTTCCTTTTAGCCTCTGGTCTTGCAGTTCTTGTACTCACTGCTTGTCTGGTACAACTGCATATCAGGATGGACTCGAGGATCCAAGATCATGAGACATATGTTGAACTGGTTCCTTTGGGATTACTCGTTGTGAGATTTTGTAAAATAAGTTGAATTCCAGTTGAACATTATCATTTACATTTTAATTAATCAATTCTTTGATGCAAATGCAGGGTTTAGTTCTCATATGTCTGTGTCCTTTTAATATCATCTATCGTTCAAGCCGTTTCTTCCTTGTTCGAAGTCTATTTCGTAGTATTTGTGCTCCTTTCTACAAGGTGTTTGATTCTATTATGCTTGAATTCTATATATGTAGATATTTTTTTCTCAACTTTTTGTTGAATGTTGATAGTCTTTATCTGCAGGTCAATATGATAGATTTTTTCCTATCAGACCAGCTAACCAGCCAGGTTTCTTACTTTATTGGGCCATCAATAGGTGATATGGATCTTGATTTTCTTAATTTGGATTTCTGATCTTTTCCTACATCTTGTTGACCTCAGACACAAGCCATAAGAAGTTTTGTATACTACATCTGTTATTATGGTTGGGGAAAAGCCTCTACAGGACGAAAAATGTGCCACGTTAGTGATGTCTACATCGTCTTCTACTACATTTCAGCTGCAATTCCTTATTGGATTCGCTTCTTCCAGGTACCTAATGTTTCGTCCTAAACTCTACATTATCCTATCTGCATGTACTCAATGGACCAAATTAATATGCAGTGTGTGCGACGATTAATGGAAGAGAAAGACGTGAAGCATGGATTCAACGGTTTCACCTATTTCTCAATGCTTCTGTCAGTTGTCCTTCAGTCAACATTCAGACTACGGAAAAAAATGACTTGGAAAGTGTGGGCTTTGGCTAGCTCGGGTGTTGCAGCTCTGGCGAACATATGTTGGGATATCAGGATGGACTGGGGTCTTCTTCAAAGAAAGTCAAGGAATTTTCTTCTGAGAGATGAGCTCTTACTACCCCATAAAACTGCATATTATGTAGCTATGGTAAAGTTTCCAAGTTGATGAAACACAGTGTCCCCCGTCTCTTCAATTCTTTGCTGATCTAATATTTCCTGTCTCTTGCATTTGATGGTAGATTCTTGAGGTTCTCCTGAGATTTGTATGGCTGCAAGTAGTATTGAGTTTTGACATGCGTCCACTACGTGGAAAAGTCATAACAAGCATATTTGCAAGCTTAGAAATTCTTCGTCGTGGAATTTGGAACTTCTTTAGGTAATTTTATTGTCCCTGAGCTATATTAGGAGTTCAATGTTATACCTTAGTTGTTTCTAGTTTACCACTTGTTTCTTATAACAGAGGAAAGAAAATGAATACATTTTAAGTTATGATTTTATCTTTTAGATTGGAGAATGAGCACCTAAACAATGTTGGGGAGTATCGAGCATTCAAGTCACTCCCATTGCCCTTTGTTACATACGACGAGGAGGTTGGCAAAAATGAGTAGAGGATGATACAAGTCTTCTTAATATCTGTTGTATTTCTCAAAAGATGAATATGGTGGCATACATTTTCAAGTGCTGGATTCTGCAATCATTTAGTTGTAGAACACTCATCTCCTTCAAATGGAGAAATATACAGTACTGTTACTTCATGCTTTTTATCTCTCTCCTGAGCATATGTTAGTTGCTCATGTATGTATTCTTGGACTGGTCCAAACATCTCAAAAGACTAGGTGGTTTGGCCCTAGTATAAATGGAAAATCCTTTTGCCTTAAAATATCAGCAATATGTTTATTAAAAAACCTGTTGATAATAAGCACTTATACGATCACTCTCAAATGCATGTGAAAGTAGCCGTTCCCGTCTCAATACTTTTTCTCCTTTTGCACTTTCAAATAACTGTAAACGATAAATCCTTTCAGAAGTACCGTTAGTAAGTGAGACAACTTTGATGGTAATGACCATATTTTTACCTCAAATCACTCTCGATTTATCATCTACACCAGTGAAGAGAAAGATAAAACGGAAAAAAAAAGCTTCATTCATCTTACTTCATCTTCAAATGGTTTACTGCCATGAAAGCGCCGGTGCATTGTTGATGCAATATATGCTGGTTTACCATTTCTTCTTTCGACTTCACATTGCTGCACTGGATTCGCTTTAAGTTCTCAAAAAAATTGGTTCCATCAGAATCGAAGTCACAAATGGTACTCTCTCCTGGTCTATTTTCATCATCAAGGTCCAGGACAGAAGCATCCCCTTCCAAAGCACGAACTACCTGAACAATTTTGTATACCGTCTTTACCATTTTGTTTAGAGGGTGCATAAAGGAAAAAATAGGAAGCAAGACTTCGGTCTATAAACCCCTTTAAAGAAATTTGCTGGCACTTGTAGAAAAAAAAAACAAGAAAAGAACATACAATTACCTGACTCATGCGCGGTCTTCTCCAAGATGAATGGCGCACACAAGCAGCAGCACAAGCAACCATGTTAGCCATCTCTTCACTGTTGTAATTTTTCCCCAAACATGGATCCACTAGAGCGTCAAATTTTCCATCTTCCATCGCCCTTCTAAGCAAAGGCCTTGCCTGCATATTAGAAAGGGGTACTCTTCTTATGCTATATACGAGGAGTACACTATAAGAGAGTGAAAGAAGTTGACAACAGTGACAGGCATATCCTTGAACGTGCATTTAAGCAGAGGCCTACAGATGCTTCTAGTTCCCAAAATATTTTGTCATTTTCATATGAGAAACCAACATGCTGATGAAGTTAATTACAGCAAGAACCCAAGAATATGGAAACCCGAAACAAAGGTTACTTTTGGTTGGTCATATTGGATATATCAGAATGATTCCTTGTACAAAATTTTGATAACGAGGTTATAAAAGATGTGCAGTCCTTGCAGAGTTGTAAAGGTATTTCTGATTGACTAAAATGACATAATTAATTCTCTCTGTAAGGAGGCTGCATGCAAGAAGCACCCAACTCTTAGATCCTTCTTTTTGAACTCAATTTAGAATCAACTTATGTAATTAGTTTTGATATATTGTGGGACCAGTGGAGAATTTATGTGCAAAAATTGGGTCACGTGAACCCGTGGTTATTCAACTAAACTCAGTATATAATGTGTATAATTCTAAAAATATATCTATAATTATCTGAAGGCACCCATTGCCAAAAAAGAATGGGTGGTGCACTGGTTTAAATTCTAGTCCTAAACCTTGGGGTTGAGGGTTCAAACATATCCCCAGATTTCCAAGAAAAAGAGTTCTATTATTTGGGAAAAACAGATACTAGATATTACGGCATCGAATTCATGGTAAACTGAAACTCCATGCTTCAAGGAAAGTCTGAAATGTGGACAATCTAATATTTGCAAGAGATGCGACAGAAAAATTAAGTAGGTGCTTGGGCATGAATTTGATAGATATTTGAAATAAAGTAGTATGTGAAGTTTAAGTTGAAAAAAGAGTATTCGAAATTTGAAGTTATGTTTGGACATACATATCACTAGAAAAAATATTGAAGTATTGCGAGTATAATGCATAAAATAGACACTTAAACTTGGCGTCAACTGTAAACACTCAGACTTTGAAAGTGCACATCTCCCAATGATCATCTAGACACTTTCAAAATTTATATGCCACGTTAGCATCGGGTGTCTATGAGACAAAGTGGGTCCTAGTTGGAGTGTTTAGTTGTCAGTTGAGACCAAGTTGAGGTGCCTAGAGGTGTTCTCTCAAAGTTTGAGTGTTTAATTGTCAGTTGAGGCCAAGTTTAAATTTCTATTTATGTATTACACCTAAAAAAGAATTTGCTTGGTTACAACTCAACTTCAAGTTGGAGTGAAAAATTGCCTGCAAACCAAACAGTTTCTTGGAAAAAAAGGTTAAAAAAACAAATTAAAATTGTTTGTCCAAATGTAGACAGAGAACTTTTTTTCCTCAAATTCTTTTTTCAAAAAATCTTTTGGTTATATATTAAACTAATCTTTTGGTTAGTTTTTGAAGATGAGTTCTTCATGTGAAACTTTTTTTTTCCGCTCACAAAACTTCAACTTCCAAATGCCTATGTTGCTCAGACTCTCAAAAGATACATTGGAGGATCCGATACGTGCCCGTCGACATTTTCAAAGAGTCCTAGCAACAGAGCCAAATACCATTTTTCAATTCAAATTCTTTTAAAAAAAAATTTCAATCAAATCTATATGCCCATATGCCCATATGTTCCATCCTCGAAAGGGATGTCCAAAGCCAAATCTTTTGGTACAAGGATGAGAAAGCTCTTTCAAAATCTTCTATGATGGCCTTGTCTATTTATGCCTTTGGCTTGACAGTGATGAGATTTTCAAGAAGACTATATCCTTTGATTTGTTCATCTCTTATGTACAAGGAAGGTGGTCTGTCAAATTCCAATTTTACGGCAGGGGTTTTCCATGGTTCTTTTTTCTTTGGCATAATACATAAATAGGCACTCAAACTTGGCCTCAACTGACAATTAAGCACTCAAACTTTGAGCTTGCACATCTAGGCACCTCAACTTGTATTACAAAATGATCATCTAGACACTTCTAAAATTTATGTGTCACATCAACATTGGGTGTCTACAAGACACAGAGGAGACTAGTTGGAGTATTTAGTTGTCAGTTGAGACCAAGTTAAGGTACCTAGATGTGCACTCTCAAAGTTTGAGTGCTTAATTGTCAGTTGAGGCCAGTTTGAGTGTTTATTTATGTATTATGCCTTTTTCTTTTCTGTAAGAGGCTGATTTTAAGTGATATTTATTGCTGCCATGAATAAAATACTTCAACCTTTATCACTAGCAAAAAGAAAAAGGAATGAAGGAAAAAAATACCCAGGACTTCTAAAACCATCAAAGATAAACCTTCCAGAGGATCAAGAAATTCAGAAAGGCAAACACAGTGAATTGCATCAGGTGCTTGCATGTTCTGCCTCGATTAAATACAGTGCATAAATAGCTTGTTTAGGACAATATTATAGTAAGATGAATGTTATTCCATATTGAGGATATGATTAGTGTTGTTGGACAGAAAGTAACTTTAGGCATTATGTTATCTAACAAGGTATAAAGGTTGTGCATAAACTTTTTACTCATCCATCTAATTAAACATTAGTTTTAGGCATTTAAGAATTGCTGAAATAGCGGTCAAGAAATGGAGCAGTTAACATACCCATATGACCAAACTGCTGCACGCTGAGGATTCAGTTGAGATTATAGGCGGACGCCCTGTAATTAACTCCAGAAGCATGACCCCAAAGGAGAAGATGTCCGATTTATCTGAGGTCTTTCCGCTCTGTGCATACTCTGGGGCTAGATACCTGCAAGACATCTATTTTATCAAATACATTAAGAAATTAGAGTGATCAGGAAATGTAGGTTCTTCCTTGTTAGTTTTTACGTGGTTCATCTACCCGAAG